>JAIUCV010000628.1:0-464854 GCA_026724425.1 Erythrophleum ivorense | reverse complement strand
ATGAGTCCAAAGAGTTTAGATGGAGTCAAGAGACTTAGATTGAATAAGAAATTGGAGCCAAGATCATGAATCCTAGGGGTTGCTTCATTATGCACTTATATGGAACCATAACCATGTCTTAGAGCAAAGTAAATGTGCATAGAGTTTGTATAAGATTAGAACTTGTTTCAATCATGTAATTGTGCCTCATTTGATATGTCTAGGCCAAGTGAATCAATCTCCACCTAGTTATGTGTGTGTGGCCGAGAAGGGGAAAGAAAAGACTAGGAAAGGAAGTTGTAATTTTTGATTCAATGTATCTTTTTTCACCATTCTCCCATACATGTCTTGGATGTTTGATTTTCATTGGATGCTTGTATGTATGTTTGAATCATGAGATATGTGTATAGTTATTTATAAAATGCTATGGTACCATTATGCTTCTTGAACATGTTTTGGATGTAAAGTGGCTTGAATAGATATAGTTGTGCCAAAAGTCCCTAAGAATGGGTGAGGATAAGCCAAAAGTTTTAAGAAAGAGTAAGGCTAAGTCAAAAGTCCTTTAAAGTAGGCAAGGTAAATCCAAAAGTCTAAAGGAAATTGGGCAAGGCTTGACCAATATCCTTAAGAGCCTATGTTTGGTTTGTATGAACTTATGTGACATGGAAATATGCTTATGAATGTTTTTAGAAGCTTCTATGACAAACTTACATTCTTTGACTTGAAAATATGCCATGTATGTATGCTTGAAAGGGTAAAAGAGCTACTTGGATTTTTTGAATCTCACTCTTTCCCCACATATGTCTAACTATGTCTAAGTGAGCCAAGTGGAGGAAGAAATCGAGGCCAAACATATTGAAATATGGAACTTTCACCATAGAATAGGAATTGTGTATTTTGATGTCAAAGTTTGTATTTATATGATGTACATGTGATGTAATCCATTGAACATAAGCAAATATATGTAAATATGATAAATGAATGGGATTTGGAACCAAATGAATGGTTATATGAGTTTTTGACATCCTTATGCTTTGATGTCTGTAACACCTCAAAATTAATTAAGACTAGTTATGATGATTAGGGAATTAATCTAGGTAATTAGTAAAGCTAATTAAGTGGAAAAGGGAAATGGAATTTATGGAGGAATAAATAGTTAATATGGGTTTAAAGATTCAATTGGGTTAGAAACTCAATCTAGGCTCATAATTAAGTACGTCATGGATAAATACTAATAGAGGCACAATTATATTTTTAAACAAATTTAAATTCATATTATGAAACTTAACCCAAGAGAGACTACTTAGTAATGACCCAATTTGGTTTAGTAAGTTAAAAGCCCAGATCCCCATGAAAAATCCTAGAAGTTTTGTAGCCCAATTTATCAAGCTAAGGTGCAGCAATTAGGAAGGAGCCCAATTAAACTTTGGACTGATGGATTAACCCATTCCTCACTTAACCTCTAAGAGAAACTCCTTGCCATTCACTTGAATTTAGAAAATACAATAGGCATAAAGCATTTTTGGAGGTTAGGGTTCTTGGCATAAATCCATTATTTTCCACTTCTAGAGTCAAAATCAACTAAGGTAATTGTTATATAACTTGACCTTCTTTTCTTCCTATTCAATTTGACCCGATTAGTTTTTTCATTTAAAACATTTTCACCCACACCTCAAATCTAATATGGGTTATTTGGTATTTGCTTAGAGGATTTTTGGAGGTTGAGGCTAGGAGGGATATTGAGTAAGTATAAACTTCTCATTTTGATGCATTTTCTACTAGCTTAGGACCCTTATAGCTAATTTATTATATAAGTGGTGATTTTGTGTGAATTTGTCTAGAATTTGGAGTGTTGTTATGAGGTTATTGGTGTAGGTGCAACCAAATCTGAATTTGGTTTTTGCAGTGGCTAGGTAAGTGTTATCTAGGTAGTCTTTTGTGGTTTAATTCTTTGAGTAATAGGTTTGCTACTATAAATGATGATTAAGAATAGTAATGGTTTAGTTTTGTGTCCATAGGCTAAAGTAGTATTTTTGTTAGCTCTCAAAGAATTGTCTACAAGTGAGGTAACTAGGGTTAGTGTTAAATTTCATGCATATATCTACTTTAATTTTATATCTGCTACATAATTATAATTTTAAATACATAATGAATGTTTGGCTATCTAGTATATTATGATTGGACCTTGTGAGTCCATAGTAAAGTTGTGGTGCAATTGCCACCCGTGCATTGTGCTTCCATTAGATACCGAGTTGTAATTAGACCCTTATATGCACTGAGCCAAGGTTGTGCTCATTGGGGAGTTAGTGTCGTGGATTGGCCTCTCTCGGTGTTATTGGCCTTCAATGTGTGAAAATGTGATTACTAGTATGGGATAGTGGTCACTGATAGCCTAATTGTTTCATTTGCTGATTTGACTGGTATATTTTTGTTATGCTTATCTGATGTCATGCAGATATGTTAATTAAATTAGAATATATGAATGGAATGCGCCTTTGGTTACTAAGATTTGTATCTCACCCCGTTTCATAAGCTAATTATTTCAGGTAAAGATCTTTCGAGTAAGGATAAAAGGAAGCAAGTGGATGAATATCTATGAGCTAAGACCATGTGTGGGAAATTCTGCACTTGGATGGATCTAATCTAAGATAGATGCTAAATTTTTGTTATTCTTTTGTATAGCATTATCATTGTGTAATCATGTTGCTAAGTGAAGGTATTTTGGTGTACTAGAAAACAATGATGTAACTAATACGGAGTTAGACTCTTTACAACTTGGAATTTGATGTATGCACTTATATATCTTATATAGAACCTTGTTGATCCTAAGATATGGTCTATTATCTGAGAATGTAATCATGTGGTACTTTAATTATTGACTTAGACTAGTAATGCATGGAGCCTATGTTGGAATTTATATTTGGATGATAATGTTAGTAGTTATGAATCCTTCTTATTGTCATTGATATATAAATTGCTGATGTATGATAGTAGATGAGTAGGAATCAACATCTAAGATTTGAGTTGGTAATGGCAGATATGCTAAGTAAATTGAGTAGTGGAATGCCATTAGAGCCTTCCAAACTAAGGTAGAATGGCCCTAGAGTGCCACTAGTGGGAGAGTTAGAGCGTATGGGACAAAATTTGGAAGGTATAGGTATAGAGGAAAGTAGAGCTATAGTAGATTAGCTAAGTCGTTGCCAAGAGGCAGTCAAAGGCGAAGAACACCGCGACCTGTGATGTCTCATCGTAACACAAAATGAAAAATTCACCTAGAAGAGTAACAAAGAGTAACCTCACTGCGGCGCACGATGTTTAGCTATAGCATAAGTTGAAGAAGTCAGGTAAGGAGTGCTCCGAAGAGTAGATTCACTGCAGCGTGAGAGGATCAAGTCGTGACAAGAATTGAGGGAGGAAAATTTTGGGTTTCAGTAGTTAGTTTTGCCACGGTGCAGGTATGGCCTGCAGTGGTGCAGATAATGAAATTTTCTATAGTAGGTTCCAGAATACTATCCCGCCACAGTGCCATATAGGCTCACCGTAGTGAGACTTTAACTCACCGTGGTGAGATTCACAAAAGTGTGGAGTCCCCAAACTTGGTTTTTAGGTTCTAGTAACCAACTTAGCCACGGTAGGGAAGGTCCAAGTCACGGTGAAGGTTTCTAAACTTCTATTTTTGACTTAGAAACCTTGAGATTTACTATGATAATATTATGTAATGACTTGGGAATATTTATAACAGATTTTATGAGTTGAAATTAGTAGTATGATGAATTAAAGGTCTTAATTTATAATTACGATCACTTGTAAATTCAATTAGTTATAGTTACTTAACTAATAACTCTAATGATATCAAGGTTCAAATTTTCCTACTTTCTCCTAATTTAATTAATTATAATGACTTTAGACGTTGATTTATGATTCTTAACCACTTAATTAAGCCTAACCACTATAATTAGGAACTAGGGTTATTATAATGTCCATGTATGTAAAAACAACTAGGATACTGATTTTGAGATGCATGATGATTTAGACCACTTGGGATGCTCTCATAGGCTGTGTTTATGCTTTTGGATATGCTAAAATGGTTGTGGATTGATTGGAAGACCATTTGGTGCATATTTGACCCTTTGATAGCTTTAAAATTTACATATTCTTAAGTTGAACCAAAGTCTAACTAAATGGACAAATTTGGACATGAAATTTGACATGATTATAGGTCTTATTTAGAGCTTTTGGCAAAGTTAAAAAGCACATAATTTGAAACTTTAAAGAATTTATTATGAATTTTCAAAATTTTCCAAACTATGCAGAATTATCTAAGTTACTATTCATATAGTCAATTTGCATTCTTATATCACTTGAGGGTTAAATGAAGTTCAATGCTCATAAAAGGTTACAAGCATAAGCTAGACATTATAAGCTTTCTGTAGCCATTGAGAGCATCTCATTTGGAGTTTTGTAGAGGGAGAAATGAAATTTTAAAGTTGGAGTTTAGCTGTAAGATGCATCAGTGACCTGATGTACTGTTCCATCAATTTTTGTGGTGCAAACCTAGTTGTTTTGATCTAAAATTTTTATGACAGTTAGAGAACATTTGTTTCTTTTTAGAATAGTATAGTTTGCATGATTTTAACTTTTCTAGAATTAATTATGGTTTTCCAAATTTCATTTCAGAATATGAAGTTTCATGGAAATTGCAAGTGTGATGTGCATTTTGAGTTCTATAGCTTAGACCCGAATTGTGAGCTTCAATTTGTGATAATTCTGCTTAAAAAAATGTGTTATGAATGGAAAATAAGCTCGGTAAGCTCACATGGTCCATTTCGCAATTGATGAGTTATTTTAGCATTCAATGACGCATAATACTGTAGCTAAAAGTGTGATTTCCATGCAATTGAGTGTCATATGCCAATTTTGTTACGGATTGAATCCTATATAGTTATGGTACTATGATGATGCATATAAACAAACAAGCACCCAAACAGACAATTGAGCATAATAAGAAGGAAGAAAAAGCTACTTAGAGGGATCTTAGTTTAATGTCAAAGCCAATTAATTCTCTTGCTTTAACTTTTGCTCTTCCCAGCCAAACATAAACAATGAGGACCAAATTTACTTAATTTGCCTAAAATGTCAAATTAGGCATAAATCAAGTTAATTAATACATAATCAAGCCCATTTCATCTTTACATAGGGTTAAATATAGATTAAAAGCCACTTTAGGCACACTTGAAATCCACTTTTCCATAATTCTACTTTCTAAAATTTTTATGTATCAATTCCATCATTCAAAGTATTCATTTTGTTTATTATTGATGGCCTAAACTTTAATTAAAAGCATTGCTATCATTCCTTTCTCTATTTTCCTTTCATTTGAGGCTAAAATTAGGGTTTTCCCTAGGCACCTTTTTTAAAAACTAAATTAAGTTTCCTAAATTCATGTATTTGACTATAAACAACACTTTTACTACTCATTTAGTCATTTAGTATTTATTTGGTCATTTTCTTCCATTAACATACTTAGGCATCATAATACAACTTTGAACTATAACAAGTGTTATCCCTTTTTCAACATCTTGCTTCATTTTCATGACATATATGACTCATTTAAATCATAAAGGACTCACTTGGACAAACATAATCATGCTAAAACACCATCTCCATCAATATGGTCAATTAGGCTATTCTTTGAGTTTCATATTTTCAACATATCAAAATGATGGGTTTTTGATATCAAACTTCATCTACATCATCTCTATAATTTATAATTAAGCCTCTTTTATCATTAAAATGGCAAAACAAACATTATAGTTACATAGTTCTCCACTTGGCCAAAAAATGACTATACATGCTTCAAACTTGGTTTTTCTAAGATTCCAAACTAAATACACATCATATTCAACATTTTCATCATCATAAATATTAAATTTCATTAAGAAAAATATTGCATCATCTCTCTCTCTAACCAAGATATCAAGGGTTTTAAGATTTTCAATTTACACATTTCATGACTTAAAGCAAACCTTGCTTGAAATATCTTTTGGTGGTGATTTTTTTTGGGTGTAATTAGGTCTTTCAAAAGAGCAACTTCTTCCATTTGCACAACCATCGACTCCAACTTTTCAAGATGATATTTGGATCAAAAGAAATCCTTCATGAAGTAGAAGAAGTTTCATAATTAAAAGAGGATAAAAAAGTGCCATTTACCTAACTAAAATTTCCTTTGAAATTTTCTCTTTCTTCCTTCTCCTTAAGCCTTCATTTTCATCTTTCCAAGCTCAATTTTGGCTAATCAATGGTGGTGCAAAGATAAAGAAGTTGAAGGGTTCATATAATTAAAAAAAAAAATCATAATTACACTTTTCCAAATGATAATTTTGGCTAATCAATGGTGGTGCAAAGATAAAGAAGTTGAAGGGTTCATATAATTAAAAAAAAAATCATAATTACACTTTTCCAAATGATAATTTTGCCCTTACATGCCTTTTTCTTCTATTTTAGCTCATACTTCAGTATTTTTTGACCCAATTTAATCCATATATAATTTCACTTGCTTTTTTACATAAAAGCATAAATATAGGGTTCATAGTTGCTTAAAATAGTTCAAAATAGCTAAAATTATAATTTTGCCATTGGTTTTCTTGATTTACCAGTAATTTGAATTTTGACCAACAATAACCCTATTAATTGATCTACTCATCTTATTTTATCATATTTTAGTAAAAAATATCATATTCTTTTAATATATTTTAAGTTATGAAAATCCCTATTTTTCCCTATTATGGGGCTAAAGTCTTTCTTTTATTCTTGTTCTACATTTTAACTCATGTTAAACCCCTTTTTCTCATCTAAATTAGACTTCTAGATCTTCTTATCCTTTTTCTCATATTTATTTTAAAGTCAAGCCAATTATATAAAAATATTGGATATAACAATGGGTTTGAAGGGTGTTAATTGAATTGCATGCAAAAGTAGGTAAAATGTCAGATTGCCATTATTTCTTTACTAAATGGCTGGTTAAAACATTCAAAGTGGGGTCCTTGTGTCATGCATGATGTAACACTCTCTTTTAATTACCAAATTTTAGGAATTTTTTTTGTAGCATAAGTACCAATTAATTTATTCCTAAATACCTTAATCTTTTATGTTGGCTTTTTGCAATATAAAAGTATATTATGCACTAAATATGTAACACCTTCATTCTAGCTCATCTCATGCCTTTGAATAGCATAATTATCATGAAACATACACATAATTCTCATAGAGGAGGCATGAAGATTTGGACTTTTATTTGTAAGTCATCCTATCCAAAAACCCATTCGGTGTCACGTGGACCGTGTGAGCTCATTCTATGCATCCTCATATTTAATTGCACAATTACAACTCATTTCAATCACAAAAACTAGCTCACAACTCATGGAAACCGAAGGGAGACATGGGACATGCATATTTCTCCTCGGCCAGACTTGGCCCCATTTCTAGGCAAACTTGGAAATTCATAAGTAAATCTAGAAAAATCGAAAATATACACTCTTGGTCATTCTGGAAATATTAGACTGTCTACTTCATGGGAAAAATATATACAAGTCATAAAATCCCACACATAACGTGTTTGACACGCGAAATCAACTGCAGGTCGGAGGGGTTCTTGATACTGTCACAGTTTACTGATATGAACTTCAAAAATGTCTAACTAATTCCATAAAAATCCAATGCTTGCAAATGATACCACTATGGAAAGATGTGGATGTTAACTAGAGAGAAAAAATATCTCTAGATCAGTTCATTAAACCAAAATCCCGGAAATCGATGGAACAGTACCTCGGGTCTGGCAAGATGTCTGATACTGGGCAGAACCTTCGAAAATGCATATCTTCCTCTCTAGACCTCCAAATGAGGTGCTTCCCGTTTCTACAAGTCACTGTGACTGTCTAGTTTTTGCCTATAAAATTTCGTAGCCATTGGACTACGTTTGCCCCTCGGATGACACAATTCCATAACTGACCAAATGAACAATGTTTCTGAAAATCCGAAATTCTGATACCAACTTTGAAAAATCATAGAAAATTCTACAGACCTCCAAATGACTTGATCTTTAGCTTCCCAAAAATCTCTTAATGAGACCTAAGTGCATGTCAAGTTTCAGGACAAGACTAACTCATTTGGCCAAAAAATGGTATAGGGTTCCATTATGGTCAATTTTGGCTCCATATTGGGTACCAAAATTGCCAAATGGATTTCCCTTGGTCTTGGCACCTTTTGGACAAGTCTAAAAGTACATTTAAGACTGTGTGAGCTGCCCAAATGGTTCCAAACCTCATGCATCTCATTTTGGCCATTCAACCCACATTTATGCACACTTCCATCATACTTTCATATTGCATAATTTGGCATCTCATGCTCAAAATGTAGGCTAGAAGTCATACATCATATTCATACATTTAAACATCATATAATATTATATTTACATGTGTCTCAAGAGTCATGGTACATTTACAACAAAATATACATCAAGAAACACAATTATAGTTCTAAAATGGCTAAAGCTAGACATAGACTTGTCATTCTTCCTTCTTCATTGATGTTGGCTCCCTTCACCATAGTTACTTGGTCCACCTAGCATGTTAGATCATTGGAGAGGAGGGGATGAGATTCAAAGAATCCCAATAGCTCATCTCCCATTCAATCACACATAATATGTACAAAGCAAGCTTTTCAAATACATGTATGGAAAAATGGAAGTCATGGACATTTTCAAAACAACCTTGGCATGTGAATCAATCATACAAGACATTCAAGAGTTCCCCAAGTGTTTGGATTGGCCTCACACTTCTCCTCATGGATTTTGGACTTGCCTCACCCATTCTTTAAGAGCTTTGAACTCAACCATACTCTTGGGAGCCCACTTTTCTTTTGGGAGACTCTTTGCTATGTCTCAACCAAGTTTAAGGGTTCTTGGCTCATCCTCACCAAAGGGAAGAGTTCTTGGCCTCTCCTCACTCAAGCAAACTCATACAAACATCATAGATTCATTTAAAACATAACATGGCATCAAGGATCATGGAATATAAAGGCATGCTAGCATACTTTTCCTAGCTTGAAAATATACATACACACATTCTAAAACAAGCTAAACACACATCCATGCATAAGAGAAGGTGGAGAGAGCTACCTTGCACAATTTCACACACTTTTTCCTTAGCTTTCAAGCCTCCTCTTTCGGCCACACACCCACAATTTGGTGGAGATAAGTTTCTCTTGGCCTAGATACAATTTATGGGAGCCAATTAGGTCTATGAAACATATTCTAAGGCTACATCACTTGATAAAACACTAGAGTGCTCTATAGGCTCCATTATGGTCTATAAAGGCACCTAATGAAGCAACACCCCTCAAGGGACTTCTAAGCCTCATTATTTCCTTTCAAATATGATTCTTGACTTCTTTTAAACCTCTTGGAGTCATCACATCATTAAAACAAAGGGCCTAGCATCATGTTGCTTCTTTAGGTCCTAATATGGAACCTATGGCACCAATTCACTTTCTTTGAGTTCTAAATTTTTTCTAAGGCCTCTACTCATCTTCACTCATCACATATGACTCAAGAATAGCCTTAGAAAAATCTAAAACTCTCCTTAGCTATAGGAACTTGCCTAGGCTGAGACTATGGGGGGAAGAAGAGTTCATGGCCTTCTTGATTTTTCCTTGATGGGAGACACACTTGGGAGACTTCCTAGAGGTCTTAGGAGCTCAATCAAATACTCACACATGCAAGGAAACTCATATATCAAATCAGTTTTTGCAGAGTGTTCAAAAGCTCTACACTTTTCTACTTAGAGTTTATTAATTTTTCTTGCAATTTCTTTGCTTTCTTGGATGGGAGGTGCATGTGGGAAGCTCTCTAGGGGCCTTAGGAGCATGTTTAAATATTCAATTAAGTCTAAGAACATTCATATAAAATCAGATTTCCAAGGGAGCATTTGGATCCCTAATGGTTCCATCTTGTTTCCTAATGCCCCTTTCTTGATTCTATTGGTTCATTTTTAATCCTTGCACTCCAAAACCTCTAATCTTTCCATAAATTGGGCAGAAAACAGCCCTAAAAATTGGATTCATGCCCAAATTCGTGCAAGAGGGAGGGGGAGGAAGGAACTACCAAAGAATGGAAGTTTTACCTTGTTTTCTTGCTTTTCTTTGCTTGCTCTTCCACTTGGTTGGCTTACTCCCTCAATTTTCGAAATTTCCCTCTCTGTTCTGCCCCAAAAACAGCACCAAACTCTCCATTAAAATCATAGAAAGAAAGCTTGAGAGGAGAGGAGCAAGGTTCAAGAAGGAAGGATATGGAATTTCTTAAAGTTTCTTACCTTTTTCTTGAATCTCTTCCTCCAAAATCCTCCTCCTCTTGTGCGCCTAAGAAGCTGGAGTTCTTCTCTGAAGATGGGCAGAAGCAAGTTGGTTTAATGAAGGAGAGGAAGAACGTGACTTATAAAAAGAGTTTGGAAGCTTCCTTTAACACTTAAATTCCATTTTTGCCCTTTCATACTTTGCATTTTCGTTTCTCCTTCGTTTTAGCTCCTTTTTGAGAACCATCTTTTCCATCATAACAAATAGGTTTCCAATTTAATAAAATGCCTTTGGAATCACTCAAATCGGAGCTAAAACCTTTCCGAACGAATCGGTCAAAGTTTGGGTCAACCGACATCGAAAAGAGTACACCGGAGGGGCTTTATCAGTCCCGGGGCTTCCCATGGTTTTTGGGGCCTCTGAGAACCCTGGGCAACTCAAAATTTCCATTTAAAAAGCCCTCCTAGGTGCTTCTCCAAAATTGCACTTATTTACGAAAATGCCATTGGCCTTTCGGCAATTTGTTCGAATCACTCAGACCCCGGTTTCTAGCCAACTCAAAGCTCAAATCTTCATTTTCCATTATTTAGAATTTTATTCATAATTTTATTTGGCCCCAATTCCTTCTATTTTGGGGACTTCCTTTTATATTTGACCCATTTCTGACATTTACGGAGAAACCGAACATTGCGTTTCTCACGTTTACGGAGGGACTGGATGTTACAAAATATACCTATTGTGACATTACAAATAGTGAGTTCTAAGAGAAATTTTGTACTGTTAATGCATACTATCTGTCTATTAGTAAAGTAAGGGACGAGGAAAATATAAGTATAGACCATATAAAACTATTGGGGTTTAGTCTAAAACTACACAAAATAAAACCTCAGATAACAAAAACTAACAAAGGCAGTCCTCTATTGACAAAAAGGAATTGGTAACAATTCATAGCTTTAGTTTATGGGAACGAAGGAGGCATCCCACCCATTGGAATGGGGGAGACTATGATAACTAACTCTATTTAGCCATTCTCATATAATTTATTTTCAAATGCAATTAAAATACAGCTATGACAAAACTTTTAACAGTGATTTATAACCATTTTATATGTTAAAAGAACCCCATGGGGCCAAAAATAACATTTCTTCCCAAATTAATTCATAACTTTGATACACACATTCATTTTGACCCACATGATCATAATACAATTATTATTTGCATAAAGGAATTATATAGCAAAATTTGACCCTTTTTTACTCAATAAGGTCCAAAATTCAAAAATTTATAACTTCAACTACACAACTTTAATTCTTGCAAACTAAGTGTCCATGGAAAGCTCATGATCTAAAGTTGCTACTATAAAAATTTCAAGTTAAAATGAATCCATTTGATGCCTTAAAGAACATGAAAACCAAAGGATTGGACAGTATGAACAGTTATTGGTAAATGTCAAGTTTTTGGGCAACTTTGGAAATTCACCAAATATTTTATAGAACTCCTAAAAATGCAAAATTTATCTTGTTAGAAAGCTCTATATGTCCCCCTAATTTCTTGCCAAATTTTAACTCCAAACAAAGTCATTTGGGTTGTCAAGGGTAAGGTTATATTTTATGGCTCATTTGGACTAAATTTTGGTTCTAAAGTGGTCCAATTGAGCTCTAAAGTTCAATCTCTTCCTTTGAGCAAAAATCAATTCATTCACACTTCATTTCTATGGGGACCAATAAAAGAAATATGACTGATTTTTAAAGATCACTATCTTACAAGTAACTTTACACATAGAACCTATTGTACATCACAAAGCAAATCATATTCTAAATATGCATATATATATGACATCATTTCATGGTCTTGTACTTGTACATGACTTTCTATTATAATCCATCATCAAATACATTATGGTTACTAATAATTGATCTCATAACATACATAAAGTACATATATATATCAAAAGCTTTTTATTACATCTTTCCTAAGCTCTATTTCTTCTCTGGTTCTTTTCCCTTGCTTGTGGTGCCTGTCATGGTTAGTGAGAGATAAAGGGAGTGAGATTCTTGGGAGAATCTTAGTAGCTAAACTCATTCCAATCAATGCCAAGGAAATGCAAGTATATAAGTTTACTCATCTAGCCATGGCATGAAAACATACTAGTTAGGCTCAACTAGGTTCAACTCTGGGCAAGGGAAGAACTACTGTGCTCAATTTCATCTCATGCCCTGCCAAACTTAATTCATATATGCATAAAAGTGCATGCTAAAAAGCTAATTTAAAACATAACTCATGCAATCATCAAGAAACTAATGCATACAACTCAAATGCACCTAAATGTATGCAACAAAGGATGAGTAAGCTATGTTTGGAAGCTAGGAACCTTGATACACCACTAACCTACTTGTTCCTTTCCTTTTCTTTGTTCTTTCTCAAGTTGGCATGCACACAAAGATGGACTTGCACTAACTTAGCCTACATACATCAATTTAAATGCAAAACAACCCATTAGAACCCATTCTATCACACCATACTTTATTAGACTCCATATTCCCATATTCAAGGTGACTTTCATGTGCAACCAAAGAAAACCAAGAAAAGGGAATAAAATATTATCATTTCCTTGTGTTATGTTGAGGTTAAAAATTCAAATTCTGATTTGTGGACCCCGGGAACTCCCCAATAACATTCTCTATTTATTTTCCATCTAAACAAGTCACAAACATCCCAAAACATTCGATAAACCATGGATTAGAAGCCAAAAATCAAGAATTTCACGTTTTAGTCTTGGGTCAAAATTTCAATTTTCTGCTAGCATTTTTGGAAAATTATAACTAAATTTAGAAAAATTGAAATCAAGCAAACCATAGCTTTTGGAAAAGCTTTGGATGTTAACTTTATACTAAAAATAATTCTAAGCCACAAAAACCTCATATGGATCACATTTGATAATAGAAAAGTGGCGAAGGTCAGAATGTTTAGCATTTCTAATACAAGTTACTAATAAACTTCAAAAATTCATAGCTAAATCCACAAAAATCCAATCTAGGAAAAATATACCCATTTGGAAAGCTACAGTGTTAACTAGAGGAAAAAAATAAGTTCAGACTAGTTCAGATGCATTGAGAACTTGAAAATTGATAGCATAATAACCAAGGTCGGTCTACCTTACTGTCACTAATCTAAAACTTCAAAAATTCATATATCCCTCTATAGACATCCAATTGAAGTGCTTCTAGTTAATATAGGTTACTGTGAATGTCTAGTTTTTCCCTGTAAAATTTCATAGCCATTGGACGTCACTTGACTTATGAATGTTAGAGGCAAAATTTCATACCAAATGCACAGTAATAGTACTAGATTTATGGAATCTTAATAGCTCATACACCCATTGATTCAAGGCATGTTACATGTCAAATGTACAATTATGGAAGCTAACATAACCATAAAGTATGTAAAGTCACATCTCCATGCCACAAGGTCACAACAAAGTCAAGAATGAGCTCTAGGGACTTTTGGTTTAGCCTCATCTCATTTCTAGGACTTTTAGATTTGCCTCACCCTTGGCCTAGGGACTTTTGACTTGGTCTCACCCATCCATGAGACTTTTGGCCTTATCTCACTCATACCTTAAGACTTTTGGCATCTTTTCACCCACATCAAGGGACTTTCGACATCATCTCACCCTTATAAGCAATTTTCACAACCACTAATATTCAAGAAAACACATTGGTACCAATGCAACATCATAACATCAAGTGGCATGTTCATAAGACAAAAGCACACACAAGCACACAATGATATATACATAACCAAGAATGTAAGAAGAATGAGGTGGAGAGCTTCCTTGGTGAAAATCAAGCTTTACTTTGATTGTTCCTTCCCTTTCTCAGTTCCACAACCATAACTAGATGGGGCTTACCTTTCTTGGCCTGAACACAATAAACAACACTCAATTGTACTCTTGAAGTAAGCCTAGATCTTAAACACATATTAAAGGAGCATACTTTGTTTACAAGTTACATAATGGTTCCATTAATGGCCTAATGAAACAACTATCATAATTCAAGTGCTTGGCTCCATTCTCTTCCTAGATCCTCTCGACTTCATTTGAGGTCCTTGGAGCCATCATACACTCACTCTCACAAGCCTAGATACATGTTGCTTTATAAGGTTACATTATGGAAGCCATTGCCTCATTTCCCAATCTATGGCTTCTAAATTTTTTCCAAGGGTTCCTCCCACCTTCTAGTATCATATGAAGTTCCAAACCAAGGCTAGAATAAATTAGCATACTCCCTAACCTATTCATCCTAGCTTGGGCGAAACTATGGAGGAAGGGTCCATGGGCTTCTTGATTTTTGCTTGATGGGAGACATACTTGGGAGGCTTCCTAGAGGTCTTAGGAGCTCAATTAAATACTCATACATGCGAGGAAACTCATGTATCAAATCAATTTTTGCATTATGTTCAAGAACTCTACACTTTCCAAACTTGAAATTCATTGGTTTCTCTTATAATTTCTTAGCATATTCCAACTTCCTATAGCCTAAATCAATGATTCCATGCTTGCTCTAAGTAAGAAACTCCCCTCTCTCCCTAGCTCTCAAGTTGGATAAAACACTCAAGAAGAAGCAAAGGAAGAAGAAGCAACCAAATGGAAAGAAATTACCTTGAATCAAGCCTTCTTCAAGAATGTTTCTTGCCTTAGCTTCCTCTTTGAATCCCTAACTCTTACCCTCTAGGTCAAGGTCAAAACAGAACCATTTCACTCATTAAACCCATGGAAAGAGAGCTTGAGAGAAGAGAAATAAGGTTTCAAGAAGAAGAAGCATGAAAATCCTTAAGATTTCTTACCTTTTTCCTTGAATTTCTCCCTTTCTTTCTTAGCTTCTTGGTGCGTCTCTCTCTCCAACCCTCTTCTCTATTTTGGACAAGCTCAAGTCGGTTAGAAGAAGCAAGGAGATGGAACGCCTAATATAAGAAGCTTCAAGACTGAATTTGTTTTAAAAAATGACATTTATGTCTCGCATACGTGGCATTTTCGTTTTAGCTCCTTTTTGAAAATTGTCTTTTTCATCATAAAATTTAGATTCCCAATTGTATAAATTGCCTTTAGAATCACTCAATTTGGAGCTAAAACCTTCCCAAATGCATCAGTCAAAGTTCAGGCTTACTACCATTGAAAAATATATACCGGAGGGGCTTTAAGTACCTTGGGGCTTCCCATGGTTTTCAAGGCCTCCAAGAACCCTAGAAAGCTTAAATTTTTCATTTAAAAAGCCTTTCTATGAATTTTCCAAAAGGTATCCATATTTATGAAAATACCATTAGACTTTTAGTAAATTTTTTGAATCACTCCGGCCTTGGTTTCTGAGCAACTTGAGACTCAAATCCTCATTTTTCATTATTTAAAATTTTATCAAAGTTTTATTTGGTCTTTAATCACTCGTTTCAGGGAACTCGCTTTTATACAACTCAATTTTAATGTTTTACAAAAAATTGTTCGTTACACATTCTAACTCATCTCATTACTATATAGGCCTATTAAACTTAAAGTGTGAATTTAAGCTACCCCTTAAGTGGCAACTCCCCTAATTCAACTTCTAGGCATCAAAACCTCACTTTGTTTGAGTCATATGACTCTAGTGGAACTCATTAGGGCCATCATATACAAACTCAAACATGTCTAACACCAAGTTGCTTCCTTGGGCCCTTTTTAAATCCTAAATTTTCATTTCTCAAAATAGGGCTCCTAAATTCACTCCAATAGTTCCATTAGTGTTCATATCTTATATCTAGACCATCCATAACCTTAAAATCCATAAAATCACTCTTTAGGTTCTTCCTTTTTCCCTAGGTTGAGACATTCACATACTTTCCACACATAAGCTTTTGGAACTTCCATGAATAATTTGAAAGATATAAAATATCCTTGACTCTTTCCTAGTTCATGTATGGCCTTAGAGATTTCAAAACATCTTCCTAGAGCTTTATATCTTCCATAGTCCATTTAGAACCCTAGGTGCCCAAATTTAATGTCTATGACTTCCTCTATTCTCCCTCTCTTTAGGTCAAAATGTAAGAGAAAAAGAAGTTCAAGAAAATAACAAATTCCTAGCTCATAGCATACCTTATTTAAAAGTTCTTAGAATGGTGATTCTTTTGCCATAATTTTTGCTTCAAATCTTTTCTTCCCCTTAATAGATTAGCCACAAAATTTCTCCTTTTAAGAAACTAAAACTACCATTAGAGAGAACTTGAAGAGTATAAAAGACTTTCTAACTAGAAATTATGAAAATTTGTATATATCCTTACCTATTTGGGTCCTTTTTACCTTCTCTTTCCCCTTTTTTCTCACACCTCTTAGCTATTGGTTTAGGGCTAGTTATGTTGTTCCTAAAGAAGAGAAATGGTTGGCATGACCTAATATAAAGAAAAGGAAGATATTTTAAACAATTTTATAATTTTCATTTATGTCTCTTCTAATTCTTTCATTTAAGCTCATTTTAAATCCTCTTTAAAAATTGTCTTTTTCATACTAAAATTTAGGCTTCAGGGACTTAAAATGTCATACCATTATAGAATATATAAAAATCTCATGCCATGTTTCTTATTTCATAACAATTAGTCATATTTACACTTTTGGCAGCAAAAATCACCGTTATTAAAAGCCTTAAATAATCCAATTGTGCATAAATAAAGATCTTCATCATTTCATTCTCCAAATTCATACTAAATAAATTCATACTAAACAAGTTTGTTATACTTAGAATACCACAAAAAGAAGCATAAAATTCGTGGGTTGGTTCATATGCATAATTTGACTACTTTAACACATAATAGGATCAAACTTTGAAAAATCATAATTCGAATTACATAACTTTGATTTGCACAAATTTAGTGGTCGCAGAAAGCTTATAATGAGATCTATTTGCTGTAAAATTTTATGTTAAAACAAGTTCCTTTGGTCCCTCAAAAACCCTAAAAATAGAACCTGCGCATATGGCTACATAATTCCCGTTGGCTACGGAAACCAATATTTGCTACATAATTTAGTGAACTTCAAAAATTCATAAAATATTCTATAGAACTCTAAAAATTGTATTCTTTGACTCTATGAAAAGCTCTTAATGTGCTCTAAATTCTTGCTAAAGCCCAATATTCATCCATTTGTTCAATCAATGATTCATAGACATATTATGGCTAAAAGAAAGAGAATTTTAGTTCAAAATGGTTCTAAATGAGCCATAATATGCCATGTCTCCATTTGGGCACATTTTAAATTATAAATGTATCATATATAACTGGTTCAACATGTCTCAAATGCCATACAACTGAAAATTATATCCCCACTTGCTACTATACACATATATATTCAAGAATTTAAGGGGTCAAAATACATAATATATTATATACTACCATCCATAAGTGGTTTTTACATTATATTCTCATACTTTGAAATGTGTTGGAATGATCATACATCCAAATATATAAATACATAGCCATAAGTACAATAATATGTCTTAAAATGAACTTCATTGTTAAATTAGCTCTTTTCATGCTTTTTGATTATCATTCTTGCTTCCTTGAGAGCCACTTAGTCATGGTGTAACACCATCACATACTATATGCTATAGCTTACTATATCAGAAAACCCTGTATTTACTGTCAAAAGACCTTATTGATAAGGTCTCGGATTTCATTTTGCTAAATACAAAATTTTGTTAACAAGATCCTCAATCTTGTTGACAAGATATTATCTTAGCTCTTATATTGATAAGGTCGTATGCTAACTTATCCTTAACAACTTATCTAACCAATTCATGCATATCAACTATGGAGTTTTAAGCAAATTTCACATCCATTTGTAAGTTTTCAACACCTAAATCGGGCCTCTTCTAAGTCATTTTGAGCTATAGGGATCCAAAATTCATTCCTTCTTTTTCTTAATTCATTTTCATCATAGAAAAGTTTATTCATGCTCATTTTAACATGTTTAGCCCATGGAACCCCCTAGAAGAATCAAAAACCTAAAATGGACATAATGGCTAAAAATCTGCACTAACTTTGAAAATTCATAACTTAAGTTATACAAATCCAAATCATGTAAAATTGGTGTCTATAGAAAGCTTGGGATGTTAACTACTTGCTATAAAAATTTTAAGTGAAATTGAAATTGTTTGCCTTATGAAATGTAATCGAATAGTAACCTAGTTTAGAAAGGAGGGCATATGACAGACCCAATGTAACACCCCAAAAATTAATTAAGGTGTTAATCATGGATTATATTAATTAGGATAATTAATATGGGATAAATAAGCAAGTTAAGTGAATAGAGATTTTAGAGAGATAAATTATTAATATAGGTTTGAGATTTAATTGGGATAAAAACTTCATCTAGGCCTAAATTAAATTAAGTAGGCTAAGGTTAAGACTAATGGAGGTCTAATAAAAGTAGGTGCAGACCAACTTTTTTGTTATGAGGCTTGGCCCAAGAGGTAGTATCTAGTGATGGCCCAATTCAATTTAATGAATCAGAGACCCAAGATCCAACTTGCATAAGCCCATGTAATTGGCTCAATAACCTTTGAGCAGACCCAAATCAAATGAGTCTTCCAAACTTGGTCTGGCCCAATTAAATTTCAGCAACCCAATATATAAGAGTTGGCCCAACAAAGCAAAAATCTGAAGCCCATTAGGAGTTGGATCCTTGGAGCAGCCCATGACCCATATTTGACCTAACTTAACCTAATTAAAACCCTAAACACTTCAGCCACTATCCCATTTTTTCTGAAACACAAAGGAGAAAATCGGAGGTCTAAAGGAGAGGCTAGGGTTCTTAGCATATTTCCATATTTTCTCACTTCTAAGCTCAAAATCAGCCAAGGTAATAGTTATATAACTTAATCCCCTTATCTTTCTCTTTAATTTGGCCTAATTAGTTTTTCATTTGGAGTATTTTCACCATACCCAAAATTTGAAATGTGATTATTTAGGATTTTCTTGGTGAAATTCGTAGGTTGAGGCTAGGGCTGACATTAGGTAAGTATAAACCCTTCATTTTGATGCTTTCTTTGCTAGTTTGAGACCCCCATAGCTGATTTATAATATGGGTATTAATTTTGTATGAATTTGCTTAGGATTTTAGGTGAGATATTGAGGTTTCTAGGAGAGGACACTTCAATCCGAATTTGGGACTTGTAGTGGTTAGGTAAGTGATCCCTAGGTAGTCATTGGCATTTTAAATTCTTTGAGTACTTATTGCAACTGTTAATGATGAATGAGAGTAGTAATTCTCTGATACTATGATTATAGGGAGATTTTGTACCATTGGTGGTTGTTACAATTGTTTACAAGTGAGGTAACTGGGTTTATATTTAATTCCATGCATATATCTATTTTAATTTCATATTTTGTTGTACATGAATGATTTGAAATGTTGAATGAATTGGTTGGCTATCATTATATTGTGATTAGACCTTGTGAGTCCATAATGGAGCTATGGTATGGCTGCGACCTGTGCATGTGCTTCAATCGGGCACCGGCTTATGATCAAACCCTAGATGCACTGAGCCCTAGTTGTACTCAATGGGGAGTAGGTGCCGTGGATGGGCCTCTCTCGGTGTTAATGGCCTTTAACATGTGAAAATATGATTACTAGTATGGGATAGTAATCATGATAGCCTAATTATTTCATTTACTGATATGACTGGCATTTTTCTGATGCTTATGTGAAACTATGCTGTATGCTAATTAAACTGGAATATATGATGAAATTTCCTTGGTTACTGAGATTCGTATCTCACCCCGTTTTATGGGATTAAACATTTCAGGTGAAGGTTCTTCGGGTAAGGATAAGGCAAGCAAGTGGATGAACATCCATGAGCTGAGGCCTGGTGTGGGGAGCTACACTCGGCCTAAGTAAAATAAAGTAGATACTAATTTTTGTTAACCTTTGTATAGCATCATCATGTATTTGTATTGCTAAGTGTAGGAGTTGTATTTTGTTAACATAGAATGTAACTATTGAGAAATAGGCTTCATATTAGCTGTTGATGGATGTATGAACTTTGACACTTATTTTGGGCTTATGAATCTATGATATAATTGAGTATTTAAGTAATGTAATCCTATGATATTGATTGTAGACTTGAACTATTGATGCATGAAATACCCAATGTAAGTATGATTGAATGACCATTGTAAGAAATTTGTAAATCTGTTGATATAAGACCAATGAATGAGTAGGAGAATCTATCTTTAATTGGGGGATGGGTAATGATCTAATGGCTAGGGAATTCAGTAGATAAATGCTATTAGAACCTCAAAACAAGTGGGAGAGTGGCCCTAGAGAGTCCCTAGACAGAGAGTGGAGAGTATGAGGCAAGGTCTTAAGAGTAGTAGGATCAGAAGGCATTTGGCCGTGGCCAAAATATTGTTAGCCGTGGCCAATAGTGGCGAAGTTGCCCAGGGAGAGTACCAAAAAGCAATTAGTCGAGGAGAATGTGGAATTGGCCATGGCGAAATGTGAAAGGCTAATCTGGGAGTTGTCCAGAGGGAAATTCACTGCGGCTAAATAGGGAATTGGGCACGGCAAACTTTTGTGAAAATGAGCCAGGCATTCTAGAGAGGAATTGGCTGTGGCCAATATTGAGAGGCGAGCGAGGTAGGTTCCAGGAGGCTTCCTCGCCGCGACGTCATGTAGGTTGGTTGCGGCGAGGTCCAACTCGCCGCGGTGATGTGAGGGGAAAAGTCGAGAGGAATTGGCTGCAGCTAAGGGTAAATTGGCCACGACGAATGTCCTGAAATCCTCATATTGACTAAGAAATCTTAGTTTTTTGTATGGTAATCTTAAGGGATAACTTAGAAGCATTAATAGAAGATTCTAGTGAATTGGAGTTGATAGGTAATAGAACCAAGGCTAATAAATGAACATTTATTTTCTCTGATGTACGTAAGTGGTTGTAATTATATGGGTGATGACTCTAATAATATTAAGGTTCAAATTTCCCCATATTCCCATAATGTAATTAGTCTTAATGACATGTAACCCTACTTTATGGTTATTAATCACATGTTTAACCTTAATTACAATGATTAGAAGTTAGGGTCATCACACCCAAACTTTAAATTCCATATCTTGAGCTACAAAACTTCATTTTTAGTGATCTTAGTGGCCATGGAAAGCTTGTGATGAGATTCGTATACTATAAAAATTTCACGAGCATCTAAGCTCATTTAACCCATGAAAAACCTTGCATATCAGTGGCTACTACAATAGTCGGACATAATCAAACCCTTAACTTCATACATTCATAACTTCCTCTACACAACTCCTTTTTATGTAAACTTAGTGGTCCTAAAAAGTTTATAATGCCAACTATACTTTTGTAAAATTTCATGAATAGTACTAAGGACTATTCTGCATAAATTCTAGAACTTTTGGAAATTCATAGAACATTTTATGGACCCCTAAAATTTATGGTATTTGGCGTGCTAGAAAGCTCTTTTAAAGGTCTATATGCATGCCAAATCTTAAACTCCAACTAAGTCATTCGGGCCACTTTAGATATAGGAGTTGTTTAAGGTTTTGTTATGCCTAACATTGGCATCATTTAAAACCATTTGGCATCCAAATGAAATTCTTCCACTTAAAGCAAGTTTTAATCATCCTAAATAGCATTTCTAATTATTCAATATCATACTAAAGGACTTGGATTAAAATGTGACCCTTTGGCACCTAATTAACACATGCTTTTCAATAACATTCCATACATCATCTTAGCCATTCATTGCCAAATCATACATTCGTATAACTAACATACATACAATACGCAAACATAGGCAAAATTGCATATTATTGAGCATGTTCTACCATAAAGAGCTATATACTCACATTCCCTTACTCGTACATAAGTTCTCATCCAACAATATAATATTATACATTATGTGGCATCAAAGCTATCCATTACACATCAAACACATTATCCATGCCATTCTTGATACATAAATTACATTTTAGCACATATAGTGCTTCTAACACATAATTCCCAATATCTAATATTGTCATCTTTCTTGTTTTAGCTTGATAACCCTGAAATGGTTAGTGGCAGTGTAACATCCGGTTCCCTGAAAACTAAAGAAAACGTGAGAAACGTAACGTACAATTTCTCCGTTAACGAACAAAACTTACTAGATACAAAAGGAAATCCCCCAATATGATGGAGTTAAGGTCCCAAAAAATTTGGAAAGCATTCTAGACTCCTAAATATGAGAATCCTAGGCTCAGACGGAAAGAAAAACGGAGTTAAAATGAAGAAACAATTTCTCATGAAAAGCCTACGAAACGTAATGGCATTTTCGTAATTTTGAGCAATTTTTGGAATTCACACAGGAGGGCTTTTTAAATGAAATTTTTGAGTTCTCCGGGGTCCTCAGAGGCCTTAAAAACCATGGGAAGCCCCGAGACAGTTAAATCCCCTTCGGTGGGTGTTTTCCAACGTCGATGTGCCCAAACTTTGACGAATCCGTTTGGGAAGGTTTTAGCTCCAATTTGAGTGATTCCAAAGGAATTTTACTTAATTGATGACCTAAATTTTGTAATGAAAAAATGGTTCTAAAAAAGGAGCTAAAACGAATGAGAAACAAAAATGCAAAGTATGAAGGGCAAAATGGGAAATTTTGAAAAGTGTAACTTCCTCCCACCTATATATATGATGAGCCCTTCTTCTCCCCCCATTATGCACGACCAAGTTCTGCCCAAAATCAGAAGAAGAACCCTAAGGGAGAGGTGCCCAAGAGAGGAAGAAGAAGGAGGAAGAAATCCAAACTTAAGGTATGCTTTCATGATGTTTTTTCTTGCTTTTCTTCATCTCCACCACCTCTCCTTCATACTCCTTTCTATCCTTGGATTAAAATGAGGTTTATAAATATGATTCAAGGGAGATATTCAAGGGAAAGTTCGGATTTGAAGAGAGGAGCTTGGAGAAATCAAGATTCAAGGCAAACTAAGCAACGAAATAAGGTAAAAATGCATCCTATGGTTGATACTTTTTACCCCACTTCTTCTCCATTTGGACCTAGACCAAGAACCCTAGGAGGATCTAATTTCCAAGCCCAACCAAGCATGATTCTTAGGTATTTGATGGAGAGGAATAAGAATATGCAAAGAAAACAATGAAATAACCATTAGATTTCAAGATGCAAAACCTAGGGTTTTAAGTGCACCTTCCAATTTCTGAAATTGTATGATGATTTCTAGGTCTAAGTAAGAGTTTAAATGAGTTCTTGAGACACCTAAGATGCTCCCCACAAGCTTCTTCCTTTAAGAAAACAAAGACAACTCCAAGAAGCCCTAAACCTAGGCATGTCTCGGCCAAGAAGAGTTCTAGGTGTGGGGGAGAGTTTTAAATTTTTCTAAGGCCATTCTTGAGTCATATTTGATGAATGAAAATGAGGGGAGGCCTTGGAAAAAAATTTAAAACTCATAGAAAGTGATTTGGTGCCTTAGGTTCCATATTATGACCTAAAGAAGCAACATGATGTTAGGCTCTTTGTTTTAATTGTGAGATGACTCTAAGAGGCTTAAAAGGAGTCAAGAATCATATTTGAGAGGAAAGAATGGAGCCTAGAAATTTTTTTAGGAGTGTTGCTTCATTAAGTGCATTTATGGACCATAATGGAGCCTATAGAGCAATCTAGTATCTAAGCAAGTTGTATGACCTTAGAGTTTGTTTCATGAACCTAATTGGCTCTCATAAATTGTATCTAGGCCAAAAGAAACCATCTCCACCAAATTGTGGGTGGGTGGCCGAAAGAGGAGGCTTGAAAGCTAAGGAAAAAGTGTGTGCTTGTATACAAGGTAGCTCTCTCCATCTTCTCTCATGCATGAATGTGTGTTTAGCTTGTTTTAGAATGTGTGTATGTATAATTTCAAGCTATGAAAAGTATGCTAGCATTCCTTTATATGCTATGATCCTTGATGCCATGTTATGTTTTCTAATGAGTGCATGATGTTTGTATGAGTTTACTTGAGTGTGGAGAGGCCAAGAACTCTTCCCTTGGGTGAGGATGAGCCAAGAACCCTTGAACTTGGTTGAGACAAAGCAAAGAGTCTCCCAAAAAGCAAAGTGGGCTCCCAAGAGTATGGTTGAGTCCAAAATGCTCATGAATGGGTGAGGCAAGTCCAAAATCTATGAGGAGAAGTGTGAGGCCAATCCAAACACTTGGTGAGCTCTTGAATGATTTGTATGAGTTGTTCACATGCCAAGTTTGCTTTAAAATGTCCATGGTTTTTATTTCCTCCATGCATGCATTTGTAAAGCTTGCTTTGCATATATTATGTGTGATTGAATGGGAGATGAGCTATTGGGATTCTTTGAATCTCATCCCCTCCTCTCCAATGATCTAACATGCTAGGTGGACCAAGTAATTATGGGTGAAGGGAGCCAACTACCATGAAGAGCAAGGATTGACAAGCCTATGTGTTATTTTAGCCATTTTGGAACCATAATGATAGTTCATAATGTATATGATGTTATATATGTACCATGAACCATAAGACATGTGTAAATATACTATTATGTGATATTTAGATGTATGAAAATGATATATAACCCATAGCACTTATTTTGAGTATGGAAAGCCAAGGTGTGCAATATGGGATTTTGATGAATGTATGCATAAGTGTGGGTTGAATGGCCAAAACGAGATGCATGAGATTTGGGACCATTTGGGCAGCTTACACAAGTCTCAAATGTACTTTTAGACTTACCCAAAAGGTGCCACAACCAAGGGAAGGCCATTTGGTAAATTTGGTACCTCATATGGAGCCAAATTTGATCATAATGGAGCCCTACATCATTTTTTGGCCAAATGAGTTAGTCTTGGTCTAAAATCTGGCATGCAGTTAGGTCTCATTGAGAGCTTTCTGGAAAGTTAAAGATCATAATTTTTGGATATCTACAGAATATTTGAGGATTTTTCAAAGTTGGCAAAATTCATGTTTCTAGTTTGCTGCATTATTCATTTGGTCCGAAATTGTTTTCTATCACCCGAAATTCAAATGATGTCCAATTGCCACAAACTTTTGTACAGAGAAACTAGATAATCACAGGGACTCATGCCAACTGGAAGCACCTCATTTGGAGGTCTATAGAGGGAGATATGAATTTTTTAAGTTTCTATCCAGTATCAGTAACCTAGCCCGACCAGAAGTACTGTTCCATCAATTTCTGAGATCTGGGCTTGATGAACTGATCTGGAGATATTTTTATCCTCTAGTTAACATCCACAGATTTTCAGATTGGTATCATTTACATGGATTGGATTTTTGTGGAATTAATTGGACATTTTTGAAGTTCATATCAGTAAACTGTGACAGCATCAGAACCCAGTCCGACCCCCGGACTATTTCGTGTGTCAAACGCTCTGTGTGTGAGATGTTATGATTTGTACATATTTTTATCATGAAGTAGACGTCCAAATATTTCCAGAATGACCAAGATTTCATGTTTTTGATTTTTCTAGATTTAGTTATGATTTTCCAAATTTTGTGACAGCAAAGAGGAAATTCTAGCCGAAAATGCAAACATGGATTTTATGTGCTCCTTTGCTTTCCACGAGTTGTAGGCCAAATTTGATGATGAAAATGAGTTATATTCATGTGTTTAAGTATGAGAACGTGATAGATGCTTTCATATGGCCTACGGGACTCTGAAAGAAAAATTTTACCTGTAGATAAGTGTATTTTATTCATAACTCCCTATGCCATTATATTGTTTCCATAGAACAAACATAAGATGAGGCATGGGAATTGTATGAATTGAGTCCTAGAAGTATGGTGCTAAATTTATTGGTATCAGAGCAAATTACCAGGCTCTCTCGGATTGGATTTGGCTTGAGGAGGCAGCTATTGGGTTTGGTAAAAGGCTTGAATGGATATGTAAAGTCTTAGATGAGACATTGTGGGTGTGTGAAAGTAGTTTGTGGCTTTGTTCATGATGAGTAAGTTGTAGAATGGTCTTGGAATGGTTAGTGGACACCAGGACAGAGTGGCCCTTAGAGTAGCTTGAGCAGAGCTGAGGGATTCGACGGCTAGAGCTTGATGAGATGTGATAGCTCACCGAGATTAGTGGCAAGCCCTAGATATAAATGATGAGGAATGATCTCATTGATAGGAAGAGGCTTGCTAAAGAGAGAGAGTACTTGAGGCCTAATTTTCCCTGGTAGTCATACTCAGGCCATTCCCAACTGTCTCGCATAATGCAGAAACAAGTAGTGATGCAGTGCAGTATGAGATAAAACTGTGGCTGCACAGGATCAGTTTAGAGGGGAAGTGAAAAATAGAGTCACCCCCTAGCCACGACACCTAAATGTCTAGATGGATTTCAGAGCCGAAAAGCTAAGTCACTCAGGCCAGAGGTTGAGTTACGAGCTACCCCTAGAGCCCGACAGCCCTGAGATGACAATTAGTTATGTATGAGTGAAGCAAGAGATAGAATCCTCTAGTTTGATGATGGGCTAGATATAGAGACAATGAGGCTCGGGTTGGTAGCTAAAGATGAAAGTCCAATCCCTGGAAAAATAAGCCAATCAGAGGCCGTTAGCCGTGGCCAATTATTCCAAATAGTAGCAAGGCAATCCAGAGAAGTTGGACGTGGCCAATACTCAGATAAGAAAATTAGAATGAACCTGAGGCTAATTAGCCGTAACGAATGATGTGCTAGCCACAGCGAATGGCACCATGAATGCCTTATTGGTCATATTCAAGCCAACTTGAGAAAGGAGTTGGTAAAGGGTCAGACAACCCACAAAAAGTGAGAATCCCTCGCATAAGTAAAGAAAAGGGTATTGAATAGAGTTACAAAAGATTAATAAGAAATATGTGGGCCTAATAAATGAGCTTGAGAAAAGAGCTCATCATAAAGAAAGTTAGACACAGGAATGATAAGGTTGTTGAGACTCACCTTGAAGGCATTGACTCCAACCTTGGATGCTACCCAGTGAGATAGTGAATGAGAGAATGTTAGTATAGCCTCGAAATAACGTAAGATAAGCTTACTAGCAGCGAGGCACATAGTGAGTGGCCTAGAAAGGCGTACCTCATGGGTAACACCTACAAGTAAGTATAAGTAACCCAGTAATAGAGACTCAGAAAAGAATGAGAATAGTTAGTAAGCTACAGGTCCAATGAGATGGCTAACCCAGGCAGAGCATAAGCTAAAGCTTAGGAAAGATGACCAGTAGCATCATTCCAGGTGAGATATGTGAATGAAGAGCTTAGTGAAAGTTCTCCCTGGATCGAGAAAGAAAAAATGAGACACCTTGAGTCAGGAAAACCACCTAGTAGTGGTTAGTAAATTTCCCCAGATAGACCCCCCTAAGTCATAAAGGGAAGTGAGGAAGAGTTAAGAAACTAGCTACGGAAAGGATACCCTCGCTTTAGTAATGATTAAATGAGTAAACTGAGTTAGTGAGGTAAACGGATAGGGGTCCAATAGTTAGTTAGATGAGCTCCCTAATATGAGAATGATATAGGGTTAAGGCATGTGAGTGATTAGAGCACCCAGTAGAGCATGAGTTTCAGTAAGGTAGAATCCAGACATTGAGAAAATGTGTTCTAGATTGAGTCAGCAGAACCCTAGAAATAGCATACTGTGCTCCTGGGGATGAGGCTAAAGAAATTAAACAGAGAAAAAGCTCAGCTCTAATCCAAACATAGAAATAAGCTGAAATAAATAGTTAGTGCCTTAGTACCCTTAGGGAAGCTCGAGGAAGTTAAGGACCACCTCAAAAGGTAAGTCTTGCATTATATAGAGAAAGAGTGTAAGTTGAGAGTGCCATACAATGAAATTCCTAGGATTATATGAAATAAAATCCTTCTTACTAAGGGATGGTCTAGTTAAGGACAGAGTAAGAGTATGAACGAAAATTTGACCCCCTTGATGTTACAGAGAGTAAATTAGTAGAGGAACCCAGGAAAATATAGGTGCTCTCAAGCATAAAGAAACTTGCACTGGCAATAGAAACAGCCAGTCATAAAACATCCTTTTACCTAAGTAAGAGGATAAGAAAGGTAGAAAAAGAAGACATAAGAGTGTTCAAGCCGAGGACATATTAGATATGTAGTTAATGTGCTTGAGTATTCAAGAAAGCATATTTGTCCTTAGCATAGATGCCTTTCTAGCATGATACTGCCCGAAGTAAAAATAGCCAGGCAATGCAGAGAGGTCTCGGGATGTAGTAGATGAAGAATCCTACTCTCCCTGAGCACTTTACGAAAATAGGGCAGATAGAAAAAAAGTAAGAGAGGGATACTTTAGATTATTAGGAAACTCATAATATACAGGCGATAATGGCTTTAAGCTCAGTCATGAGGCGCCCGTGTATTAGTGTTTGATGTTATGGTTTGCTTGTAATGATGGTTACATGATATTAGGCCTGATCAACCTAATAGTAATGTAGCTTGAGTGCTTAGCAAACGATAACATCAATCACCAAAGTGTCCCGATAATCAAAGGGTATCCTAGTTAGCTAGATAATGAGATGAGTCAGAAAAGAAAGGTAAAGGGATTCCAATGATATTAGAATAGTAAGAAAAACATGCAAAAGGGAATCCCCAATAGAAAATGTTTAGATATAGTATGCATAGCCCGAGTCCTTTATAGTTTATGTAAATGAAATGAATAGGGACCAGTGTATAATCTCTCTCCTACTAGAGATGTTCACCGTAGTCAGTGTGTGAGATGCCCTAGTGCCAAGGCACTTAAAAGTAAAACATGGGCATAGTCAGAACTGCAGGATATGAGAGGAGGGCTAAAATGAGTATAAGTAAGTCAATAGAGTAAGAAAAGAAAGCCCAAGTAAAAAGGGGCTGAAGTGGGAATCTGAGGATCCTATGAGGAGCAATGAATGAAAATTAAAATGCTCCCTAGTATCAGTATAACAGGATCCTAGAAAATTAGATGATATAGAACCCACTTCGCACGAAGAGCACGAGGTACTTTTGAGTTTAGCCTCAACTATTATGAGCAATGGTTGCCGGACTTAGTGAGCATGTATTTTACTGTTAGATACAGTGATCTTAGGCTTTGACATCTTTCAGAGATGGATTGCAGTAGATCCTTGCATATCACAGTGGGTTGCAGTAGACCCTAGCAGGGCTCTGAGAGGTCACAGTAGACCTAGGGGTCACAGTAGATCCCACAGAGTCACAGAGAGTCCTAGCTATAACATGATAGATCTCTGGTAGAGATGATAGTCTGAGATAGTTTTATAGAGCAGTTAGTCTCAGAGACCAGTATAGTTTCAGTTAGCTTTTATCTTAGATACTACAAACCTCCTAAGTCTGGTAGACCATTGCCACAGTGAATGAAGGCTTTACTCAGACAGTTAGACGACTGACTAGCTCTCTCTAGAGATGAGCATAGAGTATGGGATGAGAAAAGCAAAAAATTAGCATTCCCAAGTTAGAGCTAGATGAACCACTACCTAGTAGACAGTAGCCTTGACTAAGGGATAGAGAGATCCCTACATACTAGCTTATGTGTTTAGAAAGGGGTCAGGTACAGTTTAAAATGAGGTACGTGGTATAGTCTATCTCCAGTGAGCCAAACTGTGAGAATAGCTAGCATCCCATCAGAGCTTAGCAGTAGTAAGTGGTAGTAGCTCTTTGGTGCTAATATGAAACATACAGGTTAGGCCAATTAGTATAAAATAAGGGACTATAAAATGCTATTGTAAATGAGCAAAGAAAGTGAGAAAAGCCCCAGCTTATAGAGACAGATGTAATAATAAATAAAGAAATTAAGATCATTAAAAGCAAAAACTCCTCAAAGGAGTTGTAATCCCAATAAGTAATTGAGATGTAAGGCTTGTGACATAAAGAATGTGAATCGTAATCATGGGATGAGTTAGTAAGAAAGAATGCAGAGACAAAAAAAAACCTCCATTGGCCCTAATGATTAGAAAAGGTGATGAGATGTTACAAGAAGCCATTCAGAGAGGATCCGGGAGACGTGATATGAAATAAGTTACCTCCTGAGATGTGTAAATGAGTCCACTAAAAGAAATGTTAATACTACGAACAAGTTAACATTAACTTGACATGATTAGTAAGCTCTCCCAGGATAGGCCTCCAGAGTTAGAAATTCTTTTCCCTTATGAAAAGAACTAGCTAGTATTTGAGAGCAATAGAGCCCTTACTAAGAGCTAGTGATAAAAGTTCCCTGGCTAAGAGAAAATTCGAAAGAATGAAATCACTGAGAAAAAGTATAGAGCTAGGAAGAAGGGAAAGAAAAGAATAGTTAGTCAAAAAAGAGTAAGAGAAAGTGTACCTCAAATTTCGATGGCGAAATTTATTTAAGGGGGGAGAAATGTAACATCCGGTTCCCTGAAAACCAGAGAAAATGTGAGAAACGTAATGTACAATTCCTCCGTTAACAAACAAAACTTACCAGATACAAAAATAAATCCCCCAAGATGATGGAGTTAAGGTCCCAAAAAATTTGGAAAGCATTCTAGACTCCTAATTATGAGAATCCTAGGCTCAGACGGAAAGAAAAACGGAGCTAGAATGAAGAAACAATTTCTCATGAAAAGCCTACGAAACGTAATGGCATTTTTATAATTTTGAGAAATTTTTGGCATTCACATAGGAGGGCTTTTTAAATGAAAGTTTTGAGTTCTCTGGGGTCCTCAGAGGCCCTAAAAACCATGGGAAGCCCCGAGACAATTAAATCCCCTCCAGTGGACGTTTTCCAACATCGATGTGCCCGAACTTTGACGAATCCATTCGGGAAGGTTTTAGCTCCAATTTGAGTGATTCCAAAGGCATTTTACTTAATTGAGGACCTAAATTTTGTAATGAAAAAGATAGTTCTCAAAAAAGAGCTAAAACGAAGGAGAAACAAAAATGCAAAGTATGAAGGGCAAAATGAGAAATTTTGAAAAGTGTAACTTCCTCCCACCTATATATATGATGAGCCCTTCTTCTCCCCCCATTATGCACGACCAAGTTCTGCCCAAAATCAGAAGAAGAACCCTAAGGGAGAGGCGCCCAAGAGAGGAAGAAGAAGGAGGAAGAAATCCAAGCTTAAGGTATGTTTTCATGATGTTTTTTTCTTACTTTTCTTCATCTCCACCACCTCTCCTTCATACTCCTTTCTTTCCTTAGATTAAAATGAGGTTTATAAATCTGATTCAAGGGAGATATTCAAGGGAAAGTTCGGATTTGAAGAGAGGAGCTTGGAGAAATCAAGATTCAAGGCAAACTAAGCAAGGAAACAAGGTAAAAATGCATCCTATGGTTGATACTTTTCACCCCACTTCTTCTCCATTTCGACCTAGACCAAGAACCCTAGGAGGATCTGATTTCCAAGCCCAAACAAGCATGATTCTTAGGTATTTGATGGAGAGGAATAAGAATATGCAAAGAAAATAATGAAATAACCATTAGATTTCAAGATGCAAAACCTAGGGTTTTAAGTGCACCTTCCAATTTCTGAAATTGTATGATGATTTCTAGGTCTAAGTAAGAGTTTAAATGAGTTCTTGAGACACCTAAGATGCTCCCCACAAGCTTCTTCCTTCAAGAAAACAAAGACAACTCCAAGAAGCCCTAAACCTAGGCATGTCTCGGCCAAGAAGAGTTCTAGGTGTGGGGGAGAGTTTTAAATTTTTCTAAGGCCATTCTTGAGTCATATTTGATGAATGAAAATGAGGGGAGGCCTTGGAAAAAAATTTAAAACTCATAGAAAGTGATTTGGTGCCTTAGGTTCCATATTATGACCTAAAGAAGCAACATGATGTTAGGCTCTTTGTTTTAATTATGAGATGACTCTAAGAGGCTTAAAAGGAGTCAAGAATCATATTTGAGAGGAAAGAATGGAGCCTAGAAATTGTTTGAGGAGTGTTGCTGCATTAAGTGCATTTATGGACCATAATGGAGCCTATAGAGCAATCTAGTATCTAAGCAAGTTCTATGACCTTAAAGTTTGTTTTATGAACCTAATTGACTCCCATAAATTGTATCTAGGCCAACAGAAACCATCTCCACCAAATTGTGGGTGTGTGGCCGAAAGAGGAGGCTTGAAAGCTAAGGAAAAAGTGTGTGCTTGTATACAAGGTAGCTCTCTCCATCTTTTCTTATGCATGAATGTGTGTTTAGCTTGTTTTAGAATGTGTGTATGTATAATTTCAAGCTATGAAAAGTATGCTAGCATTCCTTTATATGCTATGATCCTTGATGCCATGTTATGTTTTCTAATGAGTGCATGATGTTTGTATGAGTTTACTTGAGTGTGGAGAGGCCAAGAACTCTTCCCTTGGGTGAGGATGAGCCAAGAACCCTCGAACTTGGTTGAGACAAAGCAAAGAGTCTCCCAAAAAGCAAAGTGGGCTCCCAAGAGTATGGTTGAGTCCAAAATGCTCATGAATGGGTGAGGCAAGTCCAAAATCTATGAGGAGAAGTGTGAGGCCAATCCAAACACTTGGTGAGCTCTTGAATGATTTGTATGAGTTGTTTACATGCCAAGTTTGCTTTAAAATGTCCATGGTTTTTATTTCCTCCATGCATGCATTTGTAAAGCTTGCTTTGCATATATTATGTGTGATTGAATGGGAGATGAGCTATTGGGATTCTTTGAATCTCATCCCCTCCTCTCCAATGATCTAACATGCAGTTAGTCTTGGTCTAACATCCACAGCTTTTCATATTGGTATCATTTACATGGATTGGATGTTTGTGGAATTAATTGGACATTTTTGAAGTTCATATCAGTAAACTGTGACAACATCAAAACCTAGTCCGACCTCTGGACTATTTCGCGTGTCAAACTCTCTGTGTGTGGGATGTTATGATTTGTACATATTTTTATCATGAATTAGACGCCCAAATCTTTCTAGAATGACCAAGATTGCATGTTTTTGATTTTTCTAGATTTAGTTATGATTTTCCAAATTTTGTGACAGCAAAGAGGAAATTCTGGCCGAAAATGCAAACATGGATTTTATGTGCTCCTTTGCTTTCCACGAGTTGTAGGCCAAATTTGATGATGAAAATGAGTTATATTCATGTGTTTAAGTATGAGAATGTGATAGATGCTTTCATATGGCCTACGGGACTCTGAAAGAAAAATTTTACTTGTAGAGAAGTGCATTTTATTCATAACTCCCTATGCCACTATATTGTTTTCATAGAACAAACATAAGATGAGGCGTGGGAATTGTATGAATTGAGTCCTAGAAGTATGGTGCTACAGACAGCATGTGGGTGAGATTTGGGGAGAATCTTAATAGCATAAACTCATCTAATTCAATGCACACAAGAATGTAATGTATGTGGTTCAAGAATGTTACACACATGCATCATGTAACTCATGTGCATTGTATAACATGAAAACTCATTCATTTCTAGCCATGGCAATGTTATAAAACTTGTTGGGCTCTACCAATCTCAACCTGGGGCCAAGGAAGAGCTATTGCGCTTAATTCCATGCCTTGAGGAGCTAGGAGCCATCGTATAAACTTGTCATCAATATAAGGTGCTCATAAAGCTTATATGAAAACATAATGGATCATATTTTATGAAAGCATCAAGCATTTATACACACAGGCATATCAACTCATTCAAGCACTCAATTACATGCAAGAAATGGAGAGGAAGCTACCTTAAGATGTAGCAAACATAATTTCTGTAAAACAACGAAATAGGCCATATAAAAGCAAGTCCTATGAAATGAGCTAGATAATGCCCCAAAAATTTTTGGTAGAGACCTAGACTCCTAAAAATGATCATTTTAGGCTTAGACGAAAAGAAAAATAGAGCTGGGATGGTGAAACAAATTGTGACGAAAACTGACGAAATGTAATGGCATTTTCATAAATAAGTGCAACTTTTGCAAAAACACATAAAAGGGCTTTTCCAATGGGAAATTTAAGTTGCCCAAGGTTCTCAGATGCCCCAAAAATCATGGAAAGCCCCGAGACTAGTAAAGCCCCTCCGGTGTATATTTTCCAACAACGGTGAGTCTAAACTTTGATAGATTTGTTTAGTAAGGTTTAGCTCCAATTTGAGTGATTCTAAAGGCATTTTATTAAATTGGGAACCTAAAATTTATAATGGAAAAGACATTCTTAAAAAGGAGCTAAAACAAAGTTGAAACAAAATTGCCATTACGGAGGGACAAAATTATAATTTTTGAAAAAGTTAACTTCTTGAATATTCCCTAAGCTTCTTGTCTCTTCTCCTACCTTTTTAAGCACAACCCTTTCTACCCAAAATAAGAAAATTTTCAGCTCTTTTAGGCACACCAAGAGAAGGAGAAAAATAGGAAGAAAAAGGCAAGAAAGGTAAGAAAATTTAAGGAATTTCATGCTTCATCTTCTTCCAATTCTATTCCTCTTTGCTCTTCCTCTCTTTCTATGGTTTATTTGAGTGAATTGGTTTTGTTTTAAGTCCAAAACAAGAAGGAGTAGTTCGAATTGCTTGAGGAGAAGAAAAACAAGAAAAAGTATTGAAAACAAGCTTGAATCTAAGGTATTTCATGGTTTTTTTGTTTCTCCTCTTTGCTTCTTCCTTGTGTATGATTTTGGCCAAACCAGAACCATATGAGGGGAGATGTTTTACCCAAAAATGAGAGGGAGACTAGAGTATTAGACCATGAGGAAGAGGAATATGGAAAGAAATTGCAAGAAAACCTTACGGAAAACAAGATAGAAAAGTATAGGCTTCTTTAGGGTTTTGGAAAATCTGATTTTGTGTGAGTCATTCCTTAGCTATTTGAATGTTTCCTTAAGCTCCTAAGACCCCTAGAAACCCTCTCAAGTGGCTCTCCCACTAAGGAAAAATCAAGAAGCTTGTGAACCTCCATTGTGGTCATAGTTTTAGCCAAGACAAGAATACTAAGTCAGGGAGTGTTTTAATTTGTTCTAACCTTAATTTGGGACTTTATATAATGTTAGAAGATGGGGGAAATCATTGAAAAAAATTTAAGAGTCATGGATTGGAGATGGGACAATGGTGTCCATAATGGTTCTTTGTGAAGGAACTTAATTCTAAGCTTGTGCAAATAATTGTGTGAGGGCTCCAAGGACTTTGAATGAGGTTAAGAGGCCTAGAAATGGAAAGAGATGGAAGCCTAAAGCTTGAATTGTAAAGGTTGCTTCCATAGGCCATTTATGGAACCATTATGCCACTTATGGAACTAAGTGTGTGTTCAAGAGTGAGTTTAGTGTCTTGACTTGCTTCAAGTGTGTAATTGTGTGTTGTTTATGGTGTCTAGGCCAAAAGAACATCCACCCACCAAGGTGCACTTTTAAGGCCAAAAAGAGGGAGGGAAAAGGTTAAGAAAAGATTGCATAAATCTAAGGTAGCTCTCCACCTTATTCTCCTTGCATTCTTGTGTGCATATGTATATTTTTGTGTATTTGTGTATTCTCTTGTGACTTGAGAATATGCCACTTGATGTCTTGACATTACATTGGTACCAATGTGTTTCCTTGAATGACTTTGGTTTTGGAAATGGCTCATAAGGGTGAGGTAAAGTGATGCCAAAAGTCTCTTAATGAAGGTGAGGAGATGCGAAAAGTCTCATGGCATGGGTGAGACAAGACAAAAAGTCTATTGAAAGGGTGAGGCAAATCCAAAAGTCCTAAAAATAGGGTGAGGCAAAACCAAAAGTCCTTAAAGCATGTTCTTGGCTTGAATATGAATAAATGGCATGGAAATTGTGACCTTGCATACTTTATGGTTGTTAGACCTTCCATACATATGCTTTAATGTGTATATGCCTTGAATGTGTGTGTGAATGGGTGTGTGAGTTATTGAGATTCAAGGAATCTCACTCCCCTTCCCTTTTCCATCTTGATATGTCTAGGTGGCTCCTAAGATAAAAGGAAAGCTAGCCAAGAGCCTTGAAGAGTTACAATTGGAATATTTTGTTGTTCTCTTTGTGTATAAATGTCAAAATGAACTTATAGAAATTATTTGTGATATGAGAGTATGAACAAATGTAAAATGATGTATGGATATTATGTAGACTATGTGACCTTAAATCAATGTAAATATGGATTTTGGGTAGTTGAATGCTTACTTGAAACATGTATTATTGGATGTGGGATATCCCATCTGACCACTTGGGTAGCTCACACAAGTCATATTCATGCTTTTAAACTTGCCCAGGAGGTGTCAAACACTAAAGAAGGCTAATTGGACAAATTTGGTATCCATATAGAGCAAAAATGGCTATTTTGGTGAGCTATACCACTTTTTCTCCAAATGAGCTCTTCTTGATCTGAGCTTTAGCATGCATCTAGAGCTTGTTAAGAGCTTTTTGGAAAGCTAAATTAGGTAATATTTAGGGGTTTATAGAATATTTGGTGAATTTTTGAAATTGGGAAATTTTCTAGTTTTTGGTAAGTGTACTGTTCATCTGGTCTAAAATTTGTTCTATGTCAATCATGGGGAAAATGATGTGTAATTGTGACAATTTTATAGGGAGAAACTAGAGCTTCCTAGTGACTTGTACCAATTTGAAGCACCTCATTTGGATGTCTAGAGAGAGACATTTGAATTTTTGAAGTTACTATCCAATACAACGCACCCAGTTAGACCCGTGTTATTATTTGATTGATTTTCGGGGTCTAAATGCTCTTGGATTTGTCTGGACATATTTTTTCCTTCTAGTCAACATCTATAGCTTTCCAAATTGGTATAGATTGCATGAATTAGATTTTTGTGAATTAGTTATGAATTTCCAAAATTTATCTCAGTAAGCTGTATTACATTTTTGGATTGCTCGACCTCCCTGTCTTTCCTAGCATCAAATATGGCCCAGATGAGATTTTCGTGGATGAGACTTATTTTTAGTGTAAATTAAACATCTAGATCTTTCCAAAAAGTTATGGTTTGTATGATTTTTATTTTTTTGCATTTAGTTATAATTTTTCAAAGTTGCCCCTGAAATCTGCCTTATGATGTCTGCGAGATGGAGTGAAAATCCAGGGTTTTTACCTTAAAGTCTGTGGATTGTGTGAAATTTTAGTTATGTATGAGTTGCAAGTGATAAATGACTAGATAATGTTGTCAGATAATCCATGGGGCCCACATAATGTGAATTAAAAAATTTTACCCCAACGTAACGCGATAAAAATGTATTATTTTTATACTTTTCCCTACTTTTGTCTTATGAATGTACACCAAGTGCCCTAAATGGAAGTGTATGATAATAGAAATATAAGGTATGATATTTATTGGTATTAGAGCAAAGGTTCAGGCATTTTTGCTTAGTATTTGGCTCTTAAGTGATGTATTTGGTGTGTTTTGGGTGGAATATCTGTGCATATATGCTTGAATTATATTTGTGGGCCAAGGTTGTGACTCTTTTTCAGTGAAAATGGTTGAGACGAGAAGAGGTAGAGGTAAGGGTAGGCTAATTATAGGCTCGGAGGTTGAATCTGAGGACCCTTTTGTGAGCTGTCTTGGAACGACTCGATAGATTTGAGGATATTATGACCCAACAACAATGAATTGTGTAGTAGCAACATGAGATGATTGTGTGGTTGTAGGAATCCCTGGCTAGACAGGAGGAAGCCAGGAGAGAGGCCCCTCCACCTCAGTCTCAGCCCTCTACTTCTGGTACTCCATAGCCTTCCACTTCAGGTGTTCTACCCCTACCTCCCTAGGACCTCGCTCAGTCTTTACGATCTATTCAGAAATAATTAAATCAATTCAGAAAGAACAACCCACTAGTGTTTGACGGGGAATTGGATGCAGACAAAGCAGAGGCTTGGGTGATGGAGATTGAGAAGATTTTCACAGTGATGGATTGCACCTCTACACAGAAAGCCCAGTTAACCACCTTTATGCTATAGAAAGAAGCTGACAAGTGGTGGCGTAGTACGAAGGCTCTAATGGAGACTAGAAATTTGTAGATTACTGGGAGAACTTCCTGGTATAGTTTTATGAAAAGTATTTCCCCAGTTCTGTAAGAAAACAGAAAGAAGTGCAATTTATAGGGCTGAAGTAGATCCATGACATGACAGTAGACTAGTACATGACCAAATTCATAGAGTTATCTCAGTATTCTTCTTACCTCCAGAGATATGATGACAAACCCTGGAGGTGTGAGCAATTTGAGATCGAGATGAAGTCCTTGATCAAAGACCGAGTAACTCCACATAAGGTCCAAAACTTCAATGCCCTTGTAGAGATCAGCAGAGTAATCGAGAATAATTTGAAAGAGATTATCCCTGCTGCTATAATATCTGGTCAGAGGGGAGTCTCGGAGTCAAAGAGACCAAGGCCAGAAGAGGGTGCCAACTCCACACCTACCAATAAAAAGAAGAGCAAGGTGCAGTGGAGCAGAAGACCATCGAAAGGAAAGAAGGTATAGTTCCTAAGGACTCAGTCATCCACACAGTAGTTACAGTGACTTGCTTCAAGTGTGGGAAGCCGGGGCATATTGCCATGAATTATCCCCAGACAGATGTAGTGCCTCCTAAGCCACAGACCCAGGGCAGGGTGTTTGCCCTTTCCCAACAAGAGGCTAGTGTGTCTCCCAGTTTGATTCGAGGTATGCTCATAATGAACGATTTTCTTGTGATTTTTATGTTTGATTCGGGTGCTAGTCACTTGTTTATATCCTATGACTGTGTGAGACGGTTGGGTCTGGCCATTAGTACTTTACCATTTGATTTTTCTATCACTACACCCACTGGAGGCCATGTTGTTACTTCCTATACTTGATTGAATGTCATTGTACAGTTTAACCATTGCCATACTACTATTAATTTGATCTGTGCTATTCCATGATATTGACTTGATTGTTGGCATGAACTGGATGACTGCTAATAATGTTGTTCTTGATTATAAGCACTATACCATATTTGTACCTTCTTATGGGACCATACCTAGGATAAAGGCCGAGTTATCTCTTATGACTATTGCCCAGGCTGAGAGACACTTAAAGCATGGGTGTCAGGAGTTTCTAGTCTTTTTTTCTATTCAGGCTGAGGTAGAAGAAGGGATAGAGGAGATCCCAATAGTTAGGGAATTTTCAGAGGTTTTCCCTAAGGATTTTGACTTTAGTGGCCTACCCCCTGAGAGAGAAAGATAGAGTTCCCCATGGATATAATGCTTGAGGCTAGACTGGTGTCCAAGGCTCCCTATAGGATGGCTCCTACTGAGCTTGCTGAGCTGAAAAAGCAGATAGATGAGTTGTTAGAAAAAAGGTTTATTCGTCCTAGTGTTTCATCCTGGAGAGCTCCAGTGTTATTTGTGAAAAAGAAAGATAGTAGCTTAAGACTATGTATAGATTATAGAGAATTGAATAAAGTTACCATCAAGAATAAATATCCTCTCCCTATAATAGATGATTTGTTAGATCAGTTGGTTAGGGCATCTATATGCTCTAACATAGACCTTAGATTTGAGTATCACTAGCTGAGAGTAAGAACTAAAGACGTCTCAAAGACGACCTTTAGGACTAGATATGGACACTATGAGTTCCTTATGATTCTATTCGGGCTGACAAATGCATTCACAGTGTTTATGGATTATATGAACAGGGTATTCAAACCATATTTAGATAACTTTGTTATGGTCTTTATTGATGATATCTTAGTGTACTCCAAGTCTTTTGAGGAGCATGAGAGGCACCTGAGATTAGTCTTAGAGACTTTGAGAAGTATAAGATTATATGCCAAACTGAGTAAATGTGAGTTTTGGCTAACTAAGGTTAAATTTTTAGGTCATGTGATCTCACGAGATGGGGTCGCAGTAGATCCCCATAAAGTTGAGGCTGTGTTACAATGGGATAGACCTAGGACTATCACCGAGGTTAGGAGTTTTCTTAGTTTGGCAGAATATTATAGACAATTTATTTAGGGCTTCTCTCAGATGGCCTTGCCACTCACGAGGGTGACTCAGAAGGATGCACCTTTCATGTGGGATGATAGATGTGAGAGGAGTTTCTAGGAGTTGAAACTTCGATTGCCCACTGCCCCTGTACTAGTTATTCCTGACTTTAGTGTACCATTTGTGGTATATAGTGATGCATCGAGGAAAAGGTTAGGATGTATGTTGATGCAACAGGATAGGGTAGTGGCATATACCCCTATGCAGCTAAGTTTTTGCTCTGAAGATTTGGAGGCACTATTTGTATGCTGCAAGTATAGAGATTTATAGTGACCACAAGAGTATGAAATACTTGTTCGATTATAAGGAATTTAATATGAGACAGAGGAGATGGATGGAGTTCCTGAAAGATTATGATTATATATTGAAATATCATCCAGGTAAGGCCAATATGGTGGCTAATGCCTTGAGTATGAAATCCATTCACGCTGCCCATATGATGATTAGGGTGTAGGAGCTCCTAGAGAAATTTAGAAATCTGAATCTGTCTTGTCAACTAGTATCAGGTAGATTATAGGGAAAATTGTGTTTAAGGACCAAGAAATGAAAAATTTTATTTTTAAGGACCATTACTACTAGGTTCAACTGATTGTTGCTAAACTCAGTGGTAATCATCCTAAAACAAGTAGTAACAGGTTCTTAAAAATAAATTTATTCACTTTTTGGTCCTTTATTATAATTTTCCCTAGATTATATCCAAGTGGAACCCAGATTAAAAATGAGTTGAGACCCAGATCTTAGATGCCCAGAGAGAGGATGTGTTTTTAAGATAGATTATGAGCGAGATTTCCTAAGGTGGGACCTCAGATTTCAGGATATCTGAGGATGGTGTGATAGTATATAGAGATAGAACTGTGTGCCTAGTAATAATGAATTGAGAGAGAGAATTTTAGAAGAGACATACAAAAGTAAATATACTATCCACCCAACGCCCTTAAGATGTATCAAGATCTGAAAAGAATTTTCTAGTGGACAGGAATAAAGAATGACATCACAGATTATGTGGTGAGATGTTTAATGTGCCAGAGGGTTAAGATAGAGCACCAGAGACCAGCTGGTTGTTGTAACCCCTAGATATCCCTAAATGGAAATGGGATAGTATAGCTATGGATTTTGTTATGGGGTTACCCAGGACATCCTCTGGACATGATGCTATATTGGAAGTTATAGATAAATTAACGAAGTCTACACACTTTTTAGTAATCAGGGCTACTTATTCATTAGATAGACTAGCCTAGTTGTATATGCGTGGGATAGTGCAATTTCATGGAGTACCCAATAGCATAGTATTGGATAGAGACCCCAGGTTCATATTAAACTTCTGGAGGTCGTTACAATATGCCTTAGGGACCAGGTTGCGGTTTAGCATTGCTTATCACTCCTAGACTAATGGTCAGACTGAAAGGACCATCCAGACCTTAGAGGTCATATTGAGGGCATGTGTACTAGAAATGAGGGGTGATTGATATGTGTGTCTGCTGTTAGAAGAGTTTGCGTATAATAATAGTTACCATTCTAGTATTCAAATGGCCTCTTATGAGGCTTTGTACGGGAGAAAGTGTAGATCTCCATTATGTTGGGTTGAGCTAGGTGAAAAAGTTTACTAGGACCTAAGATAGTTGACCAGACTACCCAGCAAATAGAATTGATTAGAAAGAAACTTCTTACAGCCTAGAGTAGGCAAAAGAGTTATGCCGATAGAAGAAGGAGGCTATTAAAGTTTGAGATTGGAAACCATGTATTCATCCAAGTGTTTCCAGTGACTGGGGTAGGTCGGTCTATGAGGGTAAAGAAACTCAGTCCTAGGTATATTGGTCTATTTGAAATCCTTGAAAAAATTGGATCCGTGGCCTATTGAATAGCCCTACCTCCAAACCTAGCCTAAATCCATAGTGTATTCCATGTCTCTTAATTGAAAAAGTACTTACCAGACCCCTCACATGTCATAGAATATGAGCATGTTCAATTGCAAGAAAATCTTTCTTATATAGTGAAACCAGAAAGGATTGTAGATGCTAAGCTGAAACAGTTGAGAAATAAGAGCATCCCTCTGGTGAAAGTGGTTTGGAAGGGTATGACATCTAAGGAGGCAACCTGGGAGTTGGAAAATAAGATGAGATAGAAATATCCAGAGCTATTTTCCTAAAGTACGTATTTAAATTTCGAGGACAAAATTTATTTTTAGGGGGAGGGGGTGGAAAATATAACGAACATAATTTTCATAAAACGACGAAATAAAGCCATATAAAAGAAAGTCCTATGAAATGAGCTAGATAATATCCTAAAAAATTTTGGTAGAGTCTTAGACTCCTAAAAATGATAATTCCAGGCTTAGACAGAAAGAAAAACGAAGTTAAGATAGTGAAACAAATTGTGACGAAAACTAATAAAACGAAATGATATTTTCGTAAATAAGTGCAACTTTTGGAAAAATACACAAGAGGGCTTTTTAAATGAGAAATTTAAGTTGTCCAAGGTTCTCAGAGGCCCCAAAAATCATGGAAAGCCCCAGGACTGATAAAACCCCTTTGGTGTACCTTTTCTAACAATGGTGAGCCCAAACTTTAATAGATTCGTTCGATAAGGTTTTAGTTCCAATTTGAGTGATTCCAAAGGCATTTTATTAAATTGGGAACCTAAATTTTATAATGGAAAAGATAGTTCTCAAAAAAGCTAAAACAAAATTGCCATTACAGAGGGATGAAATTGAAATTTTTGAAAAAGCTAGCTTCTTGAATGTTCCCTAAGCTTCTTGTCTCTTCTCCTACCTTCTTAAGCACGACCCTTTTTTTCCAGAATACAAAAAATTTTCAGCTCCTTTAGGCACACCAAGAGAAGGAGAAAAAGAGGAAGAAAAAGGAAAGAAAGGTAAGGAAATCTAAGGAATTTCATACTCCATCTTCTTCCAATTCTATTCCTCTCCTCTCCTCCTCTCTTTCTATGGTTTATTTGAGTGAATTGGTTCTGTTTTAAGTCCAGAACAAGGAAGAGCAGTTCAAATTGCTTGAGGAAAAGAAAACCAAGGAGAAAAAGTCTTGAAACCAAGCTTGAATCTAAGGTATTTCATGGTTTTGTTGTTTCTTGTAACATCCGGTCCCTCCGTAAACGTGAGAAATGCAATGTTCAGTTTCTCCGTAAACATAAGAAATGGGCCAAATATAAAAGGAAGTCTTTGAAATAGAAGGAATTGGGGCCAACTAAAATTATGATAAAATTTTAAATATTAGAAAATGAGGATTTAAGATTTGAGATGCCTAGAAACCAGAGCCAGAAGAGCTCAGAAAATTTGCCGAAGAAAGTAGGGGCATTTTTGTAATTTTTGGAAAATTTTGAAATCTCATAGGAGGGCTTTTTAAATGGAAAATTTGAGCTTTTCGGGGTTCTCAGAGGCCCTGAAAACCATGGGAACCCCTAAAACAATTGAAACCCCTCCGGTGAGCGATTTTGGCAAAAGTTGACCAAAACTTTGACCGAATGGTTCGGAATGGTTTTAGATCCTTTTTGAGTGATTCCAAAGGCAATTCTTATGATTAAGAGCCTAAGGAATATGATGCTAAAGACGGATTTCAAAAAGGAGTTGATATGAGTCTAAAATGAAAAAGCCAAGAAAAGGGACTAAAATGCAAAAGTAAAAAGTTGCATAAAGTGCCTTTTAGCTCCTTCTTATCCACGTTCTTTCTCTCCTCTCTAAGACCGACTTGCTTCTGCCCAATTTCAAAGGAAAACTCCAGCTTCTTAGGCGCACAAGAGGAGGAGGATTTTGGACGAAGAGATTCAAGAAAAAGGTAAGAAACTTTAAGAAATTCCATATCCTTCCTTCTTGAACTTTGCTCCTCTCCTCTCAAGCTTTCTTTCTATGATTTTAATGGGGAGTTTGGTGCTGTTTTTGGGGCAGAACATAGAGGGAAATTTCGAAAATTGAGGGAGTAAGCCAACCAAGTGGAAGAACAAGCCAAAGGAAGCAAGAAAACAAGGTAAAACTTCCATTCTTTGGTAGTTTCTCCCTCCCCCTTTCTCTTGCACGAATTTGGGCATCATGAGCCCAATTTTTAGGGGCTGTTTTCTGCCCAATTTATGGAAGGATTAGAGGTTTTAGATGGCAAGGATTAAGAAGGAACCAATAGAATCAAGAAAGGAGCATTAAGAGACAAGATAGAACCATTAGGGATCCAAATGCTCCCTTGCAAATCTGATTTTATATGAATGTTCTTAGACTTAATTGAATGTTTAAACATGCTCCTAAGACCCCTAGAGAGCTTCCCACATGCACCTCCCATCCAAGAAAGCAAAGAAATTGCAAGAAAAATTAATGAACTCTAAGTAGAAAAAGTGTAGAGCTCTTGAACACTTTGCAAAAACTGATTTGATATATGAGTTTCCTTGCATGTGTGAGTATTTGATTGAGCTCCTAAGACCTCTAGGAAGTCTCCCAAGTGTGTCTCCCATCAAGGAAAAATCAAGAAGGCCATGAACTCTTCTTCCCCCCATAGTCTCGGCCTAGGCAAGTTCCTATAGCTAAGGAGAGTTTTAAATTTTTCTAAGGCTATTCTTGAGTCATATGTGATGAGTGAAGATGAGTACAGGCCTTAGAAAAAATTTAGAACTCAAAGAAAGTGATTTAGTGCCTTAATGCCCTAGGTTCCATAATATGACCTAAAGAAGCAACATGGTGCTAGGCCTTTTGTCTCAATGATGTGATGACTCCAAGAGGCTTAAAAGGGGTCAAGAATCATATTTGATAAGAAAGAATAAGGCTTAGAAATCGTTTGAGGGGTGTTGCTTCATTAAGTGTAATTATGGACCATAATGAAGTATATAGAGTAATCTAGTGGTTCATCAAGTTATGTAGCCTTAGAATGTGTTTCATGAACCTAATTGGCTCCCATAATTTGTATATAGGCCAAGAGAAACCATCTCCACCAATTTATGGGTGTGTGGCCGAAAGAGGAGGCTTGAAAGCTAAAGAAAAAGTGTGTGAAATTGTCCAAGGTAGCTCTCCACCTTATTCTCTTTACATTCTTGTGTGCATATGTATGTCTTAGTGTGCTTGCATGCATTCTTGATGCTTGATAATATGCCACTTGATCCTTGTTGTGCATTGGTACCAATGTGTTGTCTTGAATGACTATGGTTGTGGAAAGAGCCCATAAGGGTGAGGTGATGCCAAAAGTCCCTTGATGAAGGTGAGGAGATGCCAAAAGTCTCATGGCATGGGTGAGACAAGGCCAAAAGTCCCTTGAATGGGTGAGGCAAAGTCAAAAGTCCCTAGACCAAGAGTGAGGCAAATCCAAAAGTCCTAGAAATGGGGTGAGGCTAAACCAAAAGTCCCTAGAGCATGAAAGTAATCTTGACATGTGAATGTGGCATGGAATGGAATTTATTGCACACTTTATGCTTGTATGGTTATGCATTTGGTATATGTATGCCTTGAATGTGATGTAAATGGATGTGTGAGCTATTGAGATTCTTTGAATCTCATCCCCTCCTCTCCAATGATCTAACATGCTAGGTGGACCAAGCACTTATGGTGAAGGGAGCCAACAACCATAAAGAGCAAGGAGTGACAAGTTTAGGTAGTATTTTGCCTATTTTGGAACCATAATGATGGTTCATAGTGTATATGAGGTTGTATATGTACCATGAACCTTGAGACATGTGTGATTATACTATTATGTGTTGGTTAGACGTATGAAAATGATATATGCCCTATAGCACATATTTTGAGTATGTATGGCCAAAGTGTGCAATATAGGATTTTGATGAATGTATGCATAAGTGTGGGTTGAATGGCCAAAATGAGATGCATGAGATTTGGGACCATTTGGGCAGCTTACCCAAGTCTCAAATGTACTTTTAGACCTGCCCAAAAGGTGCCACAACCAAGGGAAGGCCATTTGGTAAATTTGGTACCTCATATGGAGCCAAATTTGACCATAATGGAACCTTATGTCACTTTTTGGCCAAATGAGTTAGTCTTGCCTTGAAACTTGGTATGCAAGTAGGTCTCATGAAGATCTTTTTGGGAAGCTAAAGATCATAATTTTCGGAGACCTAGAGAATATTTGAGGAATTTTCAAAGTTGGGATTTTTCATGGATTCTGGTATAGGTACTGTTCATACTGGCAGTTTTGAATTCTGTGTCACCCGATGGCCAAATGGTATCCAATGCTTATGAAATTTTATATGCATAAACTAGAGGTCATAAAATTTCTGTGGCCACCAAGATCACCTCATTTGGAGTTCTAGAGAGGAAGATATGCATTTTCGAAGGTTCTGCCCAGTATCAGACATCTTGCCAGACCCGAGGTACTGTTCCATCGATTTCAGGGAGTTTGGCTTGATGAACTGATCTGGAGATATTTTTTATTTCTATTTAACATCCACATCTTTCCATAGTGATATCATTTAAAAGCATTGGATTTTTGTGAAATTAGTTAGACATTTTTGAAGTCCATATCAGTAAACTGTGACAGTATCAGGAACCCTCCGACCAGTAGATGATTTTGCATGTCAAACGGATTATATATGAGATTTTAAGACTTCTACATATTTTTAGCATAAAGTAGACGTCTTAAGCTTTCCAGAATGACTGAGATTATATGTTTTCGATATTTATAGATTTAGTTATGAATTTCCAAAGTTTGTAACAGAAAAGAGGAAATTCTGGCTGAAAATACAAACATGGATTTCATATGCTCCTTTGCTTTCTACGAGTTGTAGGCCAAATTTGATGATGGAAATGAGTTATATTCATGTGTTTAAGTATGATAAAGTGATAGATGCTTTCATATGGCCTACGGGACTCCGAAATAAAAATTTTACCGGTAGAGAAATGTACTATTATTCATAACTTCCTATGCCACTATATTGTTTCCATAGAATAAACATAAGATGAGGTATGGGAATTGTATGAATTGAGTCCTAAAAGTATGATGTTACATTTATCCTCCTTGCTTCTTCCTTGTGTATGATTTTGGCCAAACCAAAACCATATGAAAGGGAGATGTTTTGTCTAAAAATAAGAGAGGGACTAGAGTTTTAGACCATAAGAAAGAGGAATATGGCAAGAAATTGCAAGAAAAACTTATGGAAAATAAGATAGAAAAGTGTAGGCTTCTTTAGGGTTTTGAAAAATCTGATTTTGTGTGAGTCATTCCTTGGCTATTTGAATGTTTTCTTGAGCTTCTAAGACCGCTAGAAACCCTCTCAAGTGGCTCTCCCATCAAGGAAAAATCAAGAAGCTTGTGAACCTCCATTATGGTGATAGTTTTGGCCAAGGCAAGAATACTAGGTTAGGGAGTATTTTAATTTGTTCTAACCTTGGTTTGGGACTTTATATGATGTTAGAAGATGGGAGAAACTATTGGGAAAAATTTAGGAGCCATGGATTGGAAGATGGGACAATGGTGTCCATAATGGTGCTTTGTGAAGCAACTTAATTCTAAGCTTGTGCAAATAATTGTGTGAGGGCTCCAAAGACTTTGAATGAGGCTAAGAGTCCTAGAAATGGAAAGAGATAGAAGCCTAAAACTTGAATTGTAAAGGTTGCTTCAATAGGCCATTTATGGAACTATTATGCCACTTACGGAACCAAGTGTGTGTTCAAGAGTGAGTTTAGTGTCTTAGCTTACTTCAAGTGTGTAATTGTGTGTTGTTTATTGTAACACCATAATGTCTTAACCTCAATTAATCTCCCTCTTGGCTTAATTCCATATGATTTCCAATGAAAAGGACCAAAACTGTGGTATTTTAATACTTTAAGCCGGGGTTTAAACGCTCATATTTTACCTTGTGGATCCTGTGAACCCATCATTCATATTCTCTACTCAAACTATATTTATACAACTCATACATAACATAAAAAAACCCATGAATAGCAGGTATGAAGCCAAAAACCAAGAAAATGCAATTTCTCAAATGGGCCAAAAAGTCAAATTTTTGGCTCTAATTTTGGAAAATCATAACTAATTCTAGAAAAATTAGAATCAAGTAAACCATAGCTTTCTGGAAATCTCTAGATGTTAAATTTACACTAAAAATAATTACAAACCATAATCTCAGTGTTTGGACCATGTTTGACATCAAAAAAGAGACAGAGGTCCGGCTGTCCCTGGTACTAATGCAGCTTGCTGTCATGAACTTCAAAAATTCATAACTAATTTCAAAAAAATTAAATCTAGGAAAACTATACCAATTTGGAAAGCTAAAGATGTTAACTAGAGGAAAAAAATAAGTTCAGACTATTTCATTAGCCTTAGGACCTTAAAAACTAATGGAATAATAATGAAGGTCGGATGGCTTCCCTGATACTGACACAGAACTTCAGAAAGTTATTTCTCCCTCTACAAACCTCCGATTGAGGTGCTTCTAGTTGGTATAGGTCACTATGGATATGTAGTTTATGTCTATAACATTTCATGACAATTAGACACCGTTTGGTCCATGAATGACATAGATTTATTTTCAGACCTATTTCCACAGTACAATAACCAAAACCAGAAACTTCTCCAACTTCAAAAATTCACTAAATATTCCCTAAACTTTCAAATATATTACCCACTTTAGCTTCCCAAGAATCTCTTAAAAAGCTCTAGAGGCATGCCAAATTTCAAATCAAGAAGAGCTCATTTGGTCATACTTTGATAGAGCTCACAAATTTGCCAATTTTGGCACCATAAATGGTTCAAAATGGGGTAAATGGTCCCCTACATGCTCTATCACTTCTTGGAAAAGTTTTAAAGCATAAACATAGTGTATATGAAATGGCCAAGTGGTCCATATCATCATATATCTTAAACTCACTATGCTACAGGCAAAAATATAATATTGCATACAAGCCACAAAGGAGCCAAATCTCTTTTTTCCATTGCCTTGGCTCTATACATGGTTCATACATCATTCATGCATACTCTTACACTTTCTTAAGCATTTACATGTCAAAAAGAATATGTATACATGAGCACTTTGGCTTTCTTATACATCAAACTATGTGTGATTGTGCAAAATGTCAAAACAAAGGCCTTCTATGTCTCATGGCCTCCATTCTTAGGCTCTTGAGCTCCACCTGGACCATATGAGATGGGAGAGGGAAGGGGTGAGATTCATGGAATCTCAATAGCTCAAACACTCATTCAAGGAAGCAATCAAGACATATAAACATGTTAAAGCATGTAAACCATTCATAATTACACAACACATGATTTTCATACCATGAATATCATATTAATGCCAAGAATAAGCTCTAAGGACTTTTGGTCTAGTCTTACTCAATTTTTGGGACTTTTGGATTGGCTTCACCCTTGATTTAAAGACTTTTGGCTCCACCTCACCCATCTCAAGGGACTTTTGGTACTACCTCACCCAAGTAATTTTCACTACCTAAAATATAAGCATATTAGTACCAATGCATCAAGGCAACATCAAATGGCATGTCTCACAATATAAGCACATACACAAGCATACAATGACTATTACACATCCAAGAATGCAACAAAAAAGAGTGGAGAGCTACCTTATAAACCAACATAAGCCTTCCCTTTCAATTTCTCTTCTCCCTTCTTGGTCTCACAATCACAACTAGATGGAGTTGCTTCTTTTGAGCCTAGACACAACAAATAGCATGCAATCACTCTCTTGGAACTCAACAATTACTCACAAAGGCTAAGAGATTAAATCCCTAGTTTTTTCCCTCTTAAATTTTACTAGCCTTTTCTTTTGTATCTCTTAACTTCCCACACTCTAATTCAAGGATTTCTTGCTTGTTCTAGGTCAAACTTCCTACTTCTTTTAAGCTCTCAAGTTAGTAGAACCAACATACTTAAGGAAAGCAAAAAAAGAGAAGTAAAGATATATGAGTTCTAGCCTTCTTCAAGAGTTGTTTTCCACTTTCCCTCTTCTGAGCCAAGCCTAAAACCAAGCTAATTCAACATCCAAAACTATAGAAAGAGAGGGCAAAGAGAGAAGAACAAAATTCTAAGAAGAAAAGTTATGGAAATCTCAAGCTTGCTTACCTTTTCCTTATTCTTCCTTTCTTTTCTTGGTCTCTCTCTCTCTCTTAAGCCCTTTTCTTTATTTTGGATGAAACTTAGGTCGGTTAGAAGAAAAGGAAAGGATCTGGATGCTTTAAGAAGCAAAATTCTCCTTTTCAGGCTTTTTCAGACTAACCCTGCTATAGCGAAAATTAACCCTCGCTACGGCGAGCACGTATCAGTCCCAGACCCCTGTTTTTGCTACGGCGCACTATGGCAAGGAACCCCCTAGTTTTTGTATGAGATGCCTGAACTCGTTATAGCTAGAAGCAGGCACATTCGCTATAGCTAGACCATTTCTTGCTATAATGAATAGGTACATTTGCTATAGTTGGGCCATTTCTCGCTATAGCCAGCAGACTTAGAAAATTTTGAGGACTTGAAAAATTTTAGCACAATTTTTTATTGTTACATTTATGGTATCTAGGCCAAAAGAACATCTACCCACCTAGGTGCACTTGTGAAGCTGAAAAGAGGGAAAGAAAAGGTTAAGAAAAGGTCAAGAAAAGCTTGCATAAATCCAAGGTAGCTCTCCACTTCATTCTCCTTTCATTCTTGTGTGCATATATATATATATATATATCTTTGTGTGTTTGTGTATGCTCTTGTGACTTGAGAATATGCCACTTGATATCTTGACATTACATTAGTACCAATGCATTTCCTTGAATAGCCTTGGTTGTAGAAATGGCTCATAAGGGTGAGGTGATGCCAAAAATCCCTTAATGAAGGTGAGGAGATACCAAAAGTTTCATAGCATGGGTGAGACAAGGTCAAAAGTCTCTTAAAAGGGTGAGACCAAGTCAAAAGTCCCTAGGCCAAGAGTGAGACAAATCCAAAAGTCCTACAAATAGGGTGAGGCAAAACCAAAAGTCCCTAAAGCATGTTCTTGGCTTGAATATGAATAAGTGGCATAGAAATTGTGACCTTGCATACTTTATGGTTGTTAGACCTTCCATACATATGCTTTGATGTATATATGCCTTGAATGTGTGTGTGAATAGGTGTGTGAGCTATTAAGATTCAAGGAATCTCACTCCCCTTCCCCCTTCCATCTTGATATATCGAGGTGGCTCCCAAGATAAAAGGAAAGCAAGCCAAGAGCCTTGAAGAGTTACAATTGGAATATTTTATTGTTCTCTTTGTGTATAAATGTCAAAATGAACTTGTAGAAATTATTTTTGTGATATGAAACTAGGAACAAATGTAAAATGATGTATGGATATTATGTAGACTATATGTGACCTTAAATCAATGTAAATGTGGATTTTGGGTAGTTGAATGCTTACTTGAAACATGTATTATTTGATGTGGGATACCCAATCTAAGATGCATGGGGTTTAAGACCACCTGGGCAGCTCACACAAGTCATATTCATGCTTTTAAACTTGCCCAAGAGATGCCAAACACTAAAGAAGGCTAATTGGACAAATTAGGTATCTCATATGGAGTAAAAATAGCTATTTTGGTGAGCTATACCACTTTTTCTCCAAATGAGCTCTTCTTGATCTAAGCTTTGGCATGTATCTAGATCTTGTTGTGAGATTTTTGGGAAGCTAAAGTAGGTAATATTTGAAGGTTTACAAAATATTTGGTGAATTTTTGAAGTTGGGAAATTTTTTAGTTTTTGGTCAGTGTATTATTCATCTGGTCTAAAATTTGTTCTATGTCAATCATGGGGAAAATGATATGCAATTGCCATGAAATTTTACAAAAAGAAAATAGACCTTCCCAGCGACTTGTACCAATTAGAAGCACCTCATTTGGATGTCTAGATATGGGGATATGAATTTTTGAAGTTGTTGTCTAGTACTAGGCACCCAATAAGACTCATGTTACTGTTTGATTTATTTTCTAGGTCTGAATGCTCTTGGATTGGTTTGGAATATTTTTTCCCTTTATTTAACATCTTTAGCTTTCTAAATTAGTATAAATGGTATAGATTGGATTTTTTTAGAATTAGTTATGAATTTCCAAAATTTATATCAGTAAGCTGTATGAGATTTCTGGACAGCTCGACCTCCTGTCTTTTCCATTTTCAAACGTGGCCCAGATGAGATTTTCATGGCTTGGAATTATTTAAGTAAATTAAACATCTAAAGCTAGCTATGGTTTGTATGATTTTGTTTTTTCTACATTTAGTTATGATTTTTCAAAGTTGCCCCTGAAATCTGCCTTATGCTGTCGCGCGAGATGGAGTGAAAATCTAGGGGTTTTACCTAAGTCTGTGGATTGTGTGACATTTTGAGTTATGTATGAGTTTTATAAGTGATAAATGACTAGAGAATGTTGTTGGATAATCCAAGGGGCCCACGTAACGCGAATTGAAAAATTTTACCCCAACATAACGCGATAAAAGTGTATTATTTTCATATTTTTGTCTTATGAATGTGCACCAAGTGCCCTAAATGGAAGAGTATGATAATAAAAATATAAGGTATGGCATAAGACTTATGGAGGTTCAAGATGCCACTAACCCATTTGTTCTTACTTTTTCTTTACATGCTTCTTGGGTTCACATACATAAAATTATAAAGTTGCTTTAGCTTGGCCTAAACACATTCATTCAAATGTAGGGCAACCCATTCTAATTCATTTCCTTGCTACATAAGCCCATGGATATTTAACATGCAAATTTTAAGCTACTTTAAGTGCCTTAAGAGGGAACTCTCATAATTCAACTTTTAGGCCTCAAGATCCACTATCATAGAAATATGATATGTTGGCGTACATTCATTTGCAGTTCTGTAAAAATTGCCAACTAAATAATTTTGTTTACAATTATTAAAAAAACCACCAACAAAAACATTGGATATAGTTGGCAGTTCTTAGAGAACCACCAACTATAGTATTATACTATAGTTGGTAGTTTTCTAAAAACTACTAACTATACAATTTTTTCTAAAAAAATATTTAAAAATGTAATTGATTTAGTCAATGGTTTTGTATTAATCACTAACTAAAACATAATTAATTTTGGTGGTTGTTCTAAAACCACTATCTAGAATTCATTAAAGTTGGCACATTTTCATAGAACCGCCAACTAAGGTCATTTTAAAATCATTTTTCCTATTAGAACAGTTTGTGAAACCCTGTTTTTAGTGTTCTCTAAGCAGAAGCTTACGCACAACTCGTAACCTTCCACCACCCCAAACCATTGTCCTTGGCACCATTTCTCAGTGGTTCTCTCCCTATTTTCAACAGCTTCCTTCCTTTTCCTGCAGCTTCCACATCAGTGGCATCAATTTCGCACCCCACCAATTCTTTCACCCTCCTCCGTAGGTCGTTCCTCTTTACTCGTTGCCTTATTGGGAATACAGAGGTATTTCTTGACTCTCCTTCTATCCTGTATGTAAATTTCTTTTTTTTTTAGTTCTTTAATTTCAAACGATTTTCTGGTTATTGTTCATGCCACAAATACATCATTCACTAACATTTTTTAGAATGTGTACATAACATATCAAGTAGCAAGTTCTTAGCTAATTGTTTGGCTTTTGTGTGTGTTATCAAGTTGAAATAAAACATACATCAATTATTTGGCTTTTGTGTGTGTTGCCAAGTTGAACTAAAACATCAGCTCCTTTGTCATTATTAAAGCCCATTTTATGTAAAAATTATAAAGTATGAGTTTCTTAACACTTCTTGTCCTTGCTCTATTATTATAGATTGTTAAAATATTGTAGTTTTAGTTTGAAGAGAGGGCTTAACCTAGGAAACTTCCCTTTTTTAAGCTGTTATGCTATTGATTTTTCTTTAAGATATAGATTGAAATAAAAGAGTAATTAGAAAGCTAGTATAATTGGGAAATATTTAGTAGAGTAATAGATAGGAGTCCAAGTATATTAGGAGTCACTAACTACATTCTACTCAAATTGGTTCTTGCTAGATCAAAAAGGTATGGACTGGAGATAGATGTTTACTAATCATTTGTCTAAGGAATATAAGGATAAAGTGAAAGAGTTTATTGGGTTTGCCATTGAGCATGCAAATGACACTAGTAAAATTATATGCCCTTGTTTAAATTGCTACCATGTGAAGCAAATTAGTGTAGCTGAGTTAGAAGATCACTTAGTGTGTAATAGGATTGACCAAAGTTATACATGTTAGACAAAGCATGGTGAGATAAAGGATATGCATAGAAACTAGGAGGCTAACCGTCTTGAAGAGATAGCAAATGTGGTTGAAGAGGATATTCAAAATTGTCCTAAAATGTTTAAGAGGTTGAAAAGTGATGCAAAAAAGCCATTGTATTCTGGCTATACTAAATTCACAAGATTGTCAATGATGTTAAAGTTGTACAAATGTAAAGTGGGAAATGGATAGAGTGATAAGAGTTTTATAGAATTGCTTGCTCTTTTGAAAGATATGCTACTAGAGGATAATGAGCTTCCTAGCTGAACATATAAGGCTAAACAAATATTATGCTTTATTGGCAAGAGTTATGGGAGGATACATGCTTGTCCCAATGATTACATGTTATTTCGAAATGAATATGCATCGCTAGAAAAGTGTCTTAAGTGTAATGCCTTATAATATAAGAAGAAAGAATCGAGTCCAGCGAAGGTAGTATGATATTTTCCCATTATACCCAAATTCATATGCATGTACAGTAGTATAGAAGATGTGAAGCACTTGACATGGCATGCGAATGAAAGGATTCAAGATGGAAAGCTTCAACATCTTGCAGATTCTCCTTAATGGAAAAAAATGATCATGAGTACCCTGACTTTGGGTAAGAAGATCGAAACATACACCTTGCATTAGCTACCGATGGAATGAACCTACACGACATCCAAAGTAGTACCCACAATACATGGCTGATGATTTTGGTGATTTATAACCTACCTCTATGGCTATACATGAAGCATAAGTTTATGATGTTATCTATACTAATTTATGTGCCCAAGCAACCTGGGAATGATATAGACATATACTTGGCTCCTCTAATTAAAGATTTGAAGCTAATGTAGGAGTTAGGAGTGGAGGTATATGATGGGTATAGAGAGGAAAGATTCAATAGGCGAGCTATGCTATTTAGGACAATCAACGACTTTCCAGCATATGATAATTTGTCAGGATATAGTATTAAAGGATGTTGCAGATGCCCTATTTGCAAGGAAGGCACACATTCCATGTGGTTGGAGCATTGTGTGAAGAATGAAGAATGTCTTTCTCAGGTATCATAGATTTTTGACTCCAGGACATCATTACCGGTGGTGGAGAAAAGCTTTCAATGGGAATACAGAGGAAGGTAGTGCACTTTTACCTTTGACTGGTGAGTAGCTGTACAAGAAGGTAAAAGATTTGCATAACCTTTTAGGAAACCTTTTGCGAGACACCTTGGGACAAGTGAGTGGAAGAAAAGGTCTATTTTCTTTGAACTGCTATATTAGAAGTCTTTATATGTGAAGCATTTCCTTGATGTGATGCATATCAAGAAAAATATATATGATAGTGTAATTGGTACATTTGTGCCGAGAAAGACCAAAGATGGCATGGAGGCGAGGTTGGACTTGGTTACTTTGGGAATAAGAGGAGAATTGGCACTGATGAAGGAGGGACATCATTCTTATCTACCTCCAGTGACTTATTATCTATCTAGGAAAGAAAAAATTACTTTTCATGAATTTCTTAATGGAGTCAAGGTTCTAGAGGGGTATTCTTCAAACATCAGAAAACTTATATCAATGAAAGATTTGAAGTTGAAGGGTCTCAAGTCTTATGATTGCCATGTTCTGATGGAGCATTTGATTCCAGTGGCTTTACATTCCATTTTGCCTGAGAAGGTGTGAGGGACAATCATTAAACTATGCTTCTTCTACAAGTCCATTTGCAGCAAAGTCCTTAACCTTGCGAAATTGTTGGCATTGCAAAGACAAATTGTGATCACTTTGTGTAAGCTTGAGATGTATTTCCTTCCTTTGTTCTTTGACATGATGGTTCACCTAACTATTCACTTAGTTAGGGAGATATAGGTGTGTGGCCCAGCTTATTTGAGGTGGATGTATCCAGCTGAACATTACATAAAGATATTAAAAGGGTAAGTGAAAAATTAAAGTCAACTAGAGGGTTGCATTGTTAAACAGTACATGGTTGAAGAAGCTGTTGAATTTTGTACCAAATATCTATCCAATGTTGATAATATTAAGCTTATGGTATCTCAACACATGGGAAGAACTATTGTGGAAGGGATTTTGGGAAATGAAATAGTTAGCATCTCAAGTATATAGTGGGAGCAAGCACATATATATATGTTATGCACAACTCTAATAAGGTTAAGCCATATGTGTGGAAGCACAAGGAAATACTTAAAAGTTTGAACACTAATAAGAATGACAATTGGATATCAAAAGAACATAAGCAACTTTTTATAGATTGGTTCAGAAATCATATTTTTGGGGAGTTATATGTGAATCTTGGTGCAATCTTTTAAAAATTGAGATGGTTGGCAAGAGGTCCAAGCCTGCATGTCCTTTCTTACATCAATTATCTCATCAACAACTACACATTCTATACATAAACACAGAATGATTGGAGCACAATGCAAAATAGTGATGTAACTCTTGTAGCTAAATCTATGCATGTTTCTAGTGCTAAAGACAAAAACCTTATCTATGTGAATATGTTGTACTTCGGGATAATTGAATGCATATGGGAATTAGACTACATTTTGTTTTAGGTGCTGATCTTCGATTGTAAGGAGGTTGATAATAAGAATGACCTTTGGATTAATGAGTCAAGGTTTATCCAGGTGGATCTTAATAAGGTAGGATACAAAGACGAGCCTTTTATTTTTACATCCTAAGCTCAACAAGTGTTCTATGTCCTTAATCCTAGTAGTAAGAAGTAGTCCATTGTTCTATTGACAAACAAAATAAATAAGGATAAAGATGATGTTCAACGCAGTCAAGATACTAATGTTGAGGATAATCCCTTTTTAGGGACATCGCTTGAAAGTGATTCCACTGAAGACGATGCCCTGTATATGAGATATGATCATAAAGAGGGTATTTGGATTCTAAAGAAAGGGCAAAGAAGTCTAAATCAGACTAAAAAAAGAAAAAGATTGCTTAAACATGTATGCTTTCTTTTATTTTTCAATATCCTTCTATGTCTTCTTGAATGTCTTAAATATTTTTGCTTTTAATCTTTGAATTGATTTTGCTTATTATTCTAACTTGTGTGTTTGAATTTCACTACAGGTGAATGGTTTTTCCAGGTGGTCATGATAGTGTTCTAAATGATGTAACAAAGGAGATAAACTAGATTAAATAAGGTTTAACCATCTTGAAAGAGGTGACCCATGTAAGAAGTATTGGGATAAAATTCAAAGTTCAGTGTAATGCTAAGGGTCAACCAATTAAGAAAAATAGTAACAAAATTGATAAGCTACATTGGAGTTATGGCTCATATAAATGTGCCCATCACTATAAGTGATTGTCAATGGGTCAACTAAGCCATGAAAAGTGCCAGTTGGAATGAAATAATGGTAACATACTTTGCCACTTTGTTTATGTTGTTTTTTATAAATACATGCTCTAACAAGTTAATTTTATCGATTTGTAGATATCTTTTAATATTGATTAGAGTCGAATGAGATTTGTACTTGGGACAGCTAGTAACGCACTATAATCATTCTAGTATATACTTAGTAGTAGATTCTTGTGAGATGCTAACGAGAACATCCTTGAGCATTTCTCTGAATTATTTCAAGTTATAATAACTCTAGAGGCTTGGGGTACTTTTACTACCTGACATCAAGAACAGTCTTTCTAGGTAATCATATTTTACAATATATAGTTGTTCATTGTAGTGTGCAATAGTATGTATTGATTTGATTATTATGTCTTTTCATAGAAATTAAGCTAGGAGAATTGAGAAAGAACAAAAAATATCCTATACCCATACAAGAAAGGGAAATTAGGATACTCAAGCCTTGAACAACAGATGGTATATGAATATATATATCATCTACTTTTGAATATGTAATGTAATGTAATACTTACACACTAGTTCTTTGTCCTAATACACAGATTGAGTAGGAAGGATTAGAAGTTAGCACAGTATCTTATCATATTCTCTGGAAGGCAGCTTGAGTTAATAAAGTGGGTGAAATTGACAATGAGCGCGTCCTTGAAGTTTGGAACAAATATGTAAGTATTAACTGATTATCTCAATTTTCAATCATTCTATTTCATTTTCTTACTTTCAATGACATTTGCTTTTTAATTTATGTATCACAGGATGCCTTATCATAGACCCTCGCACAAAGTGATGGGCTCCGAGGGGTGAGGATATCTTGGGCAAGGCAATTGGTGTCGCCGAGCATTCCGATTGTGTTAAGGGTGTCAGTTTCGGCATTAGCCAAAGAAACTATTTTAGGACACAAAAGTACACAAAATTGCATTCTTCAACCGAGGTTGCTGAGTTAAGAGAGAAGGTGGAGCAACAAGAGTAAAAGCAATTTAAGTTGACAAAGCAACTAGAGAATCAATGGCGGCTTATTGACAATTTGATGAAAATGCAGATTATGGGGATGTAGGCAACAAAAATTAACCCCAGCTATAAAGATAATTGCACACTACCCTCTTAGTGTAACACCATAATCTTATGACTTATCTCATACCATTTATAGGCTTATTCCATGAAGCACAGAACATTCTTAGAGAAAAGCCATTAAAAATGCAATTAATTTGCATTGCGTTATACATAAATTTTTCATCCCATGTACCATGGGCCATATGGGCTCATCCATCTCATTCTCATATTTAAATACATAAATACAAATCATAACAAGCTCAAGAAGTGGCCTAGAACTGGAGCAAATGAAGGGTAGACATGAAATTTAAGAATGCAGCCTCATATTGAATTTCTAGGTTATGGTCCTAAATTTCAAAAAATCATAACTAATTCTAAAAAAATTGAAATAAAGCATACTTTACCATTCTAGAAAGCTACAGATGTCTACTTCTTGATAAAAATAAATCTAGACCATAACAGAGGCTAATAGCCATTGGAAATTGATGTACCAGAGGTCTTCTGTTGCTATTAATACTGTCCTCCAACTTCAAAAATTCATATCTCCCTGTTCAAATGTACAATTAGGGTGATCTTGGTGGCTATGGAAATCTTATTATGTTTAGTTTATTGATGTAAAATTTCATGAGCATTGGACACCATTTGGCCCTCGAATGACATAGCCCAAGTTACTAACCATATGAACAGTGTTTGCATTAGTTCAACAGAAAAATGCCAACTTTGAAAAATCATAATTAATTCCTTAGAGCTATAAATAATCTGGTCTTTTAGCTTTCTAAAAAGTTATGGATAAGATCTATATGCATGCCAAATTTCATGAGCAAATTCATTCATTTGGTCAGATTTTGACATAATGGTCATTTTTGTGTCTTATAAGGGTCTCAAACCAAAATTGCTTCTAAGACAACCATGGACACTTGAGCACGTGGGAAGTACCAAATGGTCTACTAAACTTGTCTCAAAGGTGCACAAATGCAGATTTCTCAAACTCACTCATCCACCCCAAGTTATACATAAGAATGCCTATGTCAAGTCTTATTATTCCATACCTAAATCATGCTATTTCATACATATGGCATTAAATCTCATTCATACATCATACATTTATATATTTAGATGTATTCATGAAGCCATACAATATATATAACAATGGATTACATCATGTGCCACACATATGGCTACAATTGGGCATTTTCATACACTTGGTTGTCAATCTTTCATCTTTCAACTTGGTGGCTTCTATTACCTTGCTCATTTGGTCCACCTACCATGTTAAGACATTGGAGAGGAGGGAATGAGATTTAAAGAATCCCAATAGCTCATCTCCCTTTCAATCATACATAAATAATGCAATTCAAGTCTTAAAAATGCATGCATGAGCATAATGGAATGTATGATCATTCAAAAAGCATTTTTGGCATTTGAACAAGTCATACAAAGCATACATAGGCTTGTCAAGTAAGTGGATTAGCCTCACCCAGTCTTTTCAAGGTTATTGGTGAGGTAGGCCTTGAACTAAACCTTACTCTTAGGAGACTCTAAACTTTGTCTCAACTATTCTTGAGGGTTCTTGGCTCATCCTCACTATGGCTAGAGGGTTCTTGGTTTCTCCACACTCAAGCAAACCAAGGCAAGCATATAAAATATCATTTGAAAACATAATATCACATCATAATACCATGGCACATATACACATCTTAGAACACTTTTCATGGCTTAAAACACCTATACACACATTCAAAGACAAGGTAAGCACACATTCATGCATGAGAGAAAGAGGAGAGAGCTACCTTGGTTGTAACCACACATTTTTTGTTAGAGATTGTGCTCTAGGCTAATCATTGTATTGTAAACATTGTACTTTATTAAGAAATAAGAGTTTTCTTTTATTACATTATTATATTTTTTTGCATGTTCTATATAATAATATCCTTGGATAAATTATATTGATTATCTTAAATATCTTTAGTCGATCATCATTGTGGGAATGATGATGAACTAAGACTAGTATAATTTTGATTGATGATTATATGCTAATTATGTATAAAGATACGAATCAAAATCATAAGCACTTGTTAGGGAATAATATACTAGATTGACCTGTCATGAGATAGTTACATGGATTAAGTCATAAGCATATCTTATATATAATTGTGTCACCGAGCCCTTAGACTTGAGATCACCATAGTTTCCAACATGAAGAACACTATTATTTGGCATAGTCAAAAGTCATCTTTAACCAGGTGATCATAAAGGCTATGATCGGGCATAATAGAATTCATGTAGAAGAAGATGAATGGTCAAGATAGGATTTGTCCCTCTGATTAATAGAGAGATATCTCTGGGCCCCTCGATGAGTGAGATTGAGAAATGCATGGGCCTGCTCGAATGGAAGAGTTTCCATTTGTACTATCAGTTTGCATATAGATCGAGAAAGCGACGATCAAGTAAAATGAGAATGACGTTTCTATGCCTCATACTTGATCTAAATATCGTGTGACAAAAGGGATGTGGTAGGGTTATATGATAGGTTGCATCAGATCACCGATCCCTATATGATTTGGGTAGTCACAATGTCTTGCTAAAGGCCACTTGTGACTTGTGGGTCAAATAGTATCATTAGCCCACTGCCAACGTCATATGGGCCTACAGGGTCGCACACAAGAATGAGTCAACTCGAGTTAGAATGTCCAAATTCATTGAATTTGAAATTGCATTTAAATTCAATGAATGTCACGTTTAATCTTTGGTGGAAGAATTTTATAAGTATATATATTTGATATATATATAATTTATAAAATTTGAAACATATATATATTTATATGTTCGAAATATATATATATCATTTAATTAATTTAAATCAATTGTTTTAAATTCAAGTCTATGATAGATTTAAATTTAAACTAATATGATAATTTAAATTTAATTTATGAGATAAATTTGAATTTAGTTCTAGATTTAGATTAAATAATTAGTTAAATTTAATCTATTAGATAGACTTAAATTTAAACTAATATATTTAATTATGATTTGATTTAATTTGATTTAAAATAATGTATTTTTAAATTAATAAAATATATTTAAAACTCTAATGAGATACCTCTATAATAAAAAAGAGGAGGCTAAGGTTTCCTAGAACAACAAAAAAAGAAAAAAAAACTAGAGAGAAAAAGCATACAGACAGTGTATGAAACACTGTACGGTTGCCTAGAGAAAGAAAGAGGAGAGTGTCTTCTCTACCAAAAACGTGTACAGACATTGGTTAGAGGCGCTAGCATGCCATTTGTAACATCAGGTCCCTCCGTAAACGTGAGAAACATAATGTTTGGTTTGTCCGTAAACGTAAAAAATTGGCCAGATACAAAAGAAAGTCCCAAAAATAGAAGGAATTGGGGCCAACTAAAATTAGAATAAAATTCTAAATAATAGAAAATGAGGATTTGAGCCCTGAGTTGCCTAGAAACTGAGGTCGGGATGATTCAAAAAATTTGTCAAAAAATTTTGGAAAAACACATAGGAGGGCTTTTTAAATGAAAGTTTTGGGTTCTCTAGGGTTCTCAGAGGCCCTGAAAATAATGAGAAGCCCTAGAACAGTTAAAACCCCTCAGTTGGACGTTTTTCACTGTCGGTTGACCCAAACTTTGACTGGTTCATTAAGGAAGGAAGGTTTTAGCTCTGATTTGAGTGATTCCAAAGGCATTTTACTAAATTGGGAACCTAAATTTTATAATGAAAGAGACGGTTCTTAAAAAGGAGCTAAAACGAAGCCAAACTAGAAATGCCATTGTGAAGGACAAAATTGGAAACAATTTTAAAAAGGAAGCTTCTTTATTCTTCTTTAAAGTTCATGTTCACTCTCCCTCACTTTAGACCGAATTTCTTTTGCCCAAAATAGAGAGGAGAACCAGAAATTTTAGGCGCACAAGGGAAGAGGCAAAAGAAGGAGAAAAGGCCAAGAAAAAGGTATGGAATCCATGGATTTTCTTAGTTCTTCCTTAAGCAAAGTTATTCTCCTCCTTCCCTCCTTTCCTCTTATGGTTTTCTTGATATATTTGTGCTATTTTAGGGCTAGAACAAAGAGGAAAAATTCGTGTTTGGAGTTAGAAAACCAAGGAAAGTGAAAAGCAACCAAGAAAGAGCAAGAAAACAAGGTAAAACTTTCATTCTTTGGTAGCTTCTTCCTCCCCCTTCCTCTTGCACGATTTGGCCACCATAAGCCTAATTCTTAAGGGCTGTTTTCTATCCAAATCAAGGGGGGATTAGAGGTTTTTGAGTGTAAGGATTAAGAATCTATCATTGGAAGCAAGTAAAAGCCATTGAATTTTAAGTTAGCAAAGTGTAAGATTCTTGAAGAGTTTGTAAAATCTGTTTTGATTTATGAATTTTCTAGGCTATGTAAGTGTTTAATTGAGCTTCTAGGACCTCTAGGAAGCCTCCTAAGTGGTCTCCCCATCAAGGAAAAATCAAGAAGCCATTAAACCCCATTAATGTTCTATATTTTGGCCAAGCAAGGATAGCATAGCTAGGGAGAGTTTTAAATTTTTTCAAACCCATTTTTGAGTCATATATGATGAGTGAAAGTGAGGAAAAGCCTTGGGAAAAATTTAGGAAGCTTAGAGAATGAGTTGGTACTTTAGGTTCCATATTATGACCTAAAGAAGTAACATGTAGCTAGGCTCTTGGTTTTAATTGTGTGATAACTCCAAGAGACTTAAAAGGAGTTAAGAATCATATTTGAAGGGAAAGAATAGAGCCTAGAATTTATTTGATGAGTGTTTCTTCATTAGGTACAATTATGGAACCATAATAAGGTTTATAGATCAAGCTAGAGTTCAAGCAAGTTATGTGGCCTTAAAATGGAGTTCATAAACCTAATTAGCTTCCATGAATTGTGTCTAGGCCAAGAGAAAGCATCCCCACATGTTTTGTGTATGTGAGGCTGAAAGAGGGAGCATTCTTTCAAAAGGAAAAGTGTGTAGTTGCTTCCAAGGTAGCTCTCTCCACCTTCTCTCATGCATGGATGTGTGCTTAGCTTGTCTTAGAATGTATGTATGTGTATTTTCAAGCCATGAAAAGTATGCTAGCATGATTTTATGTGCCATGGTTTCATGATGACATATTATGTTTCTAAATAATATTATAATGTTTGTTTGGGTTTGCTTGAGTGTGGAGAGGCCAAAAACTCTTAGCCATAGTGAGTATGAGCAAAGAACCCTTAGAATTAGTTGAGACAAAGTGATGAAGTCTCCCAAAATGAGATGGACTCCTAAGAGCAAGGTTGAGTCCAAAAATCTCTTAAAGAATGGGTGAGGCAAGTCCAAAATCCATGAGGGAAAGGGTGAGACCAATCCATCCACTTAGTAAGCCTTTGGATGCCTTATATGATTTATTCACATGCCAAGCTTGCTTCTTGAATGTTCATGCCATCTATTATATCCATGCATGCATTTTCAAGACTTGCTTTGCATATACTATGTGTGATTGAATAGGAGATGAGTTATTGGAATTCTTTGAATCTCATTCCTCATCTCCAATGATCTAATATGCTAGATGGACCTAAGGAAGAAGGCAATGGGAGCCAACCACATGAAAGATGAAGGAATGATATTAAAATGTGGGAATTTTGTTGCTTTAAGGCCATAAGAATGGCATATATTGTAAATCCATAGTTGTACATGTTTTATGAAGTCATGAATATGTATAAATGTGTTGATGTATCATGTATAAGTGAGAAATTATGGCATGTAAATACTAGAATGTAAAATGAACTTGTTATGTCAATATAGTCTCTTGAATGATTTTATGGAAATGTGCATAAGTGTGAGTGAGATGGCCAAAATGAGAGGCATGAAGGTTGGAACCATTTGTGCAGCTCACACATGTCCTAATTATGCTTATAGACTTGCCCAAAAGGTGCCAAACCCTAAGGAAAGCCAATTGGACATTTTAGTATCCCATATGGAGTCAAATTTCAACAATTTAGAACCCTATGTCACTTTTTATTCAAATGAGCTCTTCTTGATCTGATATTTGGCATATAATTAGAGCATATTGAGTGCTTTTTGGAAAGCTAAAGAAAATAATATTTGGAGGTCTATAGAATATTTTATGAATTTCCAAAGTTGGGATTTTCTATTGATTCTGGTATGTACACTGTTCACACTGACAGATTTGTGTTTTGTATCATCCAATGAGCAAATGGTGTTCAATGCTTGTGAGATTTTACAGGCATAAACTAGAGGTTATAATATTTCTGTGGCCACTAAGATCACCTCATTTGGAGGTTTGAGTAAAGAGTTATGCAATTTTGAAGTTTGTTGTCAGTAACAGTAGTGCCCCCTGAGTCCAGTTACTGTTTTATAGATTTCCAATGGCTAAAAGTATCTGTTTTATTGAATTATTTTTTACATAAATTTAACATCTGTAGCTTTCCAAAATGACCAAATTTGTGTGATTTAAATTTTTATAGAATTAGTTATGAATTTTGAAAGTTCACATCACTAATATGAACCTGTAGCCCAGACAACAACAACCTCGTGGCTTTTCAGATGTCAAACGTTCTCCCCTTAATGATTCATGAACTAAAATTATTTTTTCTATGGGGTAGACATCCAGAGCTTTCTAGAATGGTAAATTTTGTTGGATTTAAATCATTTTAGATTTAGTTATAAATTTCTGAATTTGTGATAGAAAAATTGAAAATTTGACTGTGGCTAATTCATGGAAATTGGTGTGTTTCATCCACTTGTATGAGTTTCAAGCCACTTTCTTGGATGGTTTTGAATTGTGTTAGTGTAATTAAATATGAGAATGAGTTTAATGAGTTTCCTTGGTCCATGGAATATTGGATGAAAAATTTATCTGCTATGCAACGCATGAAAATGTAATATTTTAATGTCTTTTTCGTGGAAACTCATATGCTTCATAAAATAGAACCTAGAAATGGCATGAAATGAGTTATAGTATGATGCTATTACACTATTCGAGTGGAGCAACCATTTGTATGGATACCAGTAGAGGGAGCAGATCTAAAGATCAGTTCTTGAGATCTGACGAAGAAAGAAATATTGCGTAACAAAGGTAAATATTTTTAGATCTTTTTGATTTAAATGACATTGATAGATCCATAGAAAGGGATTTGGGGTTTTAGTCCCAAAATTCCCAACACTTTTCTCTTTAGAATTGCACTCCCTCCCTCGTCCACACACTCACAATGATGTGAGGGTTGTTTTTCTTAGCCTAAATACATAAAATAAGAACCATTATGCTCTTGGAACCATTCTCAAAGCTACCTATCTACTTAGAACTCTAACTTTGCTTATGATTCATTTATGGTTCCTAAATGCACCTAATGAAACAACATCTATCATTTGAGTTTTAGGCTCCATTCTTTCCTTTTATTTATGATTCTTGACTCCATTTAAATCTCTTAGAGTCATCACACAATTACAACAAGAAGCCTAACTAGGTGTTGCTTCTTTAGGCCATAATATGGAACCTATGATACCATCTCACTTGTCATGGCTTCTAAAATTTTTCCAAGGCTTCCTCTCATCCTCTTCCATCATATATGACTCAAAAATAAGTTTAGAACAAATTAAAACTATCCTTAGGTGTTTCATCTAGCTTAGGCCGAGGCTAGGCTTCAAGAAGGCACCGAATGGATTTGCTTTGTTTTCTTGATGGAAGATGGATATAAGGAGCCTTCTAGGGATCTTAGGAGCTCATCGAAATACTCATTTAAGCCTAGGAATTATTGTATCAAATCATATTTTTGGTGGAGCACTTGAAACCCTAACTTTGCTATCTTGAAAATCAATGGCTTTTACTTGATTTTCTTTATATATTCTCAATTCCCACATCTTAATTCACATGATTCATTCTTGGTTCTACCCAAAAAGACTCTCCCCTTGGCTAGCTATAAGGAAGATGAAATGCACAAGAAGAGAAACAAGGAAAAAGAGGCATGGAGCTAAGGATTTTTACCTTGAATTCAAGCTTTTCTTGAATGCTCTTCCCTTTCCTTTGGCTCTCCTCCTAAATTTTGAAATTTCTCCCTCTAGTATAAGCTCAAAATAGATTTAAAGACTTCAATAAATCCATAGAAAGAAAGAGGAGAAAGAGGGGAAGAAGATTGGTGAAGGAGAAAGCATGAAAAACTATGAAATTCTTACACTTTTTGCTAGGTTTCTCTCCTCCTTTTTCGCTCCATCTTGTGCACCATTCTCATCTGTCCTTGGTTCTGTTTTAGCCTAGAAAATTCGGTCATAAGGAGTGGGGCAGAAGTGGGGATGTTTTTATAAGCCTAGGGGTTCATTTAAGTAACTTTTAAAATTTGCAATTTAGTCGCTCTTCTTAGTTTTGTTCATTTGGGCTCATGTCAACTCCTTTTTTAGAATAATATTTTTCATCATAAAATTTGGGTCCTCTAATTCATAAAATAGCTTTGCTTTCACCCAAATTGGATTTAAAGCCATTTCAAACTGTTCGGTCAAAGTTTCAATTAATTGACGATCGAAATTACCCACTAGAGAGGTTTTAATTGTCCTGGGGCTTTCCATGGTTTTCAGAGCCTCTAAGAACTTTGGAGAACTCAAAATTTTCATTTAAAATATCCTCTTGTGAGAATTCTAAAAATTTCCTGAAATTATGAAAATGCCATTACATTTCGTTGCATTTTCTTTAAAATTCATCAGGCTATTCTGGCTTTAGTTTCAAGGTATGTCGAGCCTTGAATCACCATTATTTGAGGTCCAGAATATTATTCTAATTTTATTGGACCTCAAATCACTCTATCTAAGGGACTTCCTTTTGTATCCAATGAATTTTGTGCATTTACGGAGAAAATGTATGTTACATTTCTCGCATTTTCTCTTGTTTTCAAAAAATCGGATATTACATTCAGCATCTCCTTAAGGTAATTGCTTTCTTTTACTAAGTTAACAATTAAGTGCTTTCACTACTTATTAGTAATTTCTTATGTTATGATGATTTTTTTAGGGTAAAGCAGACTGTCTATTATTGTTAGACACCCCTACTCGTCACGTGGTAGCAGAGGGTCATAAGTTTAACATTGTAAGGGACGCACTTCATAATGTAATACTTCCCGCTGTAATATCTGGTCTCTCTAGAACTAGACTAAAACTGATGAGATTATAAAAGAGAACCCCAAAATGAAATGATAAGAGGTTAAACAAGAGTAGAATAATAATCTAGATATTTAGAAATAAGAATACAAAGCTAATGATGGCTCAAAATCGGAGTGAATATGGCCAAACGAAAAAGTTGAAAATATAATGGCATTTTTGTAATTTTGGGAAACTTTTTGAAAACTCAAAGAAGGGAGCTTTAAATAATAAAATTGAGTTTTTTAGGGTTCTTAGAGGCCTCAAAAATCATAGGAACCCTTAGAATGGTTAAAACCTCTCCAGTGTATAATTTAGGCTATTAATTGATCTAAACTTTGACCAGATGGTTCGATAAAGTTTAAAATCCAATTTGGGTGAAATCAAAGGTATTTTATGAATTAGAGGACTTAAATTTTCATATGAAAAAGATAATTCTAAAAAAGGAGCTAAAACAAGTGAAAATGGGAAAAATGAACTTGAAGGGCAAAATAGGAATTTTGAAAATTGTTATAACTTAACCCCTTTCTTCATAAACTTGTCTAGCACGACCCAAACCTCTCAAAATAGAACTTAAACCATTTGAACCAGAGGAGAGAGGTGCATCATGTAACACCATAATTTCATAGCTTATTTCATGCTATTCTCATGCTTCATATCATGCATTCCATGAAGAAGCAAGAAAATTCAATTAAAATAATGAGTATTTTAGCACTACGCTGCATATAAAATTTTCATTTAGTATCTTGTGGATCATATTAGCTCATATATCACATTCTCATATTTAATTACATAGATACAACTCATTTCTATCACCAAAATTGGCTTAGAGCTTGTGCAAGGTAAGGAAATGCATAAAATTCATAGTTTCCATTTCGACCAAAATTTTTCCTTTTCCGTCGCAAATTTGAAAAATCATAACTAATTTTAGAAAAATCAAAATCATGCATTCTTTATCATTCTGGAAAGCTACACATGTCTACTTTATGCTAAAAATACGTCCAGGCCTCAAAAACCAATCAAACAGTACTTGAGGTCTCTTTGAACGCTTGATACTGAGCAGAAACTTTAAAAATTCATATCTCCCTCTCCAGATATCCAATTGAGGTGTTTCTAATTGGCACAAGTCACTAGTAGTGTCTAATTTCTCCCTATAAAATTTTGTGGCAATTGGACATCATTTTTCCCCTGAGTAATAGAATTCATTTTCGGACCTGAGTGAACAATACCGTAAACTAATTTCAGAAAATTTCCCAACTTTGAAAAGTCATCAAATATTCCATAGACCTCTAACAATTCTACACTTTAGCTTCCTAAAAAGCTCTCAACAAGCTCTAAATGTATGCCAAATCTCATATCAAGAAGAGCTCATTTGGACAAAAGTGGTATAGGTTTCCAATATGGTCAATTCTTACCCATGTAAGATACCAAAATGTCCAAATGACTTCCCTTGATGTTTGGCACCTCTTGGGCAAGTTTTAAAGTATGAATATGACTTTTATGAATTTTCCAAGTGGTCTCAAACCTCATGCATCTCAATTTGGCTATTCCACTTCCATTTATACACAATTGCACAAAGCCAGCAAAGCACCAAGCTTGCCATTACATGCTCAATTTACATTCTAGCATTCACATAACATATTTTCTCATTTGTACATGATACATTAACATAATTATACATGTTCATAAGGTCACAAGACATATACAACAATAGATTATATCATTTACCATTTATAAGGCCTTAAAGTAACAAAATCTATGCACTTTAATGTCAATCTTTTATCTCTCAAGTGGTTGGCTCCCATTTCCTTGCTCTCTTAGTCTACCTAGCATGTTAGAACATTAGAGAGGAGGAAATGAGATTCAAAAAATACCAATAACTCATCTCCCTTTCAATCACACATAAAAGAAGCAAAATAAGTCTTACAAATATATGCATGGGCATATAGACATGTACAATCATTCAAGAGACATTTTCAACATTTGAGCAAGTCATATATAGTATACAAAAGCTTGCCAAGAAAGTGGATTAGCCTTACCCATTCACTTGTAGATTTTGGACTTGCCTCACCCATTCTTTAAGAGGTTTTTGGACTTAACCTTACTCTTGGGAGTCAACCTCACTTTTGGGGGACTCCTTGCTTTGTCCTAACCAATTCTAAGGGTTCTTATCTCATCCTCACCATGGCTAAGGATTCTTGGCTTCACCACACTCAAGCAAACCCAGGCACACATAACAAACATCATTTGAAAATATAATAAATCATCATAGTACCATGGCATATGAAATCATGCTAGAATACTTTTCATAGCTTAAAACACACATACACACATTCAAAGACAAGCCAAGCATACATTCATGCATGAGAGAAGGAGGAATGAGCTACCTTAGATGCAACCACACACTTTTTCTCTTGAATTTGCTCTCCCTTCCTCGGCCTCACACACACAAAGGTGTGGGAATAATTTCTCTTGGCTTAAACATAATTTATGGAGCCCAATTAGGTACATGGAATTAATTCTAAGGCCACACAACTTCTTCATACACTAACTTGGTCTATAAACCCCTTTATATTTCCAAGAATGCACCTAATGAAGCAACACCCATCAAATGAATTCTAGGCTCCATTATTTCCTTTCAAATATGATTCTTGACTCCTTTTAAGCCTCTTGGAGTCATCACACAATTAAAATAAAGAGCTTAACTACATGTTGCTTCTTTAGGTTATATTATGAAACATATAAGGCCAACTCACTTTCTATGGTTCCTAAATTTTTTTCCAAGGCCTCCCCTCATCTTCACTCATCATATATAACTCAAAAATGGACTTAGAACAAATTAAATCTATCCCTAGGTAACTAAACCCCTCTTGGCTGAAACTATGAAGCATTATGGCATCAATGGACTTTGCTTTGTTTTCTTGATGGAGGAAGTACATGGAGAGACTTCTAGGGATCTTAGGAGCTCATTTAAACTCTCATTTAGGCATAGAAATTAAAGTATCAAATCAGATTTTACAAGGAACATATGAAACCCTAAAATTTGCATCTTGAATTTCTATGGTTATTTGTTAATTTCCTTTGTATATTCTTATTCTTCACACTCTTTTTCCTAAGATTCACCCTTAATTCTGCCTAAAATCCAAGCCCTCCTCTGACTTCTTGAGTGGGGCAAAATATGGAGAGAAGAGGAGCAAGGGGGTAGCAACCATGGAAGAAGAAATTACCTTGTTTTTCCTTGTTTTCTTACTTGAATCTTGCCTTCTTTGGCCTCCTCTCTTTAAATCTGAAATTTTCCCTTAATTTCTCCCTTAAAACAAATTCATATATTTCAATATAATCATAAGAAAGAAAAGGAAATGGAGGAGAAGAGGTTTAGAAAGGAAGGAGTGTGAAAAACTACCAAAAATCCATACCTTAAGCCTTTGATTTCTCCTCCTCTTTGTCTTCCACTTGTGTGCCACTCTACTAGGGTTTTTTCTTAGGTTTAGGGTAGAAACATATGAAGCTATGTGAGTGAGGAGGTGGGGCGCCATTTATTTATTGGTGGGAGGAAGAAACACTTTTAAAAAATTTCCATTTTGCCCTTCGTTCTTGGCATTTTCGTTTCTAATTTGTTTTAGCTCCTTTTTTAGAACCGTCTTTTTCATTATAAAATTTAGGTTCCTAATTTAGTAAAATGCCTTTGGAATTACTCAAATCAGAGTTAAAACCTTCCTGAATGAATTTGTTAAAGTTTGGGTACACTGACATTGGGTCTACCGAAGGGATTTTAACTGTCTAGGGGCTTCCCATGGTACTCAGGGCCTTTGAGAACCCCGAAGAACTCAAAATTTTCATTTAAAAAGCCCTCCTATATGAATTCCAAAATTTACTCAAAATTATGAAAATGCCATTACATTTCGTAAGTTTTTTGTTTAATTTTTTTCCTTATTCTAGCTCCATTTTTCTTTTCATCTGAGCCCAAACTTCTCATTTTTAAGAGTCTAGAATGTCACTCAAATTTTTTGGGACCTTAACTAATTCATTTTAGTGGATTTACCTTGAAAATGTGTCTATTTTCGTCATTTAACGAAAACTGGACATTACAATTCTCCCTCCTTTAAAAATTTTGTCCTTGAAATTTTGATAACATACCTCATGGGAAGAGCTCTAGATGTTTCTTTCTCATTTCTTCCTCTAACTCTCAGGTAGCCTCTTCGAGAGATAACCCCTTCCAAACCACTTTCACTAGCGGTATCATCTTATTCCATAACTGTTTGAGTTTAACGTCCATGATCCGATCTGGTGATACTATGTATGATAGATCATCTTGTAACTGCACATTCTCATATTCTATGACATGTGAGGGGTTGGGTTTGTATTTGTTGAGCTGTGAAACATGAAATACATTGTGTACTTGGCTCAAATTTGGGGGAAGGACTAATCTATAGGCCACAAGTCCTACTTTATTAAGAATCTGGAAAGGACCTATATACTTTAGACTAAACTTTTTGCTTTTAATGGACTGACCTATCTCTGTGACTAGAGACACTCTAATGAAGACATAGTCTCCAATCTTAAACTCTAATGGTTGTCTACATTTATCTGTGTAACTTTTCTGTCTACTCTGGGCCATCAACAGTTTCTTTCTAATGGTCTTAATCTGTCTGGAAGTCTGGTCCACTAACTCTGGGCCTATCATTGTCCGCTCTCTTAGCTCAATCCAACACATCGAAGAACTATACTTCCTCCCATACAATGCTTCATACGGTGCCATCTGTATACTTGCATGATAGTTGTTATTATAGGAAAACTCTGCTAGAGGCAAGTATGTATCCTTGTTTCCTTTCATTTTTAAGACACACGCCCTCAACATGTCCTTTAGAGTTTAGATGGTTCTCTCTGTCTATCCATCCATTTAGGGGTGATAAGCTGTGCTAAATCTGAGTCTGGTACCTAGAGCATCCTGTAATGATCTCCAGAAATTTGAGGTGAATCTAGGATCTCCATCTGAAACTATGCTCCTGGGTATGCCATGTAATTTAACTATCTCCCCGATGTACAGCTGGGCTAGCTTATCTAGTGTATATGTGGCTTCCATAGCTAAAAAGTGTGCTGACGTTGTTAATTTATCCACTATCACCCATATTACATCATGCCCCGATGATGTCCTAGGTAAACCCATGACAAAATCCATAGTTGTATTATCCCATTTTTACTCCAGGATATCTAGTGGCTGAAGTAACCTAGCTAGTTTCTAGTGTTCTATCTTAACTCTTTGGCATACTAGACATTGAGAGACATACTCTGCTATCTCTATTTTCATTCCAGGCCACCAGAACATTTTCTTTAAGTCCTGATACATTTTATTGTTGCCTGGATGAATGGTGTACTTACTCTTATGTGCCTCATCTAATATTTTCTCTTTGATTTCTATGTTTCTAGGCATATACAGCCTATCCCTGTATCTTACTATATCATCCTCAGATAGATTGAATTCTTGGATGCTACCCTGGGCTATTTGGGTTCTAATCTTATTTATATGGTCATCTATTCACTGGGCCTCTCTTATCTGATCCCTCAGGTCATTTTCTATTTGGGTTTCACTCATTAGTAACTTCCCTGAATGCACCTCACATGAGAGACTTATATCTCTGAATCTCTTAATTAATTCCTATTCTTGGATCATCATACAGGCCATGTGTATGGATTTTCTATTTAGGGCATTAGCTACTACATTATCCTTATTGAGATAGTATTTCAATGTGAAATCATAGTCTTTCAAGAATTCTAACCATCTCTGTTGTCTCATATTCAATTCTTTTTGTTCAAATAAATATTTAAGGCTCTCGTTGTCGCTGTAAATTTCTCTAGCTGCCCCATATAAGTAATGTCTCCATATTTTCAAAGCAAACACCATTGCAGCTAACTCTAGGTCATGTGTGGGGTAATTTTCTTTGTAGGGTTTTAGCTATCTAGAAGCATAAGCTACCACTCGGCCTTTCTGCATAAGCACACATCCTAACCTTTTCTTTGAGGCATCACTATCGACTATAAAAAGTCTTTCTAGGGTCAGGGAGTACTAAGACTGGGGCTGTGGTTAACTTGTGCTTCAACTCCTGAAAACTACCCTTACATTTCTTATTCCACACAAATGGTACATTCTTTCTAGTAAGCTGGGTCAATGGCATCGCTATATGAGAAAAGCCTTAAATAAATCTTCTATAGTAACCTGCTAAACCTAGGAAGCTCTTGATCTCTGTTATTGTCTTAGGTCTCTCATATTGTAACACTGCCTCTACCTTGTAGGGATCTACTGTGACCCCTACTTGGGAGATCACATGACTTAGAAATTGAACTTCAGTGAGCCAGAACTCACATTTACTAAGTTTAGAGTACAACTGCCTCTCTTTTAGGGTTTCTAAGGCTAATCTCAAATGTTCATGTTCTTTTTTACTTTTTGAGTAGATAAGAATGTTATTTATGAAGATAACTACAAATTTATCTAAGTATGGCCTGAACATTCTGTGCATGTAATCCATGAATACTATAGGTGCATTCGTTTACCTAAAAGGCCTAACTAAAAACTCGTAGTGCCCATATCTAGTTCTAAATGCCATTTTGGGAATCAGCCTTTATTCTAAGCTGGTGATATCCTGACCTTAGGTCTATCTTAGAGAATACAGATGCCCTTACTAACAAATTTAAGAGGTCATCTATGTGAGGGAGATAGTACTTATTCTTAATGGTTATCTTATTGAGTTCATGGTAATCTATACATAGCCTAAGACTCTTGTCTTTCTTCTTTACAAAGAAGACTAGAGCTCCCCACGGCGAGACACTGGGTCTGATAAAACCCTTTTCTAAGAGCTCTTTTATCTGTTTCTTAAGCTCAACTAGCTCAGTGGGAGCCATCCTATATGGGGCCCTAGACACTGGACCTACCCCAGATATAATATCTATAGGAAACTCTACTTCTCTATCTGGGGGTAGTTCGCTAATCTCTCTAAGGAATACCTTTGGGAACTCTCTCATTACAAGAATCTCATCTATACCCTCTTCTACCTGTGCCTGAACTAAAAAAAAAACTAGGTATCCCTGACAACCATGCCCTAGAATCTCTTAGCTTGGAAGGTGGTCATAACAGATAACTCAGTCCTTATACTAGGTACAGTCCCATAGTCAGATAAAGTAATACATCTGTGGCTACAATCTAGTGTGGCATTATTTGTAGACATCCAATTTATGCCAACAATCACATCAATGTCAATAAGGGGCATACAAATCAAATCAAGGGTGGTAAGGCAGTGATTAAACTGGACCACACAATTTAAGCAAGCATAGGAGATAATGGCTCGATTTCCTGTGGGGGTAGATGCATGAAAATTATATGGTAATGTATGCATACTCAAACCCAACCTCCTAGCATAGTCATATGATATGAAGGAATGGCTAACACCCAAATCAAATAATGTAATTACAGAAAAATTATTTATTCTAATAATACCTTAGATCAGACTCAAGGATCAGTTAGCCTCCTACTGTGACAGGGCAAAGACTCTACCCTGGGTTTGAGGTCTGGGAGCAGGAGCCATCTTGCTCTGCTGTGTGAACTGTGGAGGAGCCTGGGTGCAGTCCCTAGCCATATGTCTTGGCCTACCACATTGGAAGCACATATTCTGCCCCACGTAGTATGGTCTAGTTCCGTGGTTCTTGCCACACTAGGGACATGTCATGGGTACAGAGCTACCTCTACTAGACTAAGTTCTCCATTTCTTGCCCTTTCGGCTCCACTGGCTTCTGCCATCTCTCCTGCTGGTAACTATAGCCTATGATCCCTCTTTAGGTCTCTTGGGCTCAGAGAGGGGTGGTTTGGCATTAGAGGTAGGGTGCATTGTTTTAAGGTTCACCTCTATCACTCTACATATCTCAACCAGGGTATTAAAGTGCCTAATTCTTTGTGGCATTACCCTGTCTCTGACCTCCTGAAGCAAACCTTTCTCTAGCCTATTTGCCTTCCATCTTTCATCATCATATCTTTATAAATAAGAGGAATATTGGGAGAGTTCTATGAATTTGGCCACATATTGGTCTACAGACATCCCCTCTGTCTATTTCAAGAGTATGAATTCTGACTCTTTCTCATCCCTGACTGAACTGGGGAAATACCTCTCATAAAAGGCTTGGAGGAACACCTCCCATGTAATCGGAAGGTTCCTCGCTTGCAAGATAGGCTCAGTGTCCCTCCACTAGTGATCTACTTCTTTCTCTAGTTGAAAGATAGCCATAGTGGCTTTCTGCTCAGATGTGCACTCTATCACTTGGAAGATTTTCTCTAGCTACATAATTCAGGCCTCGGCTTTCTCTGTGTTCATCTCACCATCAAAGGTAGGAAGCCTAAATTTCTTGAGCTAAGTGATAACCTGGCTAATAGAAGGTTGCTCTTAGACTAGAGGCATCTGAGCTGGCAGAATAGGGGCAACTATCTGTACGTGTGGCTGTGGGTCGAAGAGAGTTGCCTCTAAATGCTTAGGATGATCTGAGTGGTAAGGTGGCTGTGGAAGAGGAGGTGTAGGGCCCTGGCGATCTCTCTCAGCAAGTCATTCCTGTAACCGCATAATCACGGCCTGCTGCTGATCCAGGTAAGCCATAATAAACTATAAGGCTCTAGCTATCGGATCACTGGGCTCGACTCTATCATCTGCATAAGCCTCTTTAGAGGGCCGACCTCTCCTAGTATTCACCATAGCTTTCAAACATCATAACAAACTTTAACATGAACAAGAAAACACTTCCACCATCAACACACTCAATTCATCCACAAAGTAGCTTATACACATCTAGGAAACTTATAAACATAAGCCACAACCCACATGAAGAGCTTGAACATTTGGTCTAATACCAATAAATGTAACACCATAATTTCATAGCTTATCTCATGCTATTCTCATGCTTCATATCATGCATTCCATAAAGGAGCAAGGAAATTCAATTAAAATAATGAGTATTTTAGTGTTATGTCATATATAAATTTTTCATTCAGTGTCTTATGGACCATATTAGCTCATGCATCACATTCTCATATTTAATTACATAGATACAACTCATTTCTATCACCAAAATTGGCTTAGAGCTTGTGCAAGGTAAGGGAATGCATAAAATTCATAGTTTTCATTTTTGCCAAAATTTTTCCTTTTTTGTCATAAACTTTGAAAAATTATAACTAATTCTAAAAAAATTGAAATCATGCATTCTTTACCATTCTGGAAAGCTACACATGTCTACTTTATGCTAACAATACGTCCAAGCCTCGAAAACCAATCAAATAGTACCTGAGGTCTATTTGAATGCCTTATACTGGGTAAAAACTTTAAAAATTCATATCTCCCTCTCTAGACATCCAATTGAGGTGCTTCTAGTTGGTACAAGTCACTGGGAGTGCCTAGTTTCTTTCTATAAAATTTTGTGGTAATTGGACATCATTTGCCCCCTGAGTGACAGAATTCATTTTCAAACCTGAGTAAACAGTACCATGAACCAATTTCAAAAAATTTTCTAACTTTGAAAATTCATCAAATATTCCTTAGACCTCAAAAAATTCTGCACTTTAGCTTCCCACAAAAGCTCTCAACAAGCTCTAAATGCATGATTTCAATTTTCTAGAATTAATTATGATTTTTCAAAGTTTGTGACAAAAAAGGAAATTTTTTTTGCAGAAATGGAAACCATGAATTTTATGTCTTCCCTTGCCTTGCATGAGTTCTAGGGCACTTTTGGTGATGGAATTGAGTTGTATCTATATAATTAAATATGAGAATGTGATACATGAGCTCACATGGTCCACGGGACACCGAATAAAAAATTTATACGCAGCATAACGCTAAAATACTCATTATTTTATTGATTTTTCTTGCTCCTTATGTGAAATACATGGTTTGAAGCATGAAAAATAGCATAGAATGAGCTAAGAAATTATGGTGTTACACACCATAGGAAGGAGGAAGAAGAAGGAAAACCAACCAAGAAAAGGTAAGGATTTTGACACTTTTTCATGCTTCTTCCTTCATTAACTTGATTCTTCTCTTCAAGCCCTTTCTCCTCATGGTTTTAGCTTCTTAAGAGGAGGGTTTTCATGGCTAAACTTATGGAATAGGGAAAGGATTTGAAGAAACCAAGATTTGTACCAAATTCTTGAAAAGCTTTTAAGATGATGTATAGAACAAGGTGCAAAGTGGGCTTCTCTCTCCCTCTCAAATTCCTCCACCTTAGGGCTTAAAAAGTATGAGGATGTTCTGGATGGTAACAAGGTAGAATCAAGGGTTTTAGAGTGTAAGGAATTGAATTATGTAATTAGATTCAAGAAAGGAGCCTTAGGAAATAAAGTATAAAAGTTAGGGTTTCAATTGCACTTTGAGAGTTTTAGAACTTTAAGAGGATAACCCAAGCCATATTTAATCATGTCTAGACTCTAGAGAAACCAAGGAATATGGGTATGTATCAATTTCCTAAAGAAAACAAATAAAACTCCATATGCCTTCTTACATGTATATGGTTTGGCCAAGGAGAGAAATGAATAGCTAAGAAGTGTTTCTTTGAATTCTAATGAATTTAGAGACTTATATATGGCAAATAAATAATTATGGAAGCATTGGATTGAGTTTAGAAGGCTTAGAATGAAAGTTGAAAGTTTAATGGCCTAAATGAGGTTAATAAAGCAAGTTGGTTCTAAACTCTTCTAACCAAGTATATAATGATCTAAATGAGTCTCTTGAGAGTTATAAGACTTGTAGAAAGTAAAAGTTTAGGATTAGAAAAGTAAAAACCAAGAGTAGCTTTATTATGGACCTAAAGCTAGTCTTATGTAGCATATTGAGCCCTAATGAGATTTAAGGAAGATAATAAAGCCTAGAATGAATCTTATGGGATTAACTTGTCTTGCAATTGCTATATGTAGGCCTATCTAGCTCAAACACTCCTGAGTGTGAATGCCAAGCCAAAGAAAGTAAGGAAAAATGAAGCCAATAAATGGGTTAGTGGTACATTCAAGTTTTTAGGATTACAAGGTAGCTTTATCTCCCTCTCTTGCATACAATTGAATGTTTGAATGAGTTGTAATACTTGTATGTATTGTTACTTGATGTGTTCATGATGTATGTTTTAGCATAGTTTCCATCTTGAGCTATATGAATGAGAATGATATATGTTTTAACTCCTAGCTTCCCTAAGGCATGGAATTAAGCGTATTAGCTCTTCCTTGGCCCTTGGGTTGAGAAAAGTTGAGCATAGCAAGTTTATGATGATGCCATGGCCAAGAAAGAAATGGATTTTCATGTTTTATGATGCATTTGACTCATATGAAGTATTAGCATTGCATTCTTGTACCACATGCATAGCATACACTCATGGCATTCTTATATGTATTGTATTAGTTGAGATTAGCTACTGAGATTCTCCCAAATTTCACTCGCCATGCTCCCACTAACCATTTCAAGTTTTCCAAGCAAAGATTAAGTCCAAGAGAGATCATAGATAGTAGAAAATTATGTATTAGAATCCCATCTTGTACTAGAATTTATGTATATATATGCATATGATGCTATACATGTTCCATAACACACTTATGATGTATATGATAATGCTACTTCATATTTTATGATGGAACCATGTATAAAAGTATAAGAATGTGGATGTAGAACACGTTATAAGAATGTATGAATGTTATGATGACATATGGCTATATTGATTCTAATAGGAATGTATGTATTCTTATATGTCAAGGGGTCAACTCTTGATCTACTTATTTTGTAATGATATGTAATGGTTAAAAAAGCCATTTAGGATGGAAGAAATGTGCTCAAAGTGAAAGAAACCCAATTAGATACCAAATGGTCTAAATTGGTACCCAAAATGTTCTCAAATTTGCCATAAATAACTCTTACGTCAAAAGTGACCTAGATGACCTAGTTTGAGCCTAAGATTTGGCATGCATTTAGATCCCTCCTAGAGACTTTTATGAAGCCAAGAATCATATTTTTTTGAGTTGTACAAAATATATTTTTGAAATTGGACAGAAATTTCAAATAGGTCCTGTCACTATTCACATAGAATAGCTTTAGAATTTCGTGTCATTTAGGGGCCAAATTAAGTCCAATGCCCATAAAATTTTACAGTCATATATCTAACATTATAAACTTTCTAAGGCCACTAAGTTTGCATGAAAAAGAGTTGTAGAGAATTTTTGAATTTAGAGATCTAATAGTGCTTGAATACTGTAGTAGATTTTGATATGCAATGGATTTTGTGAGTCAAGTTAACTCAGATGCCCTAGAAATTTTTACAGAAATTAGGTCTCATTACAAGCTTTTTTGTGGCCACTAAGATCACCTAATTTGGAGTTGTGTAACTTAAGATATACAATTCCAAATTTCAAGTCTGCTACTTGCCTCCATTTCTAACTTGTGTTACTATTCCATTACATTTGGCTAGGCAAATGAGCTTAATTTTGCCTAAAATTTTTATAATGTGTAGTTCACATAATAAGCTATCCACAAAAACATGCTTTGCATGATCTAGAGTTGTATAGCCCAAGTTATGAATTTTCAAAGTTAGTGCAGATTATGACACCTATGCTGTCATTTCGGGTTCCATGGGGATTTAAGGGATTCCACGAGTTTTGCACCATAATTTGAGTATGAGCAAACTTGTTTATTATAAAAATGAGTTAAAGAAAGTTAAAATCAAGTTTAAATCCTTATAGCTAAAAATGACCCATAAATAGCCTGATTTTGGTATTTAATTCCATATAAATATATATGATTATTGTATTTATGCTTCATATGTGTATGAATATGCTAAAGAAGAACTAGTTATGACATTTTTAGTATCAGAGCAATGGTTTAAGCATTTTAGTGCTAGTTATAGCTTAAGGATGTGATTTTTTAGTTATGTATGACCTATACAGGATGTTTTGGGTTTTAAAATGTGGCACATGTTTATAGTTTATGTTAAGTTATGTTAGAATGATATCATATAAGATGGTGAACACTAAGAGAGGTAGACCTCCAAAGTTCTAGCCCAAAGCCAATTGATCATATGGCTAGAGCCCTATAAGCTATGGCAACTCGCCTGGATTAACAACAAGCCATGATGTAGTAGTAGTAAGAGGTCATTATGTAGCTGCAAAAGAGGCTTGCATAGAGAGAAAATGAAAGGCCTAATCCTCCTTGATCACCACACTCAAATCATTTTGAGATGTTTTTCCTAGTGTGGAGATAGGCAATAATATAGTACAATATGAAGTAAAACTACAACTATAAAAGAAATGAGTTTAGAGGGAAAAGCAAGAGAGTTACTCTTCCAGCCATGACACCCAAATGTCTAAATGAATTAGAGAGTCTAGAAAGCTTTTCCCTCAAGCCAAAACCCACCAATATCACTCCATAGAGTTCTAATAGCCTTGATTCACCATCTGGCTAGTGAATAAGTAATGTAAAATGTAGAATTCCCTAGCCTTGATGATAAGCTGAAAACAGAGACAATTGAGGCTCAAATCATATAGCTAGAAAAGATGAGCTAGGTAATGGAGTGTATTTCAGGATAGGAGACCTTGTGGTCATATTCAAACTAATGTAGAAAATGAACTATTACGGGCTAAATGGAGAAAAGAAAGTTAAAGCTCATAGTTTGAACAAGACAAAAGATAGATAAATGACCCACTTAGCAACTTATAGAAAATAAATATGTAGTGGGCTTAGTGCATGAGTCCAAGAAAGAAAATAACATATTTTATATTTGAGGCCCATGATATTTAAGATTAAGTAGTAACTAGAGTTAGATTTTTAGGCACAAGAGTAGACAGGTTATAGAGACTTACCCACAAGGCATTGATTCCAACTTAGAATGCTACCCTACGTGATAGTAAAAGATAGGTCAACAATATGAGTAGCTCAGTGCTAGAAATTTAGAAAAGAGAAAAATATAAAAAAACAAAAGTGTGAGAGAGTCTAGCAACAATATACGGTAAGCCTACGTGAGTTAATCGGATCCATAATAAGCTGCAGCCTTAGTGAGACAAGTGCCTTAGGCTGAGTATAAGCTTAAGTCTAAGAAAAGCAATAAGTAGAGTTTCACAGGCAAGATGAGATAAATAGAAAAGAGAACCTCAATTTAAAGAGAAAATAGTTTAAAAGATAACTAAAGAAAGGTTCTTCCTAGTTTGATAAGAAGAAAATAAGATGTAATGAGTTGAAAAACCATCGAGTTAGTGGTCAATAACTCTCTAAGAGATAAAGCCCTGATTTAATAATAATAGGGATATGAGAAAAAGTGAGGAAGAATTGAGGAACTAGTACATAGAAAGAGAGAGCCTTGCTTTAGTAGTGACTAAAGGAGAGTTAAAGGTAGATGGATAAGAATTCAGCATTTAATTAAATGAGCTTTTCTAATATAAGACTGGTATAATGTAAAAACCACAGAAGTAGTAAGATACTAGGTGGAGCATAAAGTTGCCAGTAAAGTATATTCAAGACATTAAGGATACATGACCTGAATTGGGTTAACAAAACCTTAAAATTAATGAACTATACTCCTAAAGATGAAAGTAGAAAGGCTAAACAAAAAGAAAACCTAGTCCCTGATCAGAATGTAGAGAAAAGCTTAAGCAAGCAGTTAGTACCTCAATGCTCTCAAGGAAGCTATAGGGAGTTGAAAGCCACCTAAGAAGGTGAGTTCCAAGATTATGCAAAGTAGCAATGTAAGCTCAAGAATCTTAAGGAAGACAAACTTTGGGGTTCACATGAAATAAAAAATCCCTTACAAGAGGAACAGTCTAGTTATGAATAGAGGATAAGAATAAGATGACTTAGACCCCTGTAGCCTTTATAGAAAGTAAGTAAGCAAAGGTGAATCCAGAAAGTATGAAAATGCTCTTAAGTATTGATAAGCAGAAAAATAACAAAGAAATAAATGAGTAATAGATAACCCTCTTCATATTAGTAAAGGGATAGTAAAAGTTAAAGAAAAAATATGTGACAGCATTAGTAAAGAAAATACTATTCACTTGCAGTTGTCGAATTGGGCAAGATTAGTGAATTTTTACTAGTTTCCATATAATGCTTACCAGGTCATCTCTCACAAAACTATTAATCAAATCAATTAGTTTAGGAATGAAAAAACTATAATTATGATAATTAGGGCTTCAAATATAAAGTTGCACTAATTAAACTGAATAATAAATCAATTAACAAAAATGAAACGAAACAAAATTTAATCAAAATGATGCATAATCAATGCAGAATTCTTCTCTTGATATTTCCCTTATCCTTGTCACCTAAAAATACCTCTAGTTTAATTTTAATCATCTGGTTATTTTTTTATTAATATTCCTAAACTATTATTCAGAATTTTATTTAGTTTGTATTGCTAATCAAAATGCAACTGTACTTCTGCAAATAACATGAAGCCAAAATACTTCGCACTTGACCAAATATACACGTAGAATCCTAATATGGCTCAAAATGAATTTATTTGATTAATCAACTGATTGAATCAAAATATGTTTTTAGATAGATCAAATGAATTAGAATTCATGCAACAAAAATAATCTAACTAGAATGATAATAATTACACAAAAACAAAAAGAATAAAAATGAAATGCTTCTGAAGTCAAAATCCAAATTAGAGTTCTATACAATCATAGACTTAAGTTTGCAATCAAGTTTAGATTCTAGATTGATCACTAAGAAAATTACAAAGCCATGGAAGGACGAAAACAAAAATGAGAAGTAGAGAAGATGGAATATGTATTCTCTAGTGATGTCTTCTCCTTTTTAAATAGATAATGTTGCCTTCTTCCTCAAGAAAGATCCAAGGGCTAAGATGAGTTGTACGCATCCAATGGTTCAGAATTAAAAGAAATCTTATACTAATCTAGAAGTACCAATAGGATAATATCATAATCCTTTTATGAGTCTTCTAATCCAATCCTTTTAGGAATCTTTTATCCTGCAAAACACAAATAAAAATAATTGGGTCTCTATTGGATAAATATAATAAAAATGCATTTAAAATCTATTAATCTAAATTTAGCCCACTTAATATAAAATAAACCCAAAGTAATCAAATTACCCACTATGAATTATTAATAAGACTAAATATGAGGAATACAACATATAATAATATCGAAATATCAAATTCCCCTATACTTCGGCTTTTGCACTCCTAGGTAAAACACACAAAAACAAAAAAGGAAAACAAAACCGATATGCTAAACTACCAAGCTAAATAAAATTTAAGCTTTTTAGATATTCAATAGTCAAAGGCAATCTTTCTTGCTAATCAAGGAAGAATAAGTAGCATGGCAATTCCAATTGATAGAAAAAATGAACAAAGTGGTAGCTCCTCACTAGTTATGTGTTTACTCTCAATCTTGTGAAGTGTTTAGGTTAAGTGTTCCTCTCAAATTTAACCTTTTACAATATCACTACCATAGGCTTGTATATTTTTTCAATCTCTACTAATTAAGTCACAAGGAATATGATAAATACTATTTTTATATATTTTAATTCTCTTAATTTGGATATTTTGATGAATAATTATGGCCTAATGAGTTTTAATTAGATGAGATTTTATTTTAGTAGTTATTTTTGCATTCTAGGAATTCATTTGCACAATTTTGGGTTCTTATTGCATAAATCTTATTTTAAATAATTTTGAAAAAAATTTCACATGAAAAATTTCTTTTAACCATGCAGAGTTTTAAGAGGCAATTGGATTTTTAATGATGGAAAGAAATTTAAAGAAGAATTTAAGGTTACAAGATCAATTGAAGGGCCAAGATTTCAAGGGTGGAAGCTTTATGGATCATTCACTCACGGGCTCACATCCACGTCTAGCCCACTCATGTTGCCACACACTTCATTCATGCTTACACGTATGAAGTCATGAGACTCAAATACACACAACACTTACACAAGTCCAGGTTATATATACATAGCTTCATCCACTTAAATACACACAGTAGCTTCATGTAGCAACTCATCACACTTTCAAGTTGCACACATCAGTACACGAAAAGCTTCATGAAGTATGCGAGCTCACTAATCACACACATTCACTGTACTCCATTTTCCAGCTCACTCTCACGTTAATACATAGACCTCCTCTAGCTCTCATCTCACATATATGCATTTCACTCTTTCACGTAGAAACATGAAGCACATGTCTAGGCTACACACTCATATGTAGCAAGCATTCCACGTAGACAGCTTCATATATTCACACATTCTTTCCATGCATTACACTCCCACATCACAAAAAATAGTTCCAGGTTAGTCATCGCATTCACAGATACATTTATGAGTTAACATGGAAATGGCATATAGGTAGCTCACTTCATAAGCTCACACACATACATAGGCACTTACATCTTTGTTTGGCACTCTCTCATCACACATAAATACCATGAGCCTACTCCATCATTCATGCATTCATTCTTTCACTCATACACATGGACTCACACGAAGAAAGAAGCAACACAAGGTAGAAAAAACATACACAGTAGCTGCACGTAGGCAATCATGTGATAAAGGCTAAGGTGGAGCCATGAGATCAGAAGAGTAAGCAACTGATAAAGCCATAAGCTGAAAGAGAGCATGTAAGGGAAGAGTGGATAGGAGAGTCTCGGGTTCACTATGACTGACATGGAAAAGAGCAAAAAACCATGTGGGAATGAATATAAAAGATAGACTCAGGAAGAAGATTATTAAGGAGAGAAGGAAAGAGAGGCATGGGTTGGAGGGGGCATACATGAGAGGTGAAGGGAAGAAGAAGCATACAAGGATAAAACACATATAGATGCATGTGGACATTTGTGCACAGCCAATGCGATGGAATGAAGAAATAGCATACATGGAAGATGAAGCCATGGGCATGTAAAGGAAGAAAGAACCACGTGAGGGAGAGTAAATGAGAAACACATGATTTGAGAAAGAAAGGCACGTGATTTAATAAGAGCACAGGTAGAAAAGGGGAGCACATATTAAGATCCAATCAACCATCTCATTTTCATGACCCATTCATCATCCATTCATTCATTCACGCTCCATTCATCCCTTTCAAGTCATGGCTCATCTCTATTCTTCCTCTATCAATTTCCACTCCATGAACTACTAATTCCATATTGTGGCTAGCTAGGATGAAGACCATGATTGAAGCTTGAATCTAATCGTCAAGGGATTGGCCTAAGATTCCTATTTTATTTTTCCTTTCTTTCTACATCAATTCTTGTTCTTGAACTTTCTTGGTTGAGCTTGTAATTGACTAAGATTAGTGTGGTTTGTTATTGATGGCTGGTTAGATATCAATTAAGAGAGTAATTAATGATTGATAGATTAATTTAAGTGCTGGATTTTCCATTTTCCTTTAATTTCCCATGTGTACAGTCAAGGTGTTTGATGAAATGCATGTTAGAAATTATATGCTTAATTGTTTGAATTAAGGATTCTTTGGAGTTTAATTGGTTAATTAAACATCCTAAAGTGGAAATTCAAAGACTAATTAATTGATTACTCACTCAATTTAAGTGTTTAAAGATCCTAATCACAAGAATTATTAATTTAATGTGGAGTTGAGGTCTCAAATCAACATCAAATTGCTAGTCTCTTGAATCTTATGTGGTAACTCAAGATAACTTGCCATGAGCACAAATAGGAACTCTTAAACCAAAACATATGATAATTGAATTAGGATAAGGATCATAGATATCAAGGGACAAATCTGAAACTAGTCACATGTCCATTAGTTACTTCTTCAATCATGCATTTAGGTAATAGTTAGGACTTTAATTCCATCTAATTTTCGCTAATTAAATTTAATCAAAACCCTCTTTAATTTGGTAGCGTTTAGATTCTCTTTTACACTTAGAAAACTCAATTAAATATTGAAATCCATTTCTAAGAGAAAACAATCTAGGTTGTGCCACTGGCTCAAATCTTTACTCAACTTAGTTTATTTGGGGTTGCTCGACACAACCATCATAATACATAAATCAAAAGGACTTTTATTCAAGGTTGTAATGGGGCTAAGGTACGAAACAAATAGTAAACAAAAAAACTAAGGATGCAATAAAAAATACAAAGCAGACACTTAAAATCATCAAGAGCAATAAAAAAAGAACATAAGATGGAGTAAATATGTATCTCAAGGTCTTATTTACCATAAACCAATACATGCTTAATGAAAACTGAAGTAATTTTCTTTTCTCAATTTCATCATTCTTTTTTTATCGTAAAGATTTTTTTTTCTTTTCATGCTTTTTTTTTGTTTTTGTTTTTGACATATCTCTAGAGATAACATATTAATTAATTCAAAATTGACGCAAAATTACATTACACATCCATCTATACTATGAAGATATAATGCCCTTAATAATTAAAAGTATCCTATACAAGGTGGGACAAAATTATTTCTTTTCATGGGCTAAAGGGTTAAAAAAATATAAAAGGCTTAGAAAGGGAACAAAGACAAGGGATGAAAATAGGCGGGATAACTATTTGGCTCTGCCTATAATAAAAGAAAAGAAGAAAGAATGCCTTAATCATCTTTATGAATGCTTATGCAAATGTAGTTTCAATTAAGAATCAAAACAAGTTTTAGAGTGAAAATCATGATAAGTGAATGCTCTCACAAGAGAGAAACAATACAAGGCCCAAAATCCTCATAGGTTTAAAAACTACCACATACAATCCATTAAAATTAAATTCATTGTCAGTTTACTTGAATTCCATAAAACAAGATTGATTCCTAATCATGCTAAAATACTTCCAAACTTAAATTGCTTTAACTTGTTTTTTTTAAGACCTAAATATTGCAAGAAAAAATAAGAAAATAGCAGAAATATCGAAAAACAAACAAAAAAGAGAGCAGTATGAATGATTCCCCCCCCCCCACACTTAATATTTACATTGTCCTTAATGTAATAGCAATCTAATTCACCAATTAAGGGGAAGAAAAGAAAGGAAAAGAAGAGCAAAAGAAATACAACTGAGTTATTCAAGTGTATAAAACGTTATAAAAATGTAACTCCTCCACTGTCTGCTCCTAAAATCTCTCATAAAAATGCTTAAGCCTTTGTCTATTCACCATGAAGTATTTGTTAGTTAACTCATTCATAATCTCAATTGCACCATAAGGAAAAACATGAGTAACCACAAATAGACCAATCCATCTAGAACATGACTTATTGATCATTAGCTTTAGGCGAGAATTGTAGAGGAAGACTCTTTCACCAATATAAAGCTCTTTTCTTTCAATCATCTTGTCATGCACAGTCATGGTTTTCTCTTTATAAATTTTACAATTTTTGTAAGCTTCTAACCGAATCTCTTTAAGCTCTTGAAGTTGCAAATTTCTTTAAGAACTGACTTGAAATTGATCCATATTACACTTCTTTACTGCCCAATGGGCTTTATGCTCAACCTTAACTAGTAAGTGACATGTTTTACCAAAAACTAACCTATAGGGTGACATGCCTATAGGAGTTTTGTAGGCAGTACGGTAAGCCCATAGTGCATCCTCCAATCTCTTGCTCTAATCCTTTCTATTTGGTTGCATTATTTTCTCCAAAATATATTTTATTTCTTTATTTGAAACCTTTGCTTAGTCATTTATTTGTGGATGGTTGGGTGTGGCTACTTTATGGAGCACACCATACTTGTGAAGGAGGGTTTGCATATTTTTATTACAAAAGTAGGAGCATTGGTCACTGATGATTACTCTGGGTATACCAAACCTGCAAAAAATGTGAGATCTAACAAAGTCCACAATCATAAAAGAGTTATCAATCCTAGTGGCTTTTGCTTCCACCCACTTTGAAACATAATTAATAGCTAAAAGAGTATACATGAAACCAAAAGAAATAGGAAATGGTCCCATAAAGTTGACGGGCTGTGTCATGCAAACCTCAAAATAAAACTAGGTTGGATTAAATTTATAGCTAGTAGTACAACCTAGGTCATCTCCTTTGGAAATAGAATTCAATGTTTAATTGGGTTTTCTAAGTGTTAAAAGACTATAGAACTACCTAATTTAGGGGAGTTTTTGATCTAATTAAACTAAGTAAAATGAAATCAAATTAAAATTCTTAATTGCTTCTTAATTGTATGAATTATAGTTGATAATGGGCTTGTGACTAGCTTTGGATTTGTCCCTTGGTATCCACCATCCTTATCATAATCCAATTGTGATTAATTCTGGCCTAAGAGTCCCTAATTATGTTCACGGCAAATGTATCTTGAGTTACCAAGCAAGAATCAAGAACTTAGCAATTTAATGCTAATTAAGACCTCAACTACCATTAAATTACTAATTCTTGTGATTAAGATCTATGAACATTTGAATTGAATTAATTGATCAATTAGATGCTATTTAAAACCTCAACTACCATTAAATTACTAATTCTTGTGATTAAGATCTATGAACATTTGAATTGAATTAATTGATCAATTAGCCTCTGAATTAACACCTTAGGAGATTCAATTAACTAATTAAACTCCAATGAGCCCTTAAATTAGACAATTAAGCACACCAATTCTTACAAACATTTCATCAAACACCTTAATTGCACACTTGGGAAATGGTAGGAAAATGAAAATTCAACACTAAAATTAATCAATTAGAACATTAAATTTCTCTCCTAATTAGTGTCTAACTAGTCACTAATTATAGACAATACACATTCCTAATCAAATACAATCTTAACTAAGATAATATAAGAGAAGAAAAGTGCTAGAAAATATAAGAAAATCTTAGCCAAAAATATGTTGCTCATCCATAGATTCAAGCTCACACCAAGGGTCTTCCTCCTAGCTAGCCACAAGGGGAATTAGAGCTTTATTTGAGTAGAGATGGAATGGGAATGGAGGATGAGAGGCTACGGCGTGGTGTGGAGTGTGTTCTGCCAATGAGACGATAGAGTCAATGATGTTTATTTGATGGGTTCTGGATGTGTGTTTTTCAAATAGAATGGTGTGTATTTTTTTATTCTTCCTCACGTGTTCTCTCATGTACTTCATTTAATCCATTTGCTTCTGCTCCTTACATGTTCTTCCTTCAATTCTACTCGTAGCAATCCATGTATTTAGATAAAGCATGGATGGATGGATCAATGCATTATTCATGTGCTCAGCCCTGTCCTCATTCTCACGTACTTCTTAATTTGTCACATGTTCTCAGCCCACAGCTTTTTCTGACGTGGATGAATTAATGTATGGCTCCCTTCATTCTCAGCTCATTACTGCTGCTCACGTGGACTTGTCATCAAAAACCCATAGCGAAACTTATGCGTGCATTTTTTGTTTTTGCCCAGCCTCTCTTTCGCATTATTCGGATGTCTTTTTTTCTTTTTTACATTTTCCACGTTGGCTCCTATGCGTGTTAGCTCACAGCTTCTTCCCAACTCATACATTCATTTAATTCTTTCCTCATTAACTTCTTCATGGGTGGGCAGCTGCTAGCCATGATCTCCACGTGATTGTTTTCTTCTTTTACATGTTTTGTATGTATAATCTGTACTCGTGGCTTGCATCATGCTTCCCTTCACATTCTCCACGCTTTTGTTCTTCTCCTCTACACGTGTTTGAGCTTCTTTTATTTTTTCTTTACATATTCTGTAGCTTACAAAACCTAGCACGTTCTACTTAGTAACTCCTCCAGCCATCAGAATCTTCTTCTCATGTGGATTTGACTCCTCAAGCTTTCCTTTTGGTGCTCTGTTACGTGTGACTTGAGCTGTTTATGTTTGTACCCTATGCGAGTCTCTGTTTCTACTCTTTCTTACCATCCCACATTGCCCTTTAGCTAGAACCCGTGGCTATTTTTACTGTTTCTCCCTCAAGCAGAACATCATGATCGATGGGTTGCTACATGAAAGTTGTACTCTAGCTGTACATGAACAGAATGCATAAACCCATGGCCACATGCAACCTTTCCACATCAACCCATAGCTATTCTACTTCATCTTTCTATCAAGCTCATGGCTACCTCTGTTTTTACATCTTACCTCATCCATGTTCCTTCATCTTGTAATCACATTCTCCCCTAGCTCCCTTTCATGGAGCTCCATTCATTGTGTTGTATCTTATGTTTTCCTCTACATCAGAATAGCATATGTGATTAAAGAACATGGATGAACTTTAGAGAAGAGTGCTATGTGTTTTCTTGTGATTATCATAGTAAATGAAGCCTTCTCTCTAGTTGCACACATGTACACTTGAAGTTCATCCCTTCTCCAAATCAATTTACCATTCAAGCTTTAATTGCCCATTGAAATTCTGCACAAAAGAGTGGGAAAAATCAAATAAGAATATTCAAAAATTGTTTAAGATAAATATATGCATTAAAATCAATCATTTTGCAGTTTAATTTCCTAAAGTGCAGAAAATGGCCATGAAATTCAATTATCATCTAATAAAATGCAATAAGCCATATTAAATTATTAAAGTGCCAAAATTAAAGGGAATAAAGTACCTAAAAATTAGCAATTATTAGAAGTCAATATCCCAAACATCAAATATCTCACAGAACTATGGTTGTTCCTCTCAATCCAATGAGAAATATTACCTATTTGTTGGTATCATGTATAGTTCTTACAGAAAGCATATGCATCCTTAAACAAGGTGGGCCAAAATAGTCTAGAATCTAGAACCTTTCTAATAGTACATTGAGGACTAAAATGGCCAACACATGCAAGCATATGACAAAAACGCAAAACAAATGTGAATTCATAGTCAGGAACATATCTCCTAATAATCTGATCACTACACATGTGCCACAAGTAAGGGTCATCCTAAATATAATATTTTCCCATACTCTTAAATTTATAAATTTTAGTGCTTTTTAAAATAAGCAGGTAATTCAGAAGCAACTAAGAAATTTACCATATCTATATATTAGGGATCTTTACCATGCAATGAGCATAACTATTCATCTGGAAAACTATCCCTGATAGCAGATGAATCTGAAGATTGAGATATTTTACTCAAATGATCAGCTACAAGATTTTCTACTACACTCTTATCTCTAATTTCTATGTCAAATTCTTGTAGGAGCAGCATCTACATAATGAGCCTTGATTTCACATCAGGCTTCTTGAGTAAGAACTTTAAAGCTACATGATTAGAATAAACAATAACTTTAGAACCAAGAAAATAAAAAAGAAACTTATCTAAAGCAAAAATAACAGCTAAAAGCTCCTTTTCAGTGGTTGTATAATTAGCCTGAGCCTTATCTAAGGTGCACAATGCATAAGAGATGATATAAGACTTCTTGTCTATCCTTTGGGAAAGAATTACACATATAACAAAGTTGAATGTATAACGACCCTAACTTCAAATCATGGTAATTAAGGTTAAAAATGCGATTAATAATCATCAATTGAGGTTTGAAGTCATTATCACTTACATTAGGAAAAGGTAAGGAAATTTAAACCTTGATGTTGTTAGAGTCATTAACTAATTACTTATAACCATTTATGCATATAAGGATCAAACCCACAATTATAAGCTTTTAATCCTATCATCCATTAATTCCAACTTATAAGAACCTCCTATAAGTGCTTCTAAATCATTCCTTATCATTTTCATAGAGAAAACTAAAGTTTCTAGGTTAATATGAGAAATTGAGCACCTTCACCATGGCTAAATTCTCTCACGCTGCAACCAATTACTCTCGAGTTCAACTCCTTACACCTTTACAAATTTTGCACATTTCGTTAGGGCCAAATACCCCTTTCGCCATGGCAAATTACCCTCTGGAACACCACCAAACTTACCTTGTCTAGAGTATCAAAGTAATCTTTTAAGACTTCGGAATGAGTTTCCTTAAATCTTATAAGTCTATAGTTCAAGTGGGTGTTTTATTAGATGACATAGCTTGAACAACTTGCCTATAAGATTAAAATTTCCAATTCATGGTCGTGGTTCATTATAGGTAATCTTATTGTCGTTCGTAGGTGTAACTAACATAGGAAAAACCTTAATAGACCTCTTCTCTTTCTCTTTCTCTCTCTCTCTCTTATCCCCTTTCTTTTTGTTCATGTCTTACACTGGCAAAGGCACCACCACAATCACATACATGTGCTTCTAAAGACTACCACGATCAATAGATCTAAGTGTTTCATCCTAGTTTTCCATTATTACAAGCGTTAGTAGTTAACTTAATAGCATCTATACTCATTTGAAATCAACTGGTCACCTCTTTGGATTTTATATCATTATATAGTCTTAAAGGACTGCCCATTCGTATCTTCTACACCTAACTAAGGTACTGTCATACAAGTATAGTTATACTTCAATTAGCATGCTTCTTATCCTTTATCTATGATGGGTCCTCACATATAACTAAGCTTTTCTCCCTTCTTTTTTTTGGTAGTATCCTATAATTTAGAAGTTCATAATAACTCCTAAAGAGTGATAAGATAATATCTTGTCAAGAAGGTCCAAGATCTTATCGATAAGGGCTTGTATTCAATAATGTGAAATCTGAGACCTTGTTAATAAAGTGTTCTGACAGTAAGTACAAGGTCTTTTGACAGCAAGTTATAACATATAGTATATGTTGTTATGATAGTTTTCATCCTTATACAATTATCTGTACCAAATATAACTAATTCTTCTGCTCCCTTAAGAGTTCTTAGGCCTCAATTTACACTTGACTGTTGGGAGTTAAATTAACATAATGAGGAGACTTAGTGAGTATTTTCATTATCAAGCATTCCCTAATTATCAACGAGTTAAGTAGGGATTCCCAATGAGAGACTTATAGTATCATCTACAGCTAATGATTCATCTTTCCTCATTCGTTATTGCATTAAGGTTTTATTATAATAGCATAAGTCAATTACATTACTACCACCTCTCGTTCCCTTCCCAAAGCTATTATTCTTAATCAATGAGTTCTCTTTCAAAGTTAGGGGGTCTTACCACTAAAGTGAATACTAGTCCATCTTAAATTCCTAGTGTTGTCTCTATTCCTTTAATCACACCACACGTGATACATAACAATAAGATTACTGATGGTGGAATCAGACTTTGCCTTCAATATTAGCAGGCAATGATTTTCTGTGGTCATACATATACTCATCACCCTGTGATGACTATATCTCAACTACTTGTACGTACACAGGTACCATTTTATTCTTTTTTTAGGTGGATCCTTACTATCAAGATCTCCTTTTTATCTTCTTGGCAGAAAGTCTACTTAGTTTAGTTTGACGCTAATTTCGTGGTTAAAATTCATCAAATCATATGATAAGTGGCATGCCTCGCATGCCCCTAGCACCAAAGTGCCGGTGAATGAGCACGTCCCATGTGCCTCTAGCACCAGAGTGCTATAAAATCTTACCTTACACTCCCTGAGTGTATCATACACATAAAGTGTGTCTAACCACCACCCAAATGCATGTCAACACATAGCATAAGTAAACTAAATTACATAAAAGAGACAACATGCACAAGCACCCCGTGCCGGTGCACCTCACCCTTATCACACTAAGGGGTTGTCTTTTCCCTTATCATAATCTCCCTTTTTTGCTATAGTACACTAAGGGAGGAGCCTCAAAGCTTTTAAGATTTCTTTCAAAACATCATCTCCCTTAATCTTTTACTTTAAAGGCACTATCCCCCATTTAGAAATGGATTCAACAATCTTAAGGGTTTCTTGCCCTCCTTCCTTGTCATCATTAACCTAAGATATCTTACTCACTCTAATAGTTTGAATAAAACTATTTGAAATGTTCTTTACCTCTTCTCACCCTTATTCATTAGGCCCAAGTTGTAGTAGCTAGGATTGAGTAATTGCATTCTTTATTAACTGGGATTAAGCAAGTGGGTTAGGACCTCTATACCTATCAAGCCTCGACCTTGGGGACCATTCGAAGTCTACATAGTTCTAACTCATTATGGATTGTATCACTTCAAATATTTAGTCAACTATACCAATTTATTATACACTAGTTCCCAAACTTCCATCATCAGTTCCCCAATTATAAATAAGGCTTATATATTATCCTTCTGTAAGGTTTTTTTTTTAATAACTAGTAAGGTGTTTTACTCTATTTTGTTGCCTTCTAAGTTTTCAATATCACTTTAGATGGTTGAGAAGCTTAAAATTTTTCTTCCGTAAAGAATTGCTACTCTTGTTGTGATTAGTCAACTACTTCGATAGGCCAATCAACTGGTTGTCATACCCAGTTGACTTACTTAGTAAATGGTGATCAACTGGTCGCAAATACTATTAATAGCCTTGTTCATCATCCTCATCAGTTACTTGGTCTCATTCATTTAGTCAACCGTGCCTCATGACGAGTGACTAGTGCATCTACCGCGTAGCTAGTTGGCAATAAGCCTCAACTAGTTGACTATCTACATTAAGACCAGTAACCTAATTTCAGAAAATAAAGGGCAAAATTCTAGCCTTTTTATTAGCATTAACAACCTCAAGTCTCAAAATTAGTGATATTTGAAGCATTATGAGATAGAATCTTATTATACTCTATTATTTTCAAGGACACACTCATTGTGATGGGTGATGTTCTGAACAAGATTCAAGAAACATTCATTTTAACAAGCACTACAAGCCTCACATCATTATTCCTCTATATTTTCTTCTAGAACATAAGGAGCACAAACCATATGTTCACATAATTAGCTATTCTTATAAGCTAAATACTATGCCAAATATGCATCATGATTGCCAAGTTTCTAACTACAAAATTTAAATTAACATGGTTTTCCTAAACCATTGCTCTGATACCAAATGTAATGACCCTAACTTCTAATCATGGTAATTAAGGTTAAAGACGCGATTAATAATCATCAATCAAGGTTTGAGGTCATTATGAGATTACTTACATTAGGAAAAGGCGAGGAAATTTAAACCTTGATGTTGTTAGAGTCATTAACTAATTACTCGTAACCATTTATGCATATAAGGAATAAAACCCATAATTATAAGCTTTTAATCCTATCATCCATTAATTCCAACTTATAAGAACTTCCTACAAGTGCTTCTAAATCATTCCTTATCATTTCCATAGAGAAAACTAAAGTTTCTAGGTTAATATGAGAAATTGAGCACTTTGCCATGGCATGGCGAATTACCCTTTAGAACACCACCAAACCTACCTCTCACATTTCGCCACAGCTAAGTTCACTTTTCGTTGTGGCCAATTGCTCTCTATTTCCTTCCTTGGGTAACTTCGTCATGTTTGGTCGTGGCTAATTCCATTTTAGTCTCGACCAATTCCCCTCTGTTCCTGTAACTCCTAAATTTCCTCCTATGCACTCCAATTCTCCCTTTAAGAATACTCTGGGATCACTCTCCCTCAATTTGTAAAACTCTAATAACATTTATCTACTTGATTTACCTAGCTAATATATCATTATCCATTTCAAGATTTAAGTGTTATTTCTTACTCATGAAACTATCATACATAAGTGAATCCCATAATTTAGTGATAGCAAAAGTGTTCTGACCACAAGGAATGTAGGGTTAATGTTGGAGATTGTGCCCTAGGCCAATAATTGTATTGTAAACATTATACTTTATTAAGAAATAAGAGTTTTCTTTTATTACATTGTTATATTGTTTGCATGTTCTATATAATAATATCCTTGGATAAATCATATTGATTATCTTAAAATATCCCTAGTCATTCATTGTGGGAATGATAATGAACTAAGACTAGTATGATTTTGATTGATGATTATGTATTAATCATATATATAGATACGAATCAAAATCATAGGCACTTGTTAGGGAACAAGATATTGGATTAACTCGTTATGAGATAACTACATGGATTAAGTCATAAGCGTATCTTATATATATAACTATGTCACCAAGCCCTTAGACTTGAGATCACCATAGTTTCCAATATGAGAAACGCTATGTTATGGCATAGTCAAAAGTCATCTTTAACTAGGTGATCATAAAGGCTATGATTGAGCATAGTGCAATTCATATAGAAAAAGATGAATGGTCAAGATGAATTTTTTTTCCTCTGATTAATAAAGAGATGTCTTTAGGCCGCTCAATGAGTAAGACTGAGAAATGTATGGCCGTGCTCGAATGGAAGGGTTTCCATTTGTACTATCAATTTATACATAAATTGAGAAAGCAAGATCGAGTAAGATGAGGATGACGTTTCCATGCCTCATACTTGATCTAAATATCGTGTGACAAAAGGGATGTGATAGGGTTATATGATAGGTTGCACCGGATCACCGATCCCTATATGATTTGGGTAGTCACAATGTCTTGCTAGAGGCCACTTGTGACTTGTACATCAAATAGTGTCATAAGTCCACTGCCAATGTCATATAAGCCTACAGAATCGCACACAAGAGCGAGTTAACTCAAGCTAGAATGTCCAAATCCATTGAATCTGAAATTGCATATAGATTTAATAAATGTCACGTTCAATCTAGGGTAGAAGAATTTTATAAATAAATATATATAGTTTATAAAATTCGAAACATATATATATATCCTCTACTTAATTTGAATGAATTAGTTTTAAATTTAAGTCTATATGATAAATTTAAATTTAGACTAATATGATAATTTAAATTTAATTTATGAGATAAATTAAATTTGAATTTAGTTCTAGATTTAGATTAAATAATTAGTTAAATTTAATCTATTAGATAGACTTAAATTTAAACTAATTTATTTAATTAAGATTTGATTTGATTTAAAATAATGTATTTTAAATTAATCAAATATATCTAAAACCCTAATGAGATACCTCTATAAAATAAAAGGAGAAGCTAGGGTTTTCTAGAACGAAAAAAGAAAACACAACCCTGGAGAGAGAGAGCGTGCGAACACTGTACGGACACCTAGAAAGAGAAAGAGGAGAGTGTCTTCTCTAGCAAGAACGTGTACAGACGTTGGTCAGAGGCGCTAGCACATTGTTCGAGTTGAGCAATCCTTTGTATGGATACTGGTAGAAGGAGCAAATCTGAAGATTAGTTCCTGAGATCTGATGATGAAAGAAATATCACGTAACAAAGGTAAATATTTCTAGATTTACTCGATTTAAACGACATTGATGGATCCATGGGAAGGGATTTGAGGTTTATAAATTTTTAATTTTTTTACTGCGTGTCTCGAAATTCCTAATAGCCAATGCTTAATGTTCATACAAGATTAAGTCACTCATCCATTATCAACCAGTTACAACTATAATGTTCAATTCCATGATGATTATATTACATGTACAGTCCCTATACTTGGCAATTTATGATGCAATGCGACAATAATATAAGACTAGTAATCTAATTATACAATACAATTTGACAAGGTTTCCAAACCTATGTGCTACTAAACCATATAATAAGCTTTCATTAATTTCTCCTTGCCACTAAGAGGTCCAGTTCCTGAAAATGTTAGCCCACAATCAGGATGAGATATACAATCTTAGTAACAAGAGGCAAATTCCATATATATGTATAGATTAATCAATACAATGCAATTTCATATCATCAATACCAGAATCGTCAATTCAATTTGCAAATGAACTAGTTGAGCTACCAATGATTAGTGTCCCATATTAACAATCACACACAACATGTTAATGGCCAATAACACTAGGAGAGGTCTGTTTATGGCACCTATTCCATAATGAGCACAACCAGGGCTCAGTGCATCTAAGGTCTGATCATAACCCGGTGCCCGATCAAAACACATGTACAAGTGGCAGCCGCATCATAGCTCCACCATAGACTCACAAGGTCCAATCATAATTGCAATTCAAGTAGTCAACCAATTATTTAGCATTTCAAAATCAAGTGTAACATCCGATTCTTCGAAAACAAGAGAAAACGTAAGAAATGTAACGTATAGTTTCTCTGTAAAGGTAAGAAATTCATCGGATACAAAAGGAAGTCTTCCAAAATGACTTAGTTAAGGTCCTGAAAAATTTGGGAAGCATTCTAGACTCCTAAAAATGAGAATCCCAAGCTCAAACGAAAAGAAAAATGGAGCTAGACTGAAGAAACAAATTGTAAAGAAAGATTAACGAAACGTGAGGGCATTTTCGTCATTTTGAGCAATTTTTGGAATTCACACAAGAAGGCTTTTTAAATGAAAATTTTGAGTTCTTCAGGGTTCTTAGAGGCCCTAAAAACCATGGAAAGCTCTAGGACAGTTAAAACCCATTTGGTGGACGTTTTCTAACATCGGTTGACCCAAACTTTAATTCTTTCGAGAAGGTTTTAGCTCTGATTCGAGTGATTCCAAAGGCATTTTACTAAATTGAGAATCTAAATTTCATAATGGAAAAGACATTTCTTACCAAGGAGCTAAAACAAGTTAGAAACGAAAATGCCAATAATGAAGGGCAAAATGGAAATTTTTGAAAAAGTCCTTAAACCTATATATATGAGGCGCCCTTCTTCTCCCCTCATTTAGGTCGACCAAGTTCTACCCAAAAACCAGAAAAAAAACTCAAAGGAGGAGTGTGCACAAGGACAAGGCAAAGGAGAAGGGAAAAACTTAAGAAAAAGGTAAGAATTTGCTAAAGTTTTCTAGTCTTCTCTTTAGGAAATTTCTTCTCCCTATGGTTTTCTTAAAGTTTTTGGTGCTATTTAATGATAGACCAAGGAGGGAAAATTCGTATTGGAAGGGAGGAGGGCAAGGAAAGTGAGAAACAAACAAGAAAATAAGGAAAAACAAGGTAAATCTTCCATCCCATGATAATTACTTCCTCCCTTGCATTCTCCATATTTTTCCCCATATATGTAGATGCAAGAGGGCTGGAATTTTGAGGAGAACCAAGGGTGATTTCTATGAATTTGAGGGAGGAGAGTAATAATATACAAGGAAATTCAAGTAAAAACCATGAATTTGCAAGATAGAAAAGTTAGGGTTTTGATTGCACCTTGAACTCTATCATGGACCCTAGACATATTTTATGATGTTTAAGTGTTTACATGAGTTCCTAAGATATCAAGAGAGCTTCCTACATGTTTCTCCCATTAAAGGAAGCAAGGAAACTCCATTGGTGCCTTATGGAAGTATAGCTTTGGCCAAAGAGAGTTAATCTAGGGACTGTTTTAATTTCTGCCAATCTTAGTTTTGCATTATGTATGAGGGGAAAATGTGAGAGGAAGCCTTAAAAAAAAATTAGAAACCATAGATAGTGAGATGGCCTTATATATTCCATAATATGGCTTAAAGAAGCAACACCTAACTAGGCTTCTAGAATGGATTGTGTGATGACTCCAAGAGATTAAATGGAGTCAATAATCATAAATAGATGGAAAGAATGGAGCCAAGATGATATTTTCCAAAGGTTGCTTCATTAAGTGCATTGTGGAATCATAAAAGAGCCTTATGAGTCACCCACCTTTTCTAGTGATTACGTGGCCTTAGAATTTGATTTAAGAGTATAATTAGCTTCCATTTAATGTGTCCAGGCTAAGAGAAATGATCTCCACCTTTTTAGGTGTGTGAGGTTAAGGGAGAGAATTCAAGACTCAAGGAAAAAGTGTGTAAATGCAAGCAAGATAGCTCTCTCCACCTTCTCTCATGCATAGATGTGTGCTTACATTGTCTTTGAATGTGTGTATATATGTTTTAAGCTATGAAAAGTATTGTAGTATGAGCTTTTATTCCATAGTACTATGATGATGTTTTATACATTCAAATAATGTTTTATGTACTTGTCTTGGTTTGCTTAAGTGTGGAGGAGCTAAGAACCCTTTAGCCATGGTGAGGATGAGCCAAAAACCCTTAAAGTTGGTTAAGATAAAGCAAAAAGTCTCGCAAAAGTGAGGTTGACTCCCAAGAATAAGGTTGAGTCAAAAACCTCTTAAAAAATGGGTGAGGCAAGTCCAAAATCCACAAGTGAATGGGTGAGGCTAATCCACTTACTTGGCAAGCCTATGTATGCTATGTATGACTTGTTTAAATGCCAAGAATGTTTCTTGAATGCTCACATATGTTAACACGTCTATGCATGCATTTTTAAGACCTGTTTGCATACTTTATGTGTGATTAAATGAGAGATAAGCTATTGAAATTCTTTGAATCTCATCCCCTCTTTTCCAATATTCTAACATGCTAGGTAGACTAAGAGAGAGCAAGGCAATGGAAGCCCACACCTTGGAAGATGAAATTGTGACAAGAAAGTGTTTGAATTTTGTTACTTTAAAGCCATATGAATAGCGAATGTATAAATGAGAGCTAAGTTTGTATGTATGGAAATGCTCATTTTGGATATGTAATGGTAGTTTTGCATTATGGAAATATATACATAAATGGAAGTAGAATGGAAAAATTGAGATACATGGAGTTTGGGACCATTTGGGCAGTTCATACAAGTCATAATCATCTTTTTAAACTTGTCCAAGAGGTGCCAAACATCAAGAGAAGTCATTTGGACATTTTGGTATCTTGTATGGAGCAAGAATTCACCATATTTGAAACCTATACCACTTTTTATCCAAATGAACTCTTATTAATATGATATTTGGCTTACATTTAGAGCTTGTTGAGAGCTTTTTGGGAAGCTAAATTATTGAATTTTCGAAAGTCTATGAAATATTTGATGAATTTTCAAAGTTAGGAAAAATTCTGAATTTGGTCTTGTGTATTGTTCACTCAGGTTCGAAAATGAATTCTGTCACTTAGAGGCTAAATGATGTCTAATTACCATGACATTTTATAGGAAGAAACTAGACACTCCCAGTGACTTATGCCAATTAGAAACACACCATTTGGATGCCTAGATAGGGAGATATGAATTTTTGATGTTTCTATCCAGTATCGGGCGCTTAAACTGACCTCAAGTACTATTTGACTAGGTTTCAAGGTCTGGACGTACCTAAACTGGTCTAAAGTTATTTGTTTCCTCTAGCTAACATTTGTAACTTTCTATATTCGTATCATTTGCATAGATTGGATTTTTTTGAAATTAATTAGATATTTTTGAAGTTTGCTACAGAAACCTGTGATAGTACTAGTAGCCAGCCAGACCTCTGCCCCTTTTTGAATGTCAAATGTCCTCTGTGTGATGATTCATGGCCTAGTCATATTTTTAGCATAAATTAGACAGGTATAGCTTTCCATAATGGTAAAGAATACATTTTTTTATGTTTCTAGAATTATTTATGATTTTCTAAAGTTTGTGACAAAAAGGGGCAAGTTTTGGCCGAAATTGCATATATGAATTTTATGTATCCCTTTGCCATACACGAGCTCTAGGCCAATTTCGGTGATGGAAATGAGTTGTATCTATGTAATTAAATATGAGAATATGATACATAAGTCCATGTGGCCCACGGGACTCCGAATGAAAATTTATACATGAGTCTTCTTTATGGTTGCCTCATTGGTTTGGCTTCTTCCTCTAATAAAATTCTATACATACAAGTGGAAGGGATAATCCCTAGAATATCTGCTAATGTCTAACCTATTATTTTTTCTTTTCCTTTAACAATTCTAACAACCTTATTTCATGATAAGGTGGAAGGTTATTTACTATTATTATTGGTAATTTACTTTCTTCTTCTAAGAAAGCATACTTGAGATTGTCAGGAAAAGGTTTGAGTTCAAGTGTAGGTGGTTTGTAACACCCAGTTTTCGTAAAAATGATGAAAACGAGCTAGATATAAAAGAGAGTCATCTAAAATGAATCCATTGAGGACAAATAAAATTCTAAATATTAGAAAATGAAGAATTAAGACTTAGGATGCCTAGAAACCAAAGCTAAAGTGGCTAAAGAAAATTTGACAAAATGTAGTGGCATTTTGTAATTTTAGACAAATTTTAGAAAATTCAAATGAGGGTCCTTTAAATGAAAAAATTGAGTTTCTTAGCATTCTCAAAAGTCGTAAGAAGTATAGGAACTCCTAGAACAGTTAAAATGCCTCTGGTTTATGTTTTAGAATATCGGTGAGCTTGAACTTTAACCCTTTCATTCAGAAAGGTTTTAGACCCAATTTGAGTGATTCCAAAGGCCATTTATAGGTTAAAGAGCCTAAATTTTATGATGAAAAATATAATTTTCAAAAAGGAGTTGAAATGAGCCTAAAATAAAGAAGCAAAGAATGAGGGACAAAATTGGCATTTTAAAAAGCTTCTTAAGGATCCCTAGCTATATATAGGTGGCACCCCACTTCTTCCACACCTTTGGCCGACCTAATTTTTTCCTAAAACTAGGGAGAAGTTCTATTAAGGAGGGTGCACTAGGGGGAGCTTCAAGGGAGAAGAAAAACTTAGGAAAAGTTATGAAAAATCATGAAATTTCTTGCTCCTTCCATAGTTTTAGTGCATGATTTGGATCTATTTTGAGCCATGTTTAGAGGGGAGAAGTTCAAAATTCCAAGGAGGAGCCAAAGCAAAGAAGAAGACTCTTGGAAAAGGCTTGAATCAAGGTAGTTATCCTAACTTTCCATGCTTTCTTCTTGTTCCTTAAAGGGTAGTTTCGACCTTATATAGAACAACCAAGAAGGACCAAAATTTGACCTAAACCAAGCATGAAACCTAGGTTCTTAAGGGTGAGAAACAAATATATGCAAAGAAATTCCAAAAAAAAGTATTAGAAAATAGGTTTCCAAAACCTAGGGTTTTCATTGCACCTTAGTATCTATTAAGCTTTCTAGTGGTATTTCTAATTGTCTATGAGTATATATGGGTTCTCGAGACACCTAGAAAGCCTTACATAAGCCATTTCTTCCAAGAAAACAATGCTAGCTCCATCCTTAGTCTCGACCAAGCATGGTTCTTGTGCTTAGGGAGAGTTTTAAAGTTTTCTAAGGGTAGAAAGGGACTAAATATGATAGGAGAACATCAAAGGAAGCCTTGAAAAAAATTTAGAAGCCTTGGTTTGTGTGATGGACGTGTAGGCTCCATAATAAGACCTAAAGAAGCAACTTGGGTCTAGGCTTTTAGGAATGAGTTTGTAATGACTCCAAGAGGTTTAAATGGAGTCAAAAGACCTAAATGGAAGGAAAAAAGAGAACCAAGATCTTGAATTCTACCACTTGCTTCACTTGGTATTATATGAAGCTATTATGTAACCATAGAACAAAGTGAGCTTCCATTGAGAGTGTGTTATACTAGACCTTACTTCCATGATATAATTGTTCCTACTTAATGTATTTAGGCCAAGAGAATCAAGCTCCATCCCATTGCAAGTGTGTGGCCAAAAAGGAGGAGGAATAGCTAAGGAAAAAGTGTTGAGTTCTTGCTTTAAAGTAGCTCCTAACCTTTCTCACATGCATAACTTAGTTGTTTTCTTGTTATTGAGTACTTTTGTGTATGTTTGAGCCATGAGAAATGTATCTAGCCTATGCTTACATATTATGGTACCATTATGTTTTTTGAAATGTGTTTATGATTACTTTATGGCTTGTATGGGTTTGGTGATGCTAAAAGCCCCTTAGCAAAGGTGAGGATGAGCCAAAAGTCCCTAGAAAGGTGTGAGGCAAAGCCAAAAGTCTCACAAAGAGTGAGGCTTAGTCAAAATTCCCTTGAAAGTTGGTAAGACAAATTTAAAATTCCCAAGAAAGATGGGTGAGGCTAGACCAATGCCCTTGAGAGCTTATGCTTGTTAAGTATAAGTTCATGTGACAAGAAAAATGCCTTATACATGTTCACTAGTTGCTTGAATATCATGCATACATTCTTTGACATGTTTTAGCATCCATTATATATGTTTGAAAGGGTTAAGAGCTATTGGGATTATTTGAATTGCACTATTCCCCCACATATGCCTAACCATGTTTAGGTGAGCCAAGTGGACAAAGAAATAGAGGCCAACAACCTTGAAGATCAAAACTTTAACAAATGGTAATAAAAGTAGGCCTTTTGATGGCATATTGATGTCAAAATATATAACCATGTTATGTATATATGATATAAACCTTCAAGCATGTTTTAATGTATGTATAAATGGTGTATGTATCAATGTGGAAGCTAGATGAATGAGAATGTGAGATTTTGCCACTCATTTACCCTTATGTGACAAGATGTACTTGTGTGTGTATGCATGTGGCAAGGTGAAATTGAGTTTTTGGATCATTTATCATGCTTTTATATATGATATTTATACTTTAAGACTTGCCTAAGTGGTTGTGGAAATTCAAGAAGAGCTTTTGATATCTTAAAGTCCCATTTTTTACTTTAATTTTGACCATTTGGTGAGCTGAATCAAAGTATGACCAAATGAATAATTTTTTCCATGAAATTTGGTCAGCAAGTAGGTCTCATATGGAACTTTCATAGAGCCAAAGAGCACTTAATTTGAAACTCTAGATAATTTATTATGATTTTTCAAAGTTGGCCAAATTATGTAGAAATAGTATGGTTACTGTTCATTTGGTTAGTTTGCTCACACATGGTACAAATGAAGTCCAATGCTCATGAAAGTTTACAAGCATAAACTAGACATAATAAAATTTCCATAGCCACTGAGATAACCTCATTTGAAGTTCTGTAGAGGGAGATATGAATTTTTGAAGTTGCATGACAGTACTAGTAATGTAGCCTAACCTATATTATTATTCCATCGATTTCTGTTAGCTTAAGGCTACTACATTGGTCTAGACTTATTTTTAGTCAAAGTAAACATCCACACTTTCCAGAATGGTATGTTTTACTTGATTTCATTTTTTCTAGAATTAGTTATGAATTTTCAAAATTTGTATTAGAAAACTAGAAATTGAACCCGAGAGCAAACCATGCATTTTATGAGATGTAGTCCTAAACCCGAAATGAAGGGGATGTGTTATGACTAAAAAGTGATGTAGATGAGTTTACATGGTCTACGAAGCATAAAATGAGGAAATGAGTGTTAGAAACGAACTGTACATGCAGCAGAATTTTAATTCGTTTCTTCCATGGATCCATCAACTTGATTAAACTGAGTATGAGATAAGTCATTACCTTTTGCGGCGCGCTTTCCTTTTTCAGATCTCTGGAACTGACGTCTATGCGCAGCCCCCTCTACCGGTATCCACACGAATGATCTGGCAACTTAAAAGGCATGCTAGCACCTTCTGTTTCTCTGCGTCTGTACGTGAATAGAAGAGAAGACGATCTTCTCACTCTAAGCGTCTATACACTTTCTCTCTCTAGGTGTACGACCGCTCTCTCTCTTTCTAGGGTGATGGCTTAGGGTTTTTTTAGAAATCTGACCCCTTTTTTGTATATATAAACCCTAGCCTATGTGACACCTTGACCTCTAGCTCATACCCAACGTGCTCTCTAGCCCATATGGCAATGCAGAATTCATAAGGGAGACACTTTCTCTACCTTATGCTTACTTTCTCTATGGCACTATGCGTGGGTAGAGCTCCACTTAGAAGTAACATGGACCGGTTGAGCCCTCTCTCTGATTCCTCTTGCTCAATTACTCTTTTGAGACTTATTTCAATCCCTACTATATGCTTAGAACTCATGGAAAGCAAAAAGGGATTGGAGACATGCATTTTCGCTAGTGGCAGATTTTGCTTCTTTTCTGGGCTAAATTTGGAAATTCATAACTAAATGCAGAAAAATCGTATCTACATGATCTGGGTCATTCTAGAAATTTTGAGATGTCTACTTCATGCTAAAAATACTTAGAAGTCTCAATCTCTCACTCATTCTGCGTTTGACATCGAAATAGTTCACTGGTCAGAGGGGGCTTCTTTACTGTCACAGTTTACTGATATGGACTTTGAAAATGTCTAACTAATTCCAAAAAAATACAATGCTCATAAACTCTATCTCTATGGAAAGATGTGGATGTTAGATAGAGGAAAAAAATATCTCCAGATCAGTTCACCTAGCCAATTTCCCGGAAACCGATGAAACAGTACCTCGGGTCTGGTTGGGTGTCTGATTCTGGGCAGGAACTTCGAAATTGCATAACTTCCTCTATGGACCTCTAAATGAGGTGCTTCCAGTTCCTAAAAGTCACTGTGACCATCTAGTTTCTGTGTATAAAATTTCGTAGCCATTGGACTACGTTTGCCCCTCGGATGACATGATTTCTAAACTGACCAAATGAACAGTGATTTTCTGAAATCCGAATTTCTGATGTCAACTTTGATACATCATAGAAAATGCTATAGACCTCTAAATGACATGAACTCTAGCTTCCCAGAAAGCTCTAAACATAATCTAGCTACATGTCAAATCTCATAGCTAGAAGAGGTCATATGGCTATTCTATGACATCATGTGCAAAAGGCCCTTTCTTGGCCAAAAGTGTGGCTAATGGGGTCCAATCTTAAGTTTTCTACTTCTATGACCCCTTGAGCATATGAGAAAGCATCTTTAGGAGCTATCCATCATGCCCCAAGTGTCTAATAACTTAGATTGGGGGAACTCACTACCCCATGCCCACTTATGCACCCATATAATCTATAGTACTTTGAGCATTTCATAGCAAAATCTACTTTCTCATTCATCATAAACCTCATTCTCATACATTCATCATTCATATATATAAATGTACATAATCTACATCACTGCTTTACATTTCTCATGTACAATTCTCATATACAACATATGGCAAAAAGCCTTTACACTCTTCTTCATTAACTTCTATCTCTAGCTTCATGCTTGGTGGTGGTTGCTCCCATCCCTAATCTCACTTGGGCCACCTGGCATGGTTGGATGGTGGAGAGGGAGGGTGAGATTCATGGAATCTCAGTAGTTCAACTCTCATTCAAACATACATATATTGCATACAACAAGTCTCATTATGCATGTATGGCATGTTAGCATATAAAACCATAATGAAAAACATTTAAAACATATGAATTGGCCATGCATAAAGGAAAACATTCTCAACATGTGAGTAGGCCATACATAACATCTAGGAGCTTGCTAAGTACTTGGATTAGCCTCACCCATTCCCTTGTGGCTTTTGGATTTGCCTTCCCATACTTTAGAGGTACTTAGACTCAACCCTTACTCTTTGGGAGTCAACCTCACTTTTGGGAGACCTTTTACTCTTGTCTCAACCAACTTAGGGCTTCGGCTCATCCTCACCTTGGCTATAGGGTTATTGGCTTTTCCATTTCCTCAAGCAAAACCCAAAACAATCATATAAATCATCATTTCAATTCACAACATATCATCATGCTAACATACTTCTCATAGTTCATATCATTCATACACACAAGCAAGACAATGTAAACACACAATTATGCATGAGAGAAAGGGGGGAGAACTACCTTGTTGGCTATTTTCTACTTGCTCTTTCACTTGACTCCTCTCTTGTTGGATTTCACAACAACTTCTAGATGGGAGAATTCCTCTTGAGCCTAACCACATAAAAGCATGGAATCAATGCCTTAATACTCAATTCTTAAGCTAGGGATCTTCTCTATTCAGCTCTACTGAGCTTCTCACTCTAGGTCTTTTCCTCTCCCTAGGGTCCATTAGCTATCCTCTCTCTTTTCTCAACTCTTAAACTCTTAAGAAAGGGAAAAACAAGAAAGAGAAGACTATATACTTCTAATCTCTCTCAAGAATGGTTTCCCACTCTCCCTCCTCTGAACCAGACTCAAGACCTAGCCATTTTCTACCATTTAAACCGTAGGAAAGAGGGGAAAAGGGGAGAATGGCAACACACTAAGAGGAAGCCATGAGAAGTCATACCTTTCTTGTGCTTTCCTCTTCTCTTCAGCTTCTCTCTCTCTCCTCCGCCCTTTTCTCTCTCTTAAGATGAGTTTGAGTCGGTTAGAAGAAGAAAGAAGAGATTTGGAAGCTTTTAAAAGTCAAATTCTCTTTTTCTCGCTTTTCTGGACCGCTCTCGCTACAGCGAGTTAGTGCCCTCGCTACGGCGAGCTCGTGTCTATTCCAGACTTCTGCCTTCGCTATGGCGTCGCTACGGCGAGTAACTCCCTGGTCTCTATATGGAATGCCGCACTCGCTATAGCTAGGAACAATTTCGCTACGGCGAGCAACTCACTGGTTTCTATATGGAACGCCGCACTCGCTATAGCTAGGAACATACTCGCTACGGCGAAGAGGCATTCTCGCTACGGCGAAGAGGCATTCTCGCTATGGCGATTCCATATGTCGCTATGGCGAGAAGACTTAGAAAATTCTCAGCTCTTCGAAAATTTTCCAGCTTCTCTTTTCCTTTCCTATTTCTTTTCTCATTTCTTTTCTATTTTCTTTTTCTTTTCTTTTTCTTGGCTGTTACAGCCTACCTCTCCCTTTATAGAAGTATATTTAAATTAAATTAATTAATTTAAATACATTATTTAAATTAATTCAAATTAATCTTAAACAAATTAGTTAAAATTTGAATTTATCTCATAAAATTAATTTGAACTAATTCATTTATATATATATATATATTGAAATATATAATACAATATATATATTTATATCAAATATAAATATATATATTTCGAATTTCTATATATAAAATATTATATATATATCAAATAATATATATATACTTATATTTCGAATTAATTACATATATATACATACATATAATTATCTCACCCTAGTTAAGCGTAACATTCATCAAATCTAGACACAATTCTAAGTTCAATGAATTTAGACATTCTTATTCAAGTTGATTCGTTCTTGTGTGCGACCCTGTAGGCCTATATGATATTGGCAGTGGGCCAACAACGTTATTACACCCACAAGTCACCAGCGGCCTCTAGCAAGACATAATGACTACCCAAATCACATAGGGTTTGGTGGTCCAATACAGCTTATCGTATAACCCTATCACATCTCTTTTATCACACGATATCTTGATCGAGCATAAGGCATGGAATTGTCATCCTTATCTTACTTGATCATTAGTTTCTCGATTTACGTGTAGACTGACAGAACTAATGGAAAATCCTTCCATCCAAGCATAGCCATGCATTTCTCAGTCTTACTCATCGAGGGGCCCAGAGATATCTCTCCGTTAACCAGAGGGACAAATTCCATCTTGACCACTCATCATCCCTTACATGGAATCCACTATGCCCCACAATAGCCTTTATGATCACCCAGTCAAAGGTGACTTTTAACAATGCCAAAGCACAATGTCCTTCATGTTGGAATCTATGATGATCTCAAGTATGAGGGATTAGTGACACGGTTATATATGAGGTATGCTTATGACCTAATCCATGAAGCTACCTCATGACGAGTCGATCCAGCACCCAGTTCCCAACAGGTGCCTATGATTTTGATTTGTATTTCCATACATGATTAACACATAACCATCAATCAAAATCATACTCGTCTTAATTCATCATCGTTCTTATAATGATGATAGACTAAGAATATTTAGGATAACTAATATAATTTATCCAAGGACATAATTATTATAGAAACATGTAAATATAATAATTGTAAAAGAAAAACTTTAATTCTTAATGAAGCACAATGTTTACAAATGATTGGCCTAGGGCACAATCTCCAACAATGAGATCTTACATAACACAAATATATACAATTAAATATTCATTATTTTCTCATGTGACATGCATAGTTTCTTATCCTTATGCTCTAATACATATAAGATGCATAGAGATGGACAATGAGACCATGGTATACTAGCTAAGAGGTTAAGGTATTACATGGTTACTGTATGGAAGGTACTAATCTTTGTGAATTTAAATGTATAGCAGCCTCCGCTTGTTCATTTTTCTTAACATAGGAAATAGTGCCAAGTAAATTGATAGAATCTAGATCAAAATTAGAAGCAAAACTAGAGGTAGAATTAGAATTCAAGATTGCATCAATTTCAAAACATGCAATACATTTATTAAGTCCATCATAACATTATAAACATTAAATTGCATCTATAAATTTAACAATATCAAGAAGTTCAGTATCTATGTCCACATAAGCATTAGTAACTAATAAGTCGATCATATTTACATGCAACATGAGTGTTCTTCTAAAGGGTGTCTCATGGCATCAAGAATATTAAAATGAACAACATCACCACTAAATTCCATTGATAAAGTACCATCATGCATATTAATTATTGTTTTAGTAGTTTTCAAGAATGGTCTACCTAGAATTAGTAATGCATGTCCATGTATATTGTCATCCTCCATATTCAGAACATAAAAATTAGCAGAAAAAATTAAATCTTTTACCTTTACTAGAACGTCTTTAAGTACTCCTATAGGGTAGGATGTGCTTCTATTTGCTAACTGAATCACTACTCCCATAGGCTTTAATTCTCTAATCTGCAAAGTGGAATACACAGACTTAGGCATTACATAAATGGAAGCACCTAAATCTAACATAGCATTGTTAGACTGCATATTTCCTATTGTGCAGGAAATGGTGAATGTGCCTGAATCTTTGCATTTAGTGGGCATAGTTGATTGATCAAAGTTGATATGTTTTTTCCCATGCTAACTTTCTCATTCCCTTTCAACTTTCTTTTTATGTGTACACAGCTCCTTAAGAAACTTTGCATATTTTAAAATCTATTTGATTGCTTCTAAGAGAGGGATATTTCCCTATCTAATTCAGCCTTTGTAATTTTCCTAGGCTGTGTAATTCAGTTAGGGAATAGATGTTGGGAATTTAGGGACACATAGCGAAAAATTAAAATCTTGAATCCCTTCCCATGGATTCATCAATATTGTTTAAATCGAGTAAATCTAGGAATATTTACCTTTTTTCTGTTGGATTTTAGGAACTGATCTACAAATTTGCTCCCTCTACCGGTATCTGCATGAACAGATGCTGAAGTCGAACGATGTGCTAACACCTTTTACTAATGTCCATACACATTCTTGGTAGAGAAGATGCTCTCCTCTTCTTCTCTCTCTCTAGGCATTCGTACAATGCTCGTATACTGTTAGTACACTTTCTCTCTCTAGGTGTTAGTACAGTGTTTCATACGCTTTCTCTCACTAGTGTTTTTATTTTTGTTCTGTAGTTCTAGGAAACCCAAGCCTCTTACCTTTTTATAGACATATCTTATTAGGGTTTCGGATATATTTGATTAATTTAAAATACATTATTTTAAATCAAATCAAATTTGAATTAAATAGATTAGTTTAAATTTAAGTCTATCTAATAGATTTAAATTTTAACTAATTATTTAATATAAATCTAGAACTTAATTCAAATTTAATTTATCTTATAAATTAATTTAAATTATCATATTAGTTTAAATTTAAATCTATCATATAGATTGAATTTAAAACTAATAAGTTTAAATTAATTAAAGGATATATATATTTCGAATTTTATAAATTATATATATATATATCAAATATATATATATTTATTTATAAAATTCTTCCGCCTTAGATTGAACGTGACATTCATTGAATCTAGACGCAATTTTAGATTCAATGAATTTAGACATTTTAGCTCTAGTTGACTCATTCTTGTGTGCGACCCTGTAGGACCATATGATGTTGGCAGTGGACTAATGACACTATTTGACCCACAAGTCATAAGTAGTTTCTCTAGTAAGAATTGTGATTACCCAAATCATATAAGGATCGGTGATCCGATGCAACCTGTCATATAACCTTATCACATCCCTTTTGTCACACGATATCTAGATCAAGTATGAGGTATGAAAATGTCATCCTCATCTTACTTGATCATTATTTTCTCAATCTATTTGCAGACTGATAGTATAAATGAAACCTTTCCATTTGAGCATGGCCATGCATTTCTCAGTCTCACTCATCGAGAAGCCTAGAGATATCTCTCTATTAATTAGAGGGATAAATCCTATCTTGATCACTCATCTTCTTCTACATGATTTCTAATATACCCGATCATAGCCTTTATGATCAGCCGGTTAAAGATAACTTTTGACTATGCTAAAAAATAGTGTTCCTCATGTTAGAAACTATGGTGATCTCAAATCTAAGGGCTTGGTGACATGTTTATACATAAGATATGCTTATGACTTAATCCATGTAGCTATCTCATAACAGGTCGATCTAGCATCTTGTTCCCTAACAAGTGCCTATAATTTTGATTTGTATCTACATACATGATTAACACATAATAATCAATCAAAATTATACTAGTCTTAGTTCATTATAATTCCCACAATGATGATCGACTAGGGATATTTAAGATAATCAATATGATTTATCCAATGATATTATTATATAGAACATGCAAAAAAATATAATAATGTAATAAAAGAAAACTCTTATTTTTTAATAAAGTACAATGTTTGCAATACAATGATTAGCATAGGGCACAATCTCCAACAACTCCCACTTGCACTAGGCCTAATCGTTGATGTGTCTAATACCTATTGACCTAACATGACACTCATGCTTTGCCTGTGCAAGTGGTTTAGTAAGTGGATTAGCAACATTGTCATCAATTGGTACTTTACATATCTTTGTATCACCCCTATTAATGATTTCTCTGATAAGGTGATATCTCCTGAGTATGTGTTTAGTTCTTTGATGTGACATTAGCTCTTTAGCTTGTGCTATAGCACTGTTGTTGTCATAAAATAGATTTATTGGATTTGAGATGGTCGACACCACTCCTAGTTTAGTGATGAACTTAATCCAAATGGCTTTCTTAGCTGCATCTGATGCTGCTAGGTACTCAGCTTCTATTGTAAAATCAGCTACGTGCTTTACTTAGAGCTCTTTTAGCTAACTGCTCCACCATTCAAACAAAATACAAATCCTGAATGCAATCTAGAATCATCCTTGTCAAACTAGAAACTTGCATCTGTGTAACCATTTACAACAAGCTCATCTTCCAATCCTCCATAGACCAAGAATACATCCTTAGTCCTTCTTAAGTATTTTAGGATATTCTTGACAGCAATCTAGTGACTCTTACATGGATCTGACTAATATCTACTAGTTATACTTAAGGCATATGAGACAACCAGTCAAGTGCTTAACATAGCATACATGATAGATCCAAAAGCCGAGGCATATGGAATCTTGCTCATACAATCTCGCTCATCATGTGTACTAGGACACTGAGTCTTGCTAAGATTGATGCCATGAGACATGGGTATATAACCCCTTTTTGAATCTTGCATATTAAACCTATACAATACTTTGTCTATGTAAGTGCTTTGACTTAGGCCGATTAGCCTGTTGGATCTATCTCTATAGATCCTTATCCCTAAGATGTAAGTGGTTTCACCTAAGTCTTTTATTGAGAAACACTTTCCTAACTAAGTCTTGACATTTTGCAAGGTTGAAATGTCATTTCCAATGAGTAGGATGTCATTAACATAAAGCACTAGAAATATAACTATGCTCCCACTAACCTTCTTATAAACACAAAGTTCATCAATATTTTGGATAAATCCAAATTCTTTGACTACTTCGTCAAAGTGATGATTCCAATTCCGAGATGCTTGTTTCAACCCATAAATGGATTTTTGAAGCTTGCAAACCTTCCCAGAATCCTTTGGGCGTATAAAACCTTCAAGTTGTGTCATGTACACATCTTTAAGTAGCTTCCCATTAAGAAATATTGTTTTGACATCCATCTGCCAGATCGCGTAACCATAATACGCTGCAATGGCAAGAAGGATCCTGATTGATTTAATCATGGCGACTGGCGAAAAGGTTTCATCATAGTCTATACCATGGGTTTGTTTGAATCCTTTTGCAACTAATCATGCTTTGAAGATATGCACTTGGCCATCCATGTCGATTTTCTTCTTAAATACCCATTTGCACCTAATGGTTTTTATACTTTCAAGTGGGTCAATCAAGGTCCAAACCTGATTATCATACATGGATTGCATCTTAGACTTCATGGCTTCTAGCCATGTCCCAGAGTCTGGTCCCACTATAGCTTCTTGATAGGTAGTTAGCTCATCTTGATCAACGAGCAACATATCACGACTTTCAGTTAAAAGAAATCCATATCTTTGAGGTTGATATCGTGTCCTATCAGACCTTCGTAGGCCTTGTGTTACTTGAGTAGGCTCAACAACTTGTTGTGAGTTTTCTCGTATTTTCATCTCTGACTCAATGCAATTTTGTGGCTCTTAGACTTCTTTGAGATGTATCTTACTCCCACTGGTTCTTTTAAAGATAAATTCTCTTTCTAGAAAGATACTATTTGGGGCAATAAACAATTTATTCTCATTGGGATTGTAGAAGTAGTATCCTTTAGTTTCCTTAGGATACCCACAAAAAGGCATTTTATATATTTGGGTGCTAACTTATCTGAGGCTTGTTGCTTAACATATGTCTCACATCCCCAAATCTTGAGAAAAGCTAAATTGGGCTTCTTCCCAGTCCATATCTCATATGGGGTCTTTTCAACAGCCTTAGATGGGACACAGTTTAGTGTGAATGTAGCTGTTTCTAATGCATAGCCCTAAAAGGATAGTGGAAGATCTGTTTGAATCATCATAGATTGAACTATATCTAATAGGGTTCGATTCCTTCATTCAGAAACACCATTCTATTGTGGTATTCCTGGTAGGGTTAATTGTGAGACAATTCCACAATTTCTAAGATGGTCAATAAATTCTTGGCTTAAAATTTTACCACCTTGATCAGATCGAAGTGCTTTAATAGATTTGCCAAGCTGATTTTGTACCTCATTTTGGAAGGTTTTGAACATTTCAAGATTCAGATTTATGTCTCATCAAATAGATGTATCCATATCTATTGTAGTCATCTATAAATGAAGTACAAGTAACCACCTCTGGCAACTACCACATACATCGGTATGTATTAAGTCCAATAGGTCATGGCCCTCTCACTATGCCCAGTAAAAAGTGCCTTAGTCATTTTTCCTAATAAACAAGATTTGTAGGTGTTAAATGATTCAAAATCAAATGAGTTGAGTAGTCCATCTTGATGGAGCTTTAAAATGCGTTTCTCATTTATATGGCTTAGATGACAGTGCCATAGGTAAGTTAGATTCAAATCGTTTGACTTGATCCTCTTGGTAGTTACGTTATAGATATTTTGGGAATTTCAAGGTTCAAGTAATAATGACCACCATACAAATCACCATCCGCATAAAAGATGTCATTAAAATAAATAGAACATTTATTATTCCCAATAACTAAAGTAAAACCTTCCTTATCTAAATAAGAAAGTGAAACAATATTTCTACTCAAAGCAAGAACATAATAGCAATTGTTCAAAACTAACAAAAGCCCATTGGGCAAAACTAATTCATAAGTGCCTATAGCTAAAGTAGCAACTCTTACTCTGTTTCCAACTCATAGGTCTATTTCACCTCTTTTCAGCTTTCTACTTTTTAAAACCCTGCACATTTGTAGAAATGTGAGTTCCACATGCAGTATCTAATACTCATGTAGAGGAAGTAGAAAGATTAATTTCTATAATGTAAATACCTAAAATAATAGCCCCACTATTCTTCTTATTCTTTAGATCTTTCAGGTTGAGCTTGCAGTTTCTCTTCCAATGACCAAGCTCATTGCAAAAGAAACAAAGTCCTTTCTTGGGAGGCTTTGCCTTCTTGGCTTCAAGCTTAGGTTTGGGCTTGGGCTTGATTTGGTCCTTGGACTTATTGTCTGGGCCTTTCCCTTTCCCTTGCTTTTTCCTTTCTTTTTCATTCCTTTTCCTTTCTGAACCATTAAAACAGTGAAACTCTTTTTCTTGATATTTTGCTCAGCAGTTTTAAGCATCAAATGCAATTCAGAAATTGATTTCTCCATGTTGTTCATATTATAATTCATGACAAACTAATCATAACTTTCCAGGAGTGAGTTTAAGATCAAATCTGTAGCTAGCTCCTAGCTCATGGGAAATCCGAGCCTTTCAAAGTGATCAATATAGCCTTTCATTTTTAAGGCATGAGCGCTAATTGATGCACCTTCAGCCATTTTGTAGGAATGTAAGGCCTTGGTAGTTTCATACCTTTCTTGCCTTGCTTATTGCTAAAACATTTTCTTGAGATGCACAATTATCTCATAAGCCTCCATGTGTTCTAGATCTCTCTGAAGTTCTGGGATCATGGTGGCTAACATCAAGCATCCTACATCTACAGAGTCATTAAGATGCTTAGTATGGGCATCCTTTTAGACTCTTGGAGCATTAGCTGCAGGCTCCTCAGGAATGGGTTGATCTAGGACATAAGACTTTCTTTCCTGCTTGAGAACAATTGTCAAGTTCCTAAAGCAGTTAAGAAAGTTAGTCCCATTTAGTTTGTCCTTCTCAAGGACGGATCGCAATGATAGTGTAGCAGAATTATTTGTTGATATTTTCTATAACAAAAATACGCAAAGTCAAGTTATCTCCCACTAAAAATTTACTCTCAATTTAATTTAGCAGGCTAAGATCCATATTTCACTCAATTGTAAGTCTGCTTTAGCAAGACGCTTAAAATTAAGTTATTTAGGTAGGTAACTTATTTACCAATTACATCATATGTAACTCTTAGATCTTTATGGGATTCCATCATCATATGATCCGGCATGTTTAATCCCATCTAATGCCTTGAGACCTAAAACCATTTTGATAGTCTTAATTAAGTCAAACCATTATGAACCTTAGGAGTATCACCATTACCCAAGCTGCCTCACTAAGATAACCTAATTATATCCACTTTGATGGAACATACACTTAGGTGATTAAAACTTTGACAGGTGTTCATAAATGGGTGGCATATAAACTTACAATTTGATTTGAGGGATTTTATTGCTATTATTTTGTTGTGATTCAAATATTTAATCATCGCATGATAATATACTACGATAGCATTTCATACATACATATGATCTCATTATGAAGTATAAAATAAATGTGTCACAATATGGCCCCATCTAACCTATCTCTTCCCAAGCCAATGAGAGGATTCTTCTAAGATAAAAATTACAAAGAGAAATCTCAATTGAACATTTGAGGGGAGTGAGATCAGAAGAGAATGTACATCTAGAATAAATAGAGAGAGGCACGACATGCAGGCCATATTTAATAATTGCAAACCATAAAGACCTAGGACCATATTATGCACCATACCCATCCAATTCAAACAAACATAATTCATATATAAAGTTACAAGCATCTCATCTCATAAGAAAGGTTGTAAGCATTATGATCTAAGTGTTAAATCAGATTAGGTTGCGCTAAACATGTTTTCATATATACATATCTGAGATTCATGTATCACATACATATATTACATATTTAAATATATCCTATCAACACGTTTGGTTTCTTGATCATATGCAAATCACAGATTCGAAATCATATTTACATATATATATATGAGTATGGATTGTTTGTTCATGTCATGAAAGCATATTCGTAACATATATAAATATATATGTATGGAATAACGTTATATATGAAAACATAAAGAGACTTGTTAAATAAATTTGTAAACATCCGAATTGAACAATTTATAGTTCGAATTGAACAAATTTAGAATCAGATTCCAAATCAAATTCGAACCTCTTTGTAATTTGCACACATATGTTGCACATAATATTGAATTGTAGAGTTCAATTATCACTTATATGAAATCAAATTTAAAATTGATTTGAACATATAATACATATATGAACGCCAGATTCAAACACTAATCATGTGAGTACTAAGTTCGTATACTTTATCACATTGCAACATATTGTATCACATATAGGGCATGTGAAATCACAACAAAGGCAAAATTCATAGAACTTCACACAAAAACTCAATTTAAACAATCATTGACGCAGCTCTGATACCACCGTTGGGAATTCAAGGACACGCAGTGAAAAATTAAAATCTCAAATCCCTTCCAATGGATCCATCAATGTAATTTAAATTCAATAGATCTAGAAATATTTACCTATTTCTGTTAGATCTTAGAAACTGATCTACAGATCTGCTCCCTCTACCGGTATCCACACAAATGGATGCTCAACTTGAATAGCGTGCTAACACCTTTTACTAACATCTATACACGTTCTTGGTAGAGAAGATGCTATCCTCTTCCTCTTTTTCTCTCTCTAGGCGTCTGTATAGTGTCTGTATGCTTTCTCTCTCTAGGGTTTTTTTTTGTTCTATAGTTCTAGGAAACCCACACCTTTTACCTTTTTATAAAGATATTTTATTAGGGTTTCAGATATATTTGATTAATTTAAAATACATTATTTTAAATCAAATCAAATTTAAATTAAATAGATTAGTTTAAATTTAAGTCTACCTAATAGATTTAAAATTTAACTAATTATTTAATATAAATCTAGAATTTAATTCAAATTTAATTTATCTCATAAATTAATTTAAATTATCATATTAGTTTAAATTAATTAAAGGATATATATATGTTTCGAATTTTATAAACTATATATATATATCAAATATTTATTTATTTATAAAATTCTTCCACCCTAGATTGAACGTGACATTCATTGAATCTAGACGCAATTTCAGATTCAATGAATTTGGACATTTTAGCTCGAGTTGACTCATTCTTGTGTGCGACCTTGTAGGCCCATATGATGTTGGCAATGGGCTAATAACACTATTTGATCCACAAGTTACAAGTGGTTTTTAGTAAGCATTGTGACTACCCAAATCATATAGGGATCGGTGATCCAATGTAACCTATCATATAACCTTATCACATCCCTTTTGCCACACGATATCTAGATCAAGTATGAGGCATGGAAATGTCATCCTCATTTTACTTGATTGTTGTTTTCTCGATCTATGTGCAGATTGATAGTACAAATGGAAACCTTTCCATTCAAGTATAGCCATGCATTTCTTAGTCTCACTCATCGAGGGGTCTAGAGATATCTCTCTATTAATCAGAGGGATAAATCCTATCTTGACCACTCATTTTCTTTTATATGAATTCTACTATACCTGATCATAGCCTTTATGATCACCTAGTTAAAGATGACTTTTGACTACGCCAACAAATAGTGTTCCTCATATTAGAAACTATGGTGATCTCAAGTATAAGGGCTCGGTGACATGGTTATACATAAGATATGCGTATGACTTAATCCATGTAGCTAGCTCATAATGAGTAGATCCAGCATCTTATTCCCTAATAAGCGCTTATGATTTTGATTGGTATCTACATACGTTATTAACACATAATCATCACTAGTCTTAGTTCATCATTGTTCCCATAATGATGATCGACTAGGGATATTTAGGATAATCAATATGATTTATCCAAGGATATTATTATATAGAACATGCAAAAAAATATAATAATAATGTAATAAAAGAAAACTCTTATTTCTTAATAAAGTACAATGTTTACAATACAATGATTGGCCTAAGGCACAATCTCCAACAATATAAAGGGTTTGGTGTATGTGGAATTCTCTCCCTTTTATATGCTATTCTTGCCATAGATTGAAAGGGGTTGTTGTTCTCTGTCTCCTTCTTTTTCTTGTAGTACCTCTATTGGAGGTGTGATGGGCCCATTTACTTGCTTGCCACTTTTCAAGGTAATTGCTTTAACATTGCCTCTCGGGTTGGTCACGAGCTGCGAAGGTAATTGGCTGGAACCTTGACTTCTTAACTCATTAATATTTATTCAAGTTGGCCAATTTGTGTCTCCAAACTCTAGATTGTTGTCTCTGTTTGCTGTTAGAATTGAATTGAAGTGTATTTGTTGCCATTTGCTTCACTATATCTTCTAAACTTGGTTCTGACTTGTTCATCTATTGCATTGGTTGTCTCATAGGCTGTTAGTTGCTTGGGCTAGGAGCATTGAATTTTTGTTGCTGCTATTGTTGGTTAGACCCATTACCATATCTCAAATTTAAATGATCTCTTTATCTAGGATTGTATGATGCTACATAAGGGTCGTATCTATTATGTTGCTATTATAAAGGCCTATTAGGGAAGATGTGTAACACCATATTTATTAAGCTCATCTCATATCATTCTAGCTTGTCTTTCCTTGGTCTAGCACATTTACTCAATAAAAGTAATAAAAATATTTAATTATTTTGCGTTACGTCACATATAAAATTTTCATTATGTGTCCTGTGGACCATATGAACTGATCCATATCATTCTCATATTTAAATACACAAATACAACTCATAACCATCTCAAGAAATGGCCAAGAGCATGAGGTAATGGAGTATATACATAAAAACATCATGTGCAGCCTTAGGTTGGTATTTTAGTTTTTTATCATGAACTTTGAAAAATCATAATTAATTCTATAAAAACTAAAATCAAGCATACTATACCATTCTGGAGAGTTGTAAATGTATAATTTATGCTAAAAATAAATCTAGACCATAACAAGGATGTCTAGCCATTGGAACTTGATGGAACAGTAACTAAAGTCACCTGTCGCTACTAGCACTATCACTAAACTTCAAAAATTCATATCTTCTTGCTTAGACATCCAATTGGGGTGATCTTGGTGGACATAGAAAGCTTATCATGTCTAATTTATGCTTGTAAAATTTAATGAGCATTGGACACCATTTGAATCTCAAATAACATGGCACAAGAAACTGATCATATAAATAGTGTTTATACCAGAACAACAGAAAAATAGCAAATTTGAAAAATCATAATTAATTCCACAAAGATCCAAATAATATGGTCTTTAGGTTCACAAAAATCTATGGATGAGATCTATGTTCATGCCAAATTGCATGGGTAAATTCATTCATTTGGTCAGATCTTACTATTAGATTCTAAAATGGTCATTTTTGTGTCTTCAATGGGTCTCAAATGGTCCAAAACAACTTCTAAGACATCCATGGCCACTTGAGCACCAAAATCATCTACTAAACATGTCTTAAAGGTGCACAAATCCAAATTTCACAAACTCACACTCTCACCCCAAAGTATCACAAGAATACATAAGCTAGTTCTTGCCATTCAATGTCCAAATCATGCAATATCATCCATATGGCATCAAATCTCATTCATACATCAAATATTCATGTAATTACATATGTTCATAAGCTTATACATCATATACAATATTGAATTACATTATATGCCATTCATATGGCTACAAAATGAACAATTTCACACACTTTGTTATCAATCTCCTTCCTTTATATTTGATGGCTTCCATTCCTTGGCTCACTTAGACCACCTAGTCATGTTAGATAATGGGGGAGGAAGGAATGAGATTCTAGGAATCCTAATAGCTCTTCTGCCTTTCAACCATGCATAAAGCATGCAATCCAAGTCTAAAAATGCATGCATGGATATCATGAAACATGTAATCATTCATGGAATATTTCTAGCATTCAAGAAGTCATATAAAACATGCATAAGCTGTCATACCTTAGTTTATAACACTTTTCCTACTACAAATACCTTATATAAAACTTAGATGAGTCAACGAAAACCTGAACTGATAAAAATTGTTCATTTTAAAACTTCCTCATACAATTTCACTATTCATTTGGTCATTTCCAAATTCTTATCTAATTTTGAAAATACATAATTAATTATAGAAACATCGTATAAGGTCAGTTTAGGGCTCTACTTCAAGCTCTCTAAGCCCTTTGCAAACAAAAAATACTTACTTAGCAGAGCACATATAAATTCATATAAAGTTGCCCCTACGACAAACTGGGCAGTTTTACCCCCCTCATTGGTCATATTATTATTATTATTTTGCCTTTATATAAGTACAGGCATTCTTGCATCTTATGCACGATAGTCATACTCTTTTTACTTCAGGATTGGATATATACATGGCTTTCTATTTCATACCTGAGTACCTTACAGTGACATAATATAACTTATACACGCAGTAATCTAAAATATTTAATTACATGACAAAATGTGATACATAAAAGTAAGGTCCTCAATTTATGCTTCCACATCCTTTGCCCCTTTATTTGCTTAAACTCGAACCTAGCATGGGTTATATTTAGGGTGAGATTATGAAATCTCAGTTAAACCAATCTCATTCACAAGCAAGCACGTAAGTACATAACATGATGTCAGTCAAGATGCCATATATCGCATAGCAATACAAGGAATTTCATACAAGGCCAAGCACAATCTAAGCATACATGTCTCATCTTATAGCATAAATGACAACTTAATATAGCATAACACTCATCATTATACAAACATACAAGCTTAAAGAAAGAGAAAGAAAAACTACTATCTTAGCAAACTTTGCTCCTCAATCCTTGGGACTCAGTTTACTTGCTTTTGGAGTTCTCAAAATAACATCAAACCCTATAATCATAATGATAATTCATTATAATCAACATATAAACCTTAACTTCTAAAATAGGATGACCCCTTTTAAACTTAATGGGACCATTGGAATTGGAAAAATCTAACTCCTTCCCTTCCTATTCACTATGGCCGAATAATATGCCTTTCTTGGCCAAAATCTAAGAATTTTATCCCATGAGTTTTAGAGGCTTTCCCCATAGGTATTTCTAGCTAAAAACACCCTTTTGAATCCATTGAAATGGATAAAATCATCAAATTCCAGCCCCAACATCACGTTTTGGTCATCACATAATCTAGCTCTGTTTTAGACTCAAAGTGCGTTTCTTTGGTTCTAAAAATTCCATAACCTTTTCCTTTATGTTTTAGGACATGAAATTTGGTATACATGACTTTAAGACATCAAGAAAACACCATAAAAATTTTGGGAAAATTCGGACAGCATCTCCCTATGCTTTCTATTTTCCCCAAAAATTACAATCTTTGTGTTTTCCAAAGTCTCAGCACATAACAACAATAACTAAGCTCAAATGGTCTTCATGTTCAACATATAAACTTCATTTCAAGGCCTTCATATTCAAAATACAAACTCCATTTCTAATGATTCATATGCTGTCCAAAAATAACTCATAGCTAGGGTTTAACAAAACTAGCTTAAAGTATGTGATTTACAAGTATAAGATGGAGAAAACTTACTCTTTAAGCTTAAACCTTGCTTCTTTTGGTTTTCTCACACTAAAACCCTTTCTTTTCCCACTTAGAGCAACATTTCACCTTAAAGAAAAGATAAATATGCAGCTGCCTTTGGAAGAAATGGTTAGAGGATGGAGAAATTTGGTGAAGAATGGTGGTAGTTTTGCTTGGTTTCACTTCATCTTCCACTTTTTCTCCCTCTCTCTCTCTCTTCACGTTTTTCTTTCTTTCTTCCTTGTGTGTGGCGTGAAAATGGTGGAATGGAGGTGAAGAAGATGAATCTAATAAAGTTAAATGGTCATACTAAATTTGGACCCTTGGATCAACCTTTTCAAGATCAAATCTTAACCTTCCATTCCTTTTTTTCTTTTGATTTTCTAATTTCATAACTAAATATCTTCTTCCAAAAATTCTTGGGCACACACTTGGAAGCCTTGCCTTAGCCCTTAAGTTATGGAGAGTAACTATGGTTAATTTCTTAACTCAACCATAGTCAACTTTTAACTCAACCATAGTTAGTTTCTAACTTAACCATGGTTAATTCTTTTAAATAACTAAAATCTTTTTCTTCTTTTCCTTTCATTCTATATTTATATTTGGGTTTCATCTTCTCTAAAACCCTAATCATATCTTTTCTTCTCTTATCGGCCCTTTAGAATTAACTATTGGACCTTACAGCAGTCTAAAAATCAATGTCTAAGCCCAATTAAGGTTTTACAGTACAATACATACCTTTAAACTTTTTAAAATTTATGAACATTATTTCCTCTACTTTCTAGCCATATTAAGCTTCAAACATGGGTCAGGGGCCCTTAATCTCAATTCTCATAAATTTTAGTGTTAATCGGACACCCGGGTCTATAGGTATAATTTTCACCATTTTGTATTATGATTGTACTATAAACTTTTCATTTATTACAATTCTGTCCCTGAAACTCCTTCAGGGTTTCTTAGCCCTTTAGCTATTTTTATTTCTATAGTTCTTACAACTTCTTTTTTCCATTTTACTCATGACTACTAATTGGGATAATCAGATCCCAGACCAGATCCCGCCCAGCCATCCGGACAACTTGGTATCATTGGACCCGTCTTATCAAACTGAGTTTAACTGTGGGTCACGGATTTATGAGATTCTTGTCCGATTTTTTGATATTCATGCTTAAAGCCACGAATAGAGGGTGAAACTAGGGTTCCCTAAACTTTAGGGCAATTTATATATTTTGCTCGACATATAACTTTTCTTTGCATTTTGGTCCCTAGCTCCTTCATACTTGACTTCAGAGGCTCTTCGGGACCTTTTTCTGATCTCTTTTTTTTTAATCTATTTTAGCCCCAATTTTAGGGCACCTCTGGCCTTGACTCATCATTATTTATGATCTAGAATATCATTCTAATTTTATTAGACCTTAATTTATTATATTTGGGAGACTTCCTTTCATATTCGGTGAATTTCGTACGTTGACGGAAAAACCATATGTTATGTTTCTCGCATTTCCTTACATTTTCTTGGATTTTCAGAAAATCAAATGTTACATAGGCTGACCACGCAAGTGATTTAGCCTCATCCAATCTCTTTGAGGGATTTTGGACTTGCCTCACCTATTTTCTTAAAGGATTTTTGTAACATTTGGTCTCTCTGTAAATGTTAGAAACACAATGTTCAGTTTCTTCGTAAACGTCAGAAATAGGCCAGATACAAAAGGAAGTCCCCGCAATAGAATGAATTGGTGCCAAATAAAATTATGATAAAATTCTAAATAATAGAAAATGAGGATTTGAGCCTTGAGTTGCCCAGAAATCAAGGCCAGAGTGATTTAAAAAATTTTTCGAAAGGCCAGTGGCATTTTCGTAAATATAGGCACTTTTTGAAAAACTCATAGGACAGCTTTTTAAATGAAAGTTTTGAGTCCTCTGGAGTTCTCAGAGGCCCTGAAAACCATGGGAAGCCCTGGGACAGTTAAAGCCCCTCCAGTATATGTTTTCCAATGACGGTGAACCCGAACTTTGACCAGACCATTCAGAAAGATTTTAGCTTCAAATTGAGTGATTCCAAAGGCATTTTATAAGATTGAAGACCTAAATTTTATGATGAAAAAGATGGTTCTTGAAAAGGAGCTAAAATGAGCCTCAAATGAATTAGCCAAGAATGAAGGACAAAAGTGGCATTTTTAAAAAGCTTTTATGTATCTCCTTTTGATATATGAAGCGTCCCCCTTCTCCTTCATCATAACAGACCCTTCGTTCTACCCAAACCAGAGAGAGAAGCCAAAGAAGAGAGACGCACTAGGAGAGAGCTCAAGAGGGAGAAAAACCAAGAAGAAAAGGTCTGGAAATCAAGACTTTTTCTAGTTCTCTCTTTAGAAACTCTCTTTTCCTCCTTCCCACCTTCCTTTCTATAGTTTTGTTTGATGAAGTGGGGTTGTCTTTGGGTTTGGTTCAGAGGGAGAAGAGTAGGAATTCAAGGAGGACTTTACACCAAGTGAAAGAGGCTTTGAAGGAAACAAGAAACCAAGGTATTCCTTCTTGTTTTGTTGCTTCTCCTTGCTTGCTTCCTCCATGGAATTTTTGTTCACCTTAGGGCTCATTCCATAGGAGATAAATTCTGACCATGTTAAGGTAGAATTAGGGGTTCTATAATGTGAGGATTAAGAAGATACAAGTGGAATAAATTAAAAAGCAAAAGAGAACCAATAATGGGAAGTTAGGGATTCAAAGACATAGGCAAAAATCTAATTTTATCTAAGAATTCCCAAGCCTATGTAAATGTTTGTATGAGTTCCTAAGACCCCTAAAGAGCTTCCCACATGCACCTCCCATCCAAGAAAGCAAAGAAATTGCAAGAAAAACTAATGAAATCTAAGTTGGAAAAGTGTAGTGCATTTGAAGGAATTGTAAAAACTGATTTAATCTATGAATTTTCTTGTCCATTTAAATGTTCCATTAAGCTTCTAAGACCTGTAAAAAGCCTCCCAAGTGGCTCTCCCATCAAGGAATAATTAAAAACCCCTTGAACGCCAAATGCTTGCATAATGTCGGCCTAGGATAGATAGAGGGGTTAGAGAGTGTTTTAATTTATTCTAGCCTTGGTTTGGGACTTCATATGATGGTAGAAGGTGGGAGGAACCCTTGGGAAAAATTTAAAAGCCATAGATAGTGAGATAGTGGTGGAAGCTCCATAATGTAGCATAATGAAGCAACTCCTAGCTAGGTTCCTTAAAATAATTGTGTGATGACTCTAAGGGGTCTAAATGGAGTCAAGAATCATAGATTAAAGGAGAGAAGGGAGCCAAGATCATGGATTTTTGTAGTTGCTTCATTAAGTGCCTTATGGAAGCATAATGGAGCCATAAACCAAAGTAGCATCATGTAAAGTGTGTATAATGCCAAGGTTTGTTCCCATGAGTAATTCATGTTTCTTTTGGTGTGTCTAGGCCAAGAGAAATGATCTCCACCTTCTTGGTTGTGTGAGGTCAAGGGAGAAGACTCAAGGCTTAAAGAAAAAGCATGTAATTGCTTCCAAGGTATCTCTCTCCACCTTTTCTCATGCATGTATGTGTGCTTAGCTTGTCTTAGAATGTGTGTATGTGTCTTTTCAAGCTATGAAAAGTATGCTAGCATGAATTCATATGCCATGGTTTTATGATGACATATTATGTTTTATATGATATTTATGATGTGTGCTTGGGTTTGCTTGAGTGTGGTGAGGCCAAGAACCCTTAGCCATGGTGAGGATGAGCCAAAAACCCTTAAGATTAGTTGAGACAAAGCAAAGAGTCTCTTAAAAGTAAGATGGACTCCCAAGAGCATGGTTGAGTCTAAGAATGTCTTAAAGAATGGGTGAGGCAAGTCCAATATCCACAAGAAATTGGATGAGGCTAATCCACTTGTTTGGCAAGCCTTTGTATGCTATGTATGACTTTCTCAAATGATAAAAATGTCTCTTGAATGTTTGCACATGTCAACATAGCCATACATGTATTTATGAGACTTGTTTGCATCTATTATGTATGATTGAATGGGAGATGAGCTATTGGGATTCTTTGAATCTCATTCCCTCCTTTCTAATATCCTAACATGCTAGGTGGAGTCAATGAACAAGGAAATGGAAGCCACCAAGTGAGGAGATGAAGCTTGATCATAAAGCTTTTAATTTTGTTTATGTTGTAACCAAAGGAGTGGCATATGATGTAATCTTTCGTTAGAATTGATGTCTAATGAATGGAACATGTGTAATTATCCTAATAGATGATGTATGTATGAAATTTATGGATAAATGGAATGTATTGCAATTTTTGGGTATTGGATGGTCATTTCAAGTGTATGTCTCTTAGTACATAGCTTGGGGATGGGAAATGAAATTCTGTGTTTTAAGCCTCCACACCTTTGAGACAAGTTTAGAGAGTCTTTTTGCACCATTCCCACATGCTCAAATGGCCACAAGAACCATAGGAGCCATTTTGCCCATCCTTGAACCATTAAGAGGCATGAAAATGGCCCAATTGCAACCCTATACCACTTTTTGCCCAAATGAGCTCTTTTTGATCTGAGATTTAGCATGCAATTAGAGTTTGTTGAGAGCTTTTTGAGAAGATAAATAACATACTTTTTGGAGGTCTAGAGAATATTTGATGAATTTTCAAAGTTGGGATTTTCTATTGATTTTGGTATGTGTGCTATTCACACTGGCATATTTGTATTCTGTGTCATCCGATGGGCAAATGGTGTCCAATGCTTGTGAAATTTTATAGGCATAAACTATAGGTCATAATATTTCTGTGGCCACCAATATCACCTCATTTGGAGGTCTGATCAAAGAGTTATGCATTTTTTAAGTTGGCTGTCAGTAGCAGTAGCGCCCCAAGAGTCCAGTCACTATTCCATAGATTTACAATGCCTAAATGTATTTTTTTTTTCATTCTAGAATTATTTTTAGCATAAATTTAACATTTGTAACTTTCCATAATGACTGAATTTGTGTGATTTTGATTTTTATAGAATTAGTTATGAACTTTAGAAGTTTATATTAGTAATCTAAAACAGCAGCCTAGACAGCAGCGACCTCAGTGAACTTTCGAATGTCAAACGTCTTCCCCTTAATGATTCATGAACTGAAATTATTCTTACCATGGGGTAGACATCAAGAGATTTCTAGAATGGTAAAGCTTGTTGGATTTTGATCGTTTAGATACATACTAAAACAATTTTCATGGCTCAAAACATACATACACATATTCAAAGATAAGATAAACATCCACTCATGTATGAGAGAAGGAAGAGAGAGCTACATTTATTACAACAACATACTTTTCTCCTTAAACTTGGTTCCTCTCCCTCGGCCACACACTCACAAGAAGGTGGAACTTGATTCCTTTGGTCGAAGCACATTACATGGAAGCCAATTACACTCTTGGAACAATTTCTAAAGCTACAAATGCACTTGAAAAGGTAGATAGCTCAAAGGTTCAATTATGGTTCTATAAGGCACCTAATGAAGCAACCTTAGGAAAACATAATCTTGGCTTTATTCTTTCCTTTAATTTATGACTCTTGACTCCATTTAGACCTCTTGGAGTCATCACACAATTATTTCCAGGAGCCTAGGTAGGCGTTGCTTCATTATGCTATAATATGGAACCTATATCTCCATTACACTTTCTAGGCTTTCTAAAATTTTTCCAAGGTTTTCTTTCATACTCTCCCATCATACATGATGCAAAACTAAGCTTAGAAGAAATTAAAACACTCCCTAGGTCCATGAACCCCTTTAGGTCGAGGCTATGCTTCCAATTGGCACAAATGGAGTTTGTTTAATTTCTTTGATGGGAGAAGCATGTGGGAGGCTTCCTTAATATCTTAGGGACTCACATAAACTCTTAGACACCTTAAATCATGGCTAAAAAGCTTCATACAAGCCAAGGTGCAAGTGAAACCCTAGGCTAGACATCTTGCAAATTAATTATTCTTTCTTGGATTTCTTTGCATATACTTATTCCTTACACTCCATAACCCTTGGTTCCATCAAGAACACATGAGGAAAAACTCTCCTCCTCACTTTCTCTCTCTAGATCGAAGCTTAAATGGCTTGAAAACACAAGATTTTGCAAGTGTTTCAAGTAAAGTCTTACCTTAAAACGGAGCTCTCTTAATGTAGATTATTTTCCATCAATTGGTTTTTTGAAAAGAGTTCTTTTTGGCTTGGGTCAGATGTCAATCTTCAAGTTTTCAACAAAAGAAAACTATCATTAGAGAGCTCTTAGAGAGAGGAATAACTTTCTTAACTAGTGCCAGATGAAACGGGGTCATTTACTTACCTAAACGGAAGCTTAAACTTCTTCTCTATCTCCTCTCTTAATGTAATGCCATGGCTAATCAAATTTCTACAAATGGAATCTTGGAGAAGGTGATAAGGTGTAATCTTACTTAAGAAGCCTCTTTTATAATTTTCAAAATGACCATTTTGTCCCTAGGCACCTGTTTTCTCCGTTTAGGCTCATTTCAAATCCCTTTTGAGAACTATCTTTTCCATCATAAAATTTAGGTCCTCTAATTTATAAAATACCTTTGGTTTCATCTAAATTGAATTTAAAACCTTTCCGAACGAATCGGTCAAAGTTTGGGTCAACTGACGCTCTAAAATGTAAACTAGAAGGGTTTAAACTATCCTAGGAATTCCTATGGTTTTTAGGGCCTCTGAGAACCCTAGGAAACTCATTTTTCCACTTATAAATCCCTCCTTTGAGTTTCCCAAAAAGTGCCCAAAATTATGAAAATCCCATTATGTTTTGTTGCATTTTCATTAAACTCCGTCTAGTTATTCTGACTTTGATTTCAAGGTACCTCTGACCTTGGATCATCATTATTTAAAGTCTAAAATATTATTCTAATTTTATTGGATCTCCAATCATTCTATTTGAGGGACTTCCCTTTGTATCTAGTGATTTACATACGTTTATAGAAAAACTGGGCATTATGTTTCTCACATTTACGGAGATACAGATGTTATATTTCCTTCCCTCTTAAATAAATTTTGTCCTCAAAATTTAAGGGTATAACCTCATCTAGTTTTTCTCATATACTCACTAACTGACCCTTTCTTTCCCTTCTTCCTGGCTCTATTTACTTTCCTTAGAGGCTAAGCTCTTTTGTCAGGGAATTTACATTACTAGTTTGCTGTATCTGATTCTCCTTTTCTGTGCTATTGCTATAGAGCCTTTGACTTACTCTTATCATAAGGGAAAGTAGTTTTTGACATTGTATATACTATTATACTTTGACCTATCTCCTGGGAGAGCTTATTATTTCATATTTAATTAATTTTATCCCATTTATAGGGATTGATTTTCTTATCTAGTCGACTTATTATATATGCCTTGAGAGATAACGTACTTAATATTAAATCTCCCTTATCATCTTGTAATGGCTTTCTATAAGATCTTATTATCTTTCTTTATTCATTCAGAGCTATTAAAAACCTCTGTCTATTTATTTAACTTACTTAAATATTAGTCTACTATTTAATCTTATTCGTTTTCTCACTAGCTCATCCTATGGTTTATCATCATATTTCTTTCTATCATAGGTTTCATAGTTATATCACTTATTGGGATCATGGCTCCTTTTCAAAGGGTTATTATTCTCAAACATTCTAGTCTCATTTCTTACTCTGACCCTTGCCTTTTCAGGCCTAAACTATGTTTTACTCTCTTTATCCACTAGAGAAAGGGCTTATATAATTCTTCAGCTTAATGGTTGATCTTCATACTCTTGCTCTTTCCTATACTAACATTGAAGAGCAACTACTACTTACTACTACTGAATTCTTGTGGGATGTTAATTTTTCATAATCTTAGCTGCTGGAGACATAGTCTACCACTTACCCTATCAAAACAAACTATACCAGACCCATCTCTGAACATATAACTTTAGTATATAAGGATCTCTCTATCCCTGGGTCAGGTTCAATGTCTATTGGGTAGTGGTTCATCTAGCTATAATATGGGAAAGCTACTTTCTTGCTTTCCTCATCCCACACATTATGTTTATCTCTCAAGAGATCTAGTCAGTGGTCTAACTATCTAAGTAAGTCCTTCATATCTCTGTTGCAATAGTCTACCAGACTTAGGAGATCTCTAGTCTCTAAAATAAAACTATCTATAACTATACTAGTCTTTGAGACTAACTAATCTGGGAAACTATCTTAGGCCGTCATCTCCCTAAAGAACTACTGTGTTGTAACTATGGGCTCTCTGTATCTCTGTGGGATCTACTGTGACCCCTAGGTCTACTGCAACCTCTTAGAGCCCTACTAAGGTCTACTGCAACCCACTATACTATGCTAAGATCTACTGCGATCCATCTCTAGGGAATGTCAAAGCCTAAGATCATTGTATCTAACAGTAAAATACTTGCTCAATAGGCTTGGTAACCATCGCTCATATTAGCTAAGGCTAAATTTAGATATTAACTATGCTCTTCATGTGAAGTGGGTTCTATATTGCTTATTTCTTTGTTGATCCCATTGGAACAATACGTAGAAGTATTTTGATTTTCAATCACTACCTTCTAGGGGATCCTCAAATTCCCACTTCAAATATTTCTACTTAGACTTTCTTTCTTTACTCTTACTAGTTTACTACACTTTTCCTATACTCTTTCTGTCATTCCTCTCATATCCTACAATTTCTAAATATGCCCCTACTATGCTTTCAAGTGCCTTTAGCACCAAGCATCACACACGCTGGGTGTGTCTAACATCTCTCATGGAATAGAGGTTGTAGGTTAGTTCCTTTTTACGTCATTAGTCATATCATAAGGGACTTCTTTTATACATTTTAAACTCATGCTATCTGATCTTTGACATTCTATTATTGTTAGTATATTCCCTTTTTGCATCATTGTTCATTATTAGGAATTCCCTTCTGCATACTTTTCTTATTATTCTAATGTTACTAGAATCCTTTATGTCTCTTTCTTTAACTTATCTCTTGATTTAACTAATTAGGATACTCTTTGATTATCAAGACACTCTTTATGGTTCATGCCATTATTTGCTATGTACTCAAGTTACATTACTACTGAGTTGGCCAGACTCAATATCATGTACCCTCTTGTTACCACGCTATATCTCTCTTTATTTCAAATGACACTCGGGGAGAGGGAATTCTTCCACTAATTTCTGATGTCATTTACTACATTACCCTGAGATCATTCATATTGCCTAGTTACCTTTATTTAGGGCATTTCATCATGTTTCACTAACATCTGTACCAAGGACAACGGTACTTGCTAGTACACTCATTCATATTATTTATTTATCTATTTTTGATTCATTATGTCCTCGGGTCTGACATCATTATACACTTTCTCTATACTCAAAAGCATGTTTATTCCTCCTGGGTTCACTTTTACTTACTCACTTTCTATACAAATGGGAGAGAGGTCTAATTCTTCTTATTTTCTTGCTTTATTCTTAACTAGACCATTCCTCTATAAGGAACTATTCTCTATGAACCCTAGGGTTTACTCTCTTTAAAGCTCGTGACTTACTTTACTGCTTTGCATAATCCTGGAGCTCACCTTCTTAGGTGGCTCTTAACTTTCTCTAGCTTTCTTGGAAGTACTGAGACATTAAAGCTTGCCTTGGCTGTAACATTATATTTACTAAGCTTATCTCATACCATTTGTAGGCTTATTTCCATGAATTACATGAAGTTCTCAAAGAAAAGCCATTAAAAATACAATTAAATTGCATTGAGTCATGCATAAAATTTTCATTTAGTGTCCTGTAGACCATATGAACTCATTTATCTCATTCTTATATTTAGTTATATAGATACAACTCAAAACTATCTCAAGAAGTGGCCTAGAACTCGTGCAAGTGGATGGTATATATGAAAATATAGTATGCAGCCTCAGGTTGGAATTCCAGAATTCTGATATGAACTTTGAAAACTCATAACTAATTCTAGAAAAATATAAATCAAGCATAATTTACCATTCTAGAAATCTTTAGATGTCTAATTTATGGTAAAAATAATTTTATACCACAACCAGGACTGTTGGCCACCAATAATTGCTGGAACAGTACTAGAGGTCACTTATCGCTACTAGTTTTGTCATCCAACTTCAAAAATTCACATCTCCTTGCTCAGATGTCCAATTGGGGTGATCTCAGTGGTCATGGGAAGCTTATCATGTCTAGTGTATGTGTGTAATATTCATGAGCAATGGATAGCATTTGGCCCTTGAATGACACAGCCCAAAAAACTAACCATATGAACAGTGTCTACATCAAAATAGTAGAAAAATTCCAACTTTGAAAAATCATAATTAATTCCACAGAGATCCAAATAATCTGGTCTTTATCTTTCCAAAAAGATCAAGATGATATCTATATGCATGCAAAATTTCATGGGCAAAATTATTCATTTGGTCAGATTTTGATATTGGGTTGCAAAATGGTCACCTTTATGTCTCATAAGGGGTCCAAATTGTCTATTTTGGTTTCTATAGCAACCATGGCCATTTGAGCACGTAGAAAAGTGCCAAAATGGTCTACTAAACATGTCTCAAAGGTGCATAAACCCAAAAATCAATAACTCAGTCTCTCACCCCAAGCCATACACAAGAATACATATGTCAAGTCTTGCCATTCCATACCCAAAATTTATATTATCATTCATTTGGCATTAAAGCTCATACATACATCAAATATTTGGGTAATTACACGTTTTCAAATGATTGTACAACAATTCCATCATAGTATTACATCATATGCCATTCACATGGCTACAAAATAAGCAAAACTAAACACTTTGTTGTCAATCTCTCATCTCCCAACTTGGTGGCTTCCATTACCTTGCTCATTTAGTCCACCTAGTATATTAAGACATTGGAGAGGAGGGAATGAGATTCAAAGAATCCCAATAGCTCATCTCCCTTTCAATCATACATAAAGAATGTAATTCCAGTCTAAAAAATGCATGCATGAGCGTAATGGAAGTGTGATCATTCAAGAAGCATTCTTGGCATTTGATGTCATACAAAGCATACATAGACTTGCCAAGTAAGTGGATTAGCCCCACCCATTCTCCTCAAGGTTATTGGACTTGCCTCACCCTTTTTCTTTAAGGCTTTGAACTAAGCCTTACTCTTGAGAGACTCTAGACTTTGTCTCAACCATTCTTAATGGTTCTTGGCTCATCCTCACAATGGCTAATAGGTTCTTGGCTTCACCACATTCAAGCAAAACTAAAGAAAATATACTAAGCATCATTTGAAAACATAATATGACATCATGGTACCATGGGATATAAGCATATGCTAGAACACTTTTCATGGCTTAAAACACACATACACACATTCAAAGACAAGGTAAGCACACATTCATGCATGAGAGAAAGAGTAGAGAGCTACCTTTGCCACACATGCACACCTTTTTGGAAATGCACTCCCTTTCTCGACCACACACTCACAATGATGGGAGGCTTGTTTTCTTTGGCCTAAATACACAAAATAGGAACCAATTATGCTCTTGGAACTATTCTTAAAGCTACCTACTTACTTGGAACACTAACTTTGTCTTATGGTTCATTTATGGTTCCTAAATGTACTTAATGAAGTAACATCCATCATTTGAGTTCTAGGCTCTATTCTTTCCTTCCATTTATAATTCTTGACTCCTTTTAAACCTCTTGGGGTCATCACAAAATTAAAACAAGGAGCCTAACTACATGTTGCTTCTTTAGGTCATATTATGAAACTTATGATACCATTCTTTTTATGACTTCTAAAATTTTTCCAAGGCTTCCTCTCATCCTTTTCCACCATATGTGACTCAAAAATAAGCTTCGAGCAATTTAAAACTTCCCCTAGGTACTCCAAGTCTCTTAGGCTGAGGCTATGCTTCTTCTTAGCACCCTTAGAGTTTTTTTTTGTTTTCTTGATGGAAGATGCATGTGAAGAGCCTTCTAGGGAACTTAGGAGCTCATCCAAACACTCATTTAGACCTAAGAATCATTCTATCAATTCAGAATTTACAAGGAACACTTGAAACCCTAGGTTTTCTATCTTAAAATCTAATGGCTAGTTTGTTGTTTCCCTTGCATATTCTTATTCTCCACACTTAATTTCCTAAGATTCACCCTTGGTTCAACCTAAAATTCATGCCCTCTTGGAGTTTCCTAGGCTGGCCGAACCTAAGAGAAGAAAGGAACAAGAGATAGCTACCATGGAATGAAGACTTACTTTGTTTTTCCTTGATTTCTTGGATGATTCTTCCCTTGGTTGGCCTCCTCTCCTTAAATATGAAAATTCCACCTTTGTTCTACCCTCAAAATAGATCCAAAAATATCATGAAACCCATGAAAATAAAAAGGAAAAGAAGGAGAAACATCTTGCCAAAGAAAGAGCTTGAAATTCCATGAAGTTTCCTACCTTTTCCTTGCTTTTTCTCCTTTCAAAATCTTCTCCCTTGGTATTCCTAAAAGCTGGTTTTCTTCTCTGATTTTGGGGCAAAATTAGGTCAGTCTAGAAAAGGGGAGAAGGAGGGCAAAATATAAAGAGAGTTCAAGAAGCTTCCATCTTCTAAAAATTCCAATTTTACCCTTATGTTTTGGCATTTTCGTTTTAGCTCCGTTTTATCTCCTTTATGAGAATCGTCTTTTCCATCATGAAATTTAGGTCCTCAATTTAATAAAATACCTTTGGAATTACTCAAATTGGAACTAAAACCTTCCCAAATGAAAGGGTCAAAGTTTGGGTCAATCGACATTGGAAAATATACAATGAAGAGGTTTTAGCTGTCCTAGGGCTTCCCATGAGGAGAACTCAAAACTTTCATTTAAAAAACTCTCCTATGAGAAATCTAAAATTTGCTCAAAATTACGAAAATACCATTATATTTCATTAATGTTTCGTTAAAATTTATTTCTTCATTCTAGCTCTATTTTTCTTTCCATCTGAGCTTGGGATTCTCATTTTTAGGAGTCTAGAGTGCTACTTAAATTTTTTGAGATTTTAACTAATTCATTTCAAAGAACTTGCTTTGAAAATGTATCCATTTCTGTTGTTTGATGAAAATCAGACATTACATCGGCCCCACTCTACATTATAATTAAGGGCTAGGTATACTCTCTTTTTGTGTATACTTTTTTGCTTTCATCTCTAGGAGCCTAATTTATTAATTATAGGGTTATACTAACCCGATTTAGGTTACACATCTTCTCAATATCCCAAATCTATTTAACTAGTAACTACATGCTCCATTTAGTACTCTTACTACTCATGAGCTTTCACATTGTACGAGTCTTATGCTAAGGAAGCTCATCTGACAAAGTACTAAACTCTTATCTGGCTACTTTCACTATACTCATTTGTTAACTCTCCTTTAATCACTACTAAGGCGAGGGTGTCTTTTACTAAGTGGTTGTTTCTCAACCCTTCCTCACCTTTTCCCTATCACTATAATTACCAAATCGGGGCTTTTCCTCTTGAAGAGTCACTGATGACTAATTGAGTGGTCTTCTATCTCATTACGTCTCATTTTTGCTCTAGGGTATCATCCTTGAGGTATACCCTTCTCGTAAACCCATTATATCCTTAATGCTATTAGCACTAAATCATGTCAATTCAATGGCTACAAGGACATCCTATCACTAAGATCCAGGATCTTGTCAATAAGGTCTTACATTTTGCAATGTAAATTTTGAGACCTTGTCAACAGGGTTTTCCTACTAGTGAGTACAAGATCTTTTAATAGTGAGTAACAACATATTATATGTGAGGGTATGACACTTGTTGTTTTACATAGATGTATCCTCACTTTACACCTATACTCATAGTATGCTTTAGATATCTAAAGCTCACAGTAAAAACCTGTCATTCACTGGCACATAGAATAGTATTTTAGTTTAGAGTCAACGCCTTGTAGGTGGATCTTAATAACCTTACCACTATTATGTCTAATCGATTAGCACTGGGTGCTACTCAATCTTAAACATACTCGGGCTCATTCATGAGCTCGGTTAGTCTCTTTCTTAGGCTCATAACAAGGTCCACTACTCATCTATTACTTCATTATTCTCAGTATCTGCCAATTGGGTTAGTTATTTCTCTTTATCTCACTTACATTAAGGGTCTTACTCTATACTCTGTCCGACCCCTTAATAGGTCATTTCTCATATTAATTTGAATATGACTAACAAGGCCTTCCATATACCAATACACTCTGTCATCACTAGTACTTTGGTCTGGTTACATGATTCAAGCCTCAACTGCCTTTGTGTTCAGCCCCTCCTTAATGCTAAAGAATCATGCCCATTACATTATTCATGTGTAGCCAACTAGTATGTAGCACCATATATTTCTATCTCATTTCATACTACTTCCATGTCTCATATCATGTAATCCATAAGAGAGTAAGAAATATGGCATTAAAATAATGAGTTTCTTAGTGTCGTGTCGTGTATAAAATTTTCGTTTAGAGTTTTGTGGGCCATGTGAACTCATGTATCATATTCTCATATTTAATTACATGGATACAACTCATTTCCATCACTAAAAATGGCCTACAATTCGTGGAAACCAAAGGGAAGCATAAAATAGATATATGCATTTTTTACCAGAATTTCCTCATTTCAATCACAAATTTTGAAAAATCATAACTAATTCTAACAAAATTGAAATCATGCATTCTTGGATATTATGGAAAGCTACACATGTCTAATTTATGATAAAAATATTTTTAGACCATAATATTCGACATAAAAGATGTTTGACATTCAAAAAGTCTAGAGGTCTGGCTATCCATTGCTACTGTCATAGGTTTATACAGTAAAATTAAAAAATGTCCAATTAATTCCAAAAAACTACAATTTATGAAAATAATACCAATATGGAAAGCTGTAGATGTTAGCTAGAGTAAAAAAATAATTCTAGACCAATTCAAGTACGTCCAGACCTCAAAACCCAATCAAATAGTACTTGAGGTCAGTTGGGGCGCTTGATACTGGGCAAGAACTTCAAAAATTTATATCTCCCTCTCTAGATATCCAAATGAGGTGCTTCTAGTTGACACAAATCACTAGGAATGTCTAGCTTCTTCATATAAAATTTTGTAGCAATTAGACATCATTTGAGCCCTGTGTGATAGATTTCATTTTCGGACCTGAGTGAACAGTAACATGATCGAAACCAGAAATTTTTCCAACTTTGAAAATTCATCAAATATTCTCTAGACCTTAGAAAAGTCTATTCTTTATCTTTCCAACAATCTCTCAACAAGCTCTAATTACATGCTAATCTCAAATGAAGAATATCTTATTTGGATAAAAAGTGATATAGGGTTCCATTGTAGTCAATTTTGGCTCTATATAGGATACCAAAGTGTCTAAATGTCCTCTCTTAATGTTTGGCACCTCTTGAGCAAGTCTAGAAGTATGATTATGACTTGTATGAACTACCCAAGTGGTCCCAAACCTCATGCATCTCAATTTGGCCATCCTACTTCCACTTATACACTAATGCTTCAAACTTTCAAGAAGCAAATTTTGCCATTACATACTCAACATACATTCTAAGGGTCACATAACATAATCTTTCATTTATACATGACATATTATCATAATTATACATGCTCACAAAGTCATTTGTCATATACAACCATAGATTACAACATTTGCCACTTTGATGGCCTTAAAGAAGCTAATTCTATGCATCTCAATGTCATGCTCTTATCTCTCAAGTGATTGGCTCCCATCTGCTTGCTATCTTGGTCCACTTAGCATGTTAGAATATTGGAGAGGAGGGAATGATATTTAAAGAATCCCAATAACTCATCTCCCATTCAATCATTCATAAAAAATGCAAAATAAGTCTTACAAATGTATGCATGGGCATATTATCATGTGTAAACATTCGAGAAGTATTTTCAACATTTAAATAAGTCATACATAGCATACAAAGACTTGCCAAGAAAGTGGATTAGCCTCACCCATTCACTTATGGATTTTGGACTTGCCTCACCCCTTCTTTAAGAGGTTATTGGACTCAACCTTGCTTTTGAGAGTCAACCTCACTTTTGGGAGACTCTTTACTTTGTCTTAACCAATCTTAAGGGTTCTTGGCTCATCCTCATAATGGCTAGAGGGTTCTTGGCTTCACCACACTCAAGCAAACCAAAGTAAGCATCATAGACATCATTTAGAAACATAATACATCATCATGGTACCATGGCATATAAAATCATGCTAGAATACTTTTCATGGTTCAAAACACACATACACACATTCAAGACAATGTAGGCACACTTTTATGCATGAAAGAAGGTGGAGAGAGCTATCTTGCTAGCATTTGGACACTTTTTCCTTAAGCCTTGAATCCTTTCCCTTGACCTCATACACCGAAGAAAGTGGAGATCATTCCTCTTGGTCTAGACACATCATATGGAAGCTAATTATATTCTTAAAGCAAAGTCTAAGGCCACACAACTTGCTTATACACTAGCTTGGCTCATTAGTCCCTTTATATTTCTAAGAATGCACCTAATGAAGCAACACACATTAACTAAATTATAGGCTCCACTCTTTTCTTTCAAATATGATTCTTGACTCCTTTTAGGCCTCTTAGAGTCATCACACAATCAAAACCAAGAGCCTAACTACATGTTGCTTCTTTAGGTCATATTATGAAACATAAAGCACTAACTCATTCTCTAAGCTTCCTAAATTTTTCCTAAGGCTTCTCCTCATATTCATTCATCATATATGACTCAAAAATGGGCTTAGAAAAATTTAAAACTATCCCTAGCTATGTTATCCCCTCTTGGCCGAACTTATGGAAGGTTTTAGGCTTCATGGACTTTGCTTTGTTTTCTTGATGGAGGAAGCACATGGGGAGACTTCTAGGGATCTTAGGAGCTCATTCAAACACTTATTTAGGAATAGGAATTAAGAGATCAAATTAGATTTTGGAAAGAACACTTGAAACCCTAAAAATTACCTCTTAAATTTCCATGATTTTTTGTTAATTCTCTTTGCATATTCTTAATCTGTACACCCTTTTTCCTAAGAATCATCCTTGGTTATGCCTAAAAATCAAACCCTCCTAGGGTTTCTTGAGTGGGGCAAAATGGTGGAGGAAGAAGAGCAAAGGGTAGCAACTATAGAAAAAGAAATTACCTTGTTTCCTTTCTTTTTCTCACTTGAATCTTGTCTTCTTTAGGCTCCTCTCTTCAAGTCCGAATTTTCCCCTTAATTTCTCCCTTAAAACAGATTTGTAAACTTCATTATAATCAAAGGAAATAAAGGAAAATGGAGGAGAGGAGATTTGGATGGAAGAAAGCATAGAAAACTACCAAGAATCCATACCATTTTGCCTTAATTTCTCCTTCTTCTTCTCTCCCTTTGGTGCGCCTAAACCCTCGCTCTCTCCTCTGAATTAGGATAGAAACAATTGTGTCTAAATGAGTGAGGAGGTGGGGCGCCACTTATATATAGGTGAGAGAAAGAAACACTTTTCAAAAATTCCCATTTTATCCTTTGTTCTTGGCATTTTTGCTTCTATTTTGTTTTAACTCCTTTTTGAGAACCATCTTTTTCATTAAAAAATTTAGGTTCTCAATTTAGTAAAATGCCTTTGGAATCACTCAAATCGGAGTTAAAACCTTCTTGAACAGATCCGTCAAAGTTTGGGTACACTAAAGTTTGAAAACGTCCACCAGAAGGGTTTTAATTGTCCCAGGGCTTTCCATAGTTTTCAAGGCCCCTGAGAACCTTAGAGAACTCAAAATTTTCATTTAAAAAGCCCTCCTATATGAATTTCAAAAATTACTCAAAATTACAAAAATGCCATTACGTTTCATAAGTTTTTTGTAAGAAATTATTTCTTCATTCTAGTTCCGTTTTGCCTTCCATCTAAGCTTGGGATTCTCATTTTTATGAGTCTAGAATGCTTCCCAAATTTTTTGGGATCTTAACTAAGTCATTTTGGGGGACTTGCTTTTGTATCCAGTGAATTTTATTCGTTTACGAAAAAACTGTTCGTTACGTTTCTCACGTTTTCTCTCGTTTTTAGAAAACCGAATGTTACATAGTATGTTTGGGCTATTAGGCTCGATGGAGTGTTGTCTATAGGCTCTGGCCTCTGGCTTGAGGAATAACTTTGTAAACTTTCTAATTCATCTAGATATTTGGGTGTCATAGATAGGGGGAATAGTTCTCTCTCGTTTCCCCTTTAACTGATTATTAGGCAACAACAATTTCATCTTATATTGTGTTGTATCACTACCTCTCTCTGCCTTAGGCAAGACATCTCAAAATGGTTAGAGATGATAACCAGGGAGGATTAGGCCTTTCATGGTCTCTCTGAGCAAGCCTCTCTTGTAGCTATATGATAATAACCTCTTGCTGCAAACACACACAGTTTGCGATGGATCTCGGCAAGCTACTATAACTTATAGAGCTCTAGCCATAGGATCAATCTGCTATGCTCAAGCCTTACTGGCTTGACCCTAGAGGCCTACCTCTCCTAATGTTCACTACCTACTCAAATACCATTCTAACAACTTATTCAACATAAACATAGACATATGCCACCTTTACCTACCCAAAATGTCCAAAACAAGCTCATACATACTTGTAACATTGCTTCCTCAAGCCATATACATTCCTAAAAGGCCTGGAACTTTGCTCTAATAGCAATAAATGTAACACCATATTTATTAAGCTCATCTCATATCATTCTAGCTTGCCTTTCCTTGGTCTAGCACATTTACTCAATAAAAGCAATAAAAATATTCAATTATTTTAGATCACGTCGTGTATAAATTTTTCATTCCTTGCCCCGTGGACCATATGAACTCATCCATATCATTCTAATATTTAAATACATAAATAAAACTCATAACCATCTCAAGAAATGTCCAAGAACTTGAGCTAATGGAGTATATACATAAAATAGCACGTGTAGCCTCAAGTTGGTATTTTAATTTTCTATCATAAATTTTGAAAAATCATAACTAATTCTACAAAAATCAAAATCAACCACACTATACCATTCTAGAAAATTGAAGATGTCTAATTTATGTAAAAATAAATCCATACCATAACAAGAACATCTAGAAACTAGAAATTGATGGAATAGTAACTAAGGTCAGCTATCACTACTGGTACTATCACAGAACTTCAAAAATTTATATCTCCTTGCTAAAACATCCAATTGGGGTGATCTTGATGGCCATAGAAAGCTTATCATGTCTAGTTTATGCTTGTAAAATTTAATGAGCATTAGGAATGGCCCAATGAACCTTGTTCAGACCCAAACAATAGAGTTCTTAAAACTAAGTCTGGCCTAATGGAATTTCAGCAACCCAATGCATAAGAGTTGGCCTAACAAAGCTAAAATCTGAAGCCCAAATGGAGTTGGACCTTGGAGCAACCCATGACCCATATTTGACCCAACTAAAACCCTAATGCTTTAACCTCTTCCCCATTTGCTGAAACACAAACACCCATCTCAAAATTCGGAGGTCTAAAGGAGGCTCTAGGGTTCTTGGCATATTTCTACATTTTTCCATTTCTAGAGCAAGATTTAGCTAAGGTAATAGTTATATAACTTAATCCTCTCATCTTTCTCTTCATTTTGGTCTGATTAGTTTTTCATTTGGAGTATTTTCACCATACCCAAAATCTAAAATGTGGTTGTTTGGGATTTTCTTGGTAAAATTCGTAGGTTGAGGCTAAGGCTGACATTAGGTGAGTATAAAATCCTTCATTTTGATGCTTTCTTTGCTAGTTTGAGACCCCCATAGCTGATTTATAATATGGGAATTAATTTTGTACGAATTTGCTTAGGATTTTAGGTGAAATATTGAGGTTTTTGGTAGAGGACACTTCAATCCGAATTTGGGATTTGTGGTGGCTGGGTAAGTGTTCCCTAAGTAGTCATTAGCATTTTAAATTCTTTGGACACTTGTTGCAACTATTGATGATGAATTAAAGTAGTAATTTTCTAATGCTATGGTTTTAGGGAGATTTTTGTACCATTAGTGGCTATTGCAATTGTCTACAAGTGAGGTAACCGGGTTTACATTAATTCTATACATATATCTATTTTAATTTCATATTTGCTATACATGAATGATTTGAAATGTCGAATAAATTCGTTGGCTATCTATTGTATTGTGATTGGACCTTATGAGTCCATGGTGGAGCTGTGGTGCGGTGCCACTTGTGCATGTGCTTCGATCGGGCACTGGGTTATGATCAAACCCCAGATGCACTGAGCCCTGGTTGTGCTCAATGGGAAGTAGGTGCCGTGGATGGGCCTCTCCCGGTGTTAATGGCCTTTAACATGTGAAAATATGATTGCTAGTATGGGATAGTGATCATGATAGTCTAATTATTTCATTTACCGATATGACTGGTGTTCTTCTAATGCTTATGTGAAATTATGCATGTATGCTATTAAACTGAATTATATGATGGAATTGCCTTGGTTATTGAGATTCACATCTCACCCCGTTTTATGGGATTAATATTTTAGGTAAAGGTTCTTCGAGTAAGGATAAGGGGAAGCAAGTGGATAAAAATCCATGAGCTTCATCATGTGGGGAGAAGGCTGCACATAAGCTGACTTATTTAGTATAGATGCTAAATTTTGTATTCCTTATTGTATAGCATCATCATGTATTCATGTTGCCAAGTGTAGGCTCTTATATTTTGATTACCTTGGATGTATTCATTGAGGAGTTAGTCCTCATTTTAGCTTGATATCGGATATATGAACCCATAGCACTTGACATATGTATTTTGCTAAATTTATGATATGGTATACTATTGGAAATATAATTATATGATGTATTAGATGTAATATGACCCATTGATGTATGAAGCCTCTGACGGAATGTATATTAAATTTTAATTTCCAATAGTGCATGAGTTCTTGTTGCTATTACTCTATGGACTTGCCGGTATAGGATAATTGGAGGAGTGGAAACTTACATTTAAATTTTGAATTAGTAATGGTAGAATAGTTGAGTGTATAGGGTAGATAAATACCATTAGAGTCATATAAAATGAGTGGGAGTGGTCCTAGGGTAGTCCTAAGATGAGAATTGGAGTGTAGGGGACGAAATTTGGGAGATGTAGTTACAAGAGGGAGTCACACAGTGGCTAAGAAGGCTCCGTTGTGGCCAAATGAGTAATAGAAGCGAGGGGCGCCACAGCATGAGTAATCCCGCCGTGGCACAAGCAAATAAAAATTCTCCTGGAGAGTAACAGTGGTGAGGAACGCCATGACTTGAGGAATCTCGTCGTGGCATAGAGTGAAAAAATCGCCCAGGAGGGTAAAAGAATGAAATCTCGCTGTGCATAACATGTACCGTCACGGGGCTAGTCGAGGGAACATAGTTAGGAGTGTACAGTAGCAAATCTCGTCGCAGCACAAGGGTGTCTCACCGAGGCGAGGATCGTGGGATCTGAAACAGTAGCTCTAGGATCTGGAACAGGCACAATGGTCTTGCAAATTAATGATTCTTTCTAGATTTATTTACATATACTTGTTCCTCACACTCTATAACCCTTAGTTCCATCAAGAACACATGAAAAAAAACTATCTTCCTCACTTTCTCTCTCTAGATTGAACCTTAAATGGCTTGGAAACACAAGATTTTGTAAGTATTTCAACTAAAGTCTTACTTTAAAATGGAACTCTCTTTGCATAGATTATTTTTTACCTATTGGTTTCTTGAAAAGAGTTCTTTTTTGGCTTAGGTCAGACCTCAATCTTCAAGTTTTTAATAAAAGAAAATCACCATTAGAGAGCTCTTAGAAAGAGGAACAACTTTCCTAACTCGTGCTGGATGAAACGGGGCTGTTTACCTACCTAAGTGGAAGTTTAAACTTCTTCTCTCTCTCCCCTCTTTATGTAATGCCATGGCTGCTCAAATTTTTGCAATTGGAAGGTATAGAAGGTGATGAGGTGTAATCTTACTTAAGAAGCCTCGTTTACAATTTTTCAAGATGACCATTTTGCCCCTATGCACTTGTTTCCTCCTTTAGGCTTATTTCAACTTTTTTTTAGAACTGTCTTTTCTATCATAAAATTTAGGTCCTATAATTCATAAAATATCTTTGGTTTCATCCAAATTGAATTAAAAACCTTCCCGAATGAATCGGTCAAAGTTTGGGTCAACTGATGCTCTAATATGTAAACTGGAGGCATTTAAACCACTCTAGGGGTTCCTATGATTTTTAGGGCCTCTCAAGAACCCTGAGAAATTCATTTTTTACATTTAAAAATTCCTCTTTTGAGTTTGCTAAAAAGTACCCAAAACTATAAAAATGCCATTACATTCCGTTGCATTTTTGTTAAATTTCGTTTGGTCATTTTGACTTCTATTTCAAGGCACCTCTGACCTTAGATCATCATTATTTGAAGTCTAGAATATTATTTTAATTTTATTGGACCTCCAATCATTCTATCTAAAGGGCTTCTCTTTGTATCCAGTGAATTATATACATTTATGGAAAAACCGAGCATTATGTTTCTCACATTTACAAAGGTACCAGATGTTACAAGATGCCATCATATGATTCTGTATTATCTTACAACTGGGGATACTAATATGTGGCATGCGTGGTTAATGAACTAATACTGCACAAAGGTGCAGGGAGTTATTGAGGTTATCTTTGCCTGAGTGTTAGCTATTTATTTGACCATGGAAGCCAACTCCTTAAGTTTATTTTCTATTCTTTGTTGAATCATATGGGTGGCATAGATTTTGTTTACACCTCTAGTTGGTATATTTATTCTGGTGCCAAATTGGTGTGTATTCTGTGCCATATTTTCAATGAGGTCTTTGGCAGTAGCTGGGGTTTTGTTAACCAATGCTCCACCTACAGTTGTATCAATTATACTTCTGTCCATAGGTAGCAAGCCTTCATAAAAGTACTAAATTAGAAGTTGGTCACTAATCTATTGGTGAGGATAGCTTACACACATCTCTTAAACCTCTCCTAATACTCATACAATATTTCTCTGCTCATCTATCTAATACCACTAATCTCTTTTGGGATGGCAGCAGTACTTGAGGTAGGGAAGAATTTCTCCAGAAATATCTTCTCCAATTCATTCCATGAAGTGATTGCTTGACGTTAAAGATAACAAAGCCAATCTTTAGCTACCTCATCTAGTGAGAAAGGGAACACTCTTAGCTTGATGTGCTTTTTTGAAACTCCTTGTAGCTTCATGGTGGAACAAACCACATGGAACTCCTTGAGATGTTTATGAGGATCCTCACCTGCAAGACCATAAAACTTTGAAAGCAAATGTATTAATCCAGATTTAAGTTTAAAAGTAACATTAAGTTCAGGGTATTGAATATATAGTGGTTGGTAAAGAGTCCTATCATTATTACTAGCCATATCTACTACTTTAGAATCATAATCAAAATCCAAATTCAATTCACAATTACTTCCTATATTGCCTATATTTCAAAAATCAACTCAGTAGTCACAACCTCTTTAATCTTATGATTTTTAAGTTGTTTATGAAAACTCCTATCAATCTTTGGATTAAACTCAATCAAATCTTTATTGGAGGATCTTGTCATACAACAAGAATGAAATAAAATTAAAGAAAACACCTAAAAATTATTAATAAAAATCAAAATAAATTAGAAAAATCACAAAAAATAAGCAAAAAATACTAAAAAATTGAAAAAGTGGTCTAAACAATGTAATTTGCCCAAAAAGTGGCCTAGTGCATAGCTTAGCTGTGTCTTTGAATTCTCACAACACCTAGAACCTATATACCTAATTTTAGTTCAATCAGAGTTAGTCACCCCTTATACCGGTATTGCCCAAAACAATTGCAGAACACTAAGAACACTGAAAATTGACTACAAAATAAAAATTAAAACTAAGGAATTTCTTATTCTAATTGATTATGATTGATTGGCTCCCTGGCAACAGCACCAAAATCTTGGTAAAGAAAATACTGTTGACTTGTAATTGTTGAACTGGCCAAGATTAGTAAATTTTTACTGGTTTGCAGTATAATGCTCACCAGGTCATCTTCCATAAAGCTATTAATTAAATTAATTAGTTAGGAATGACAAAATTAGAATTATGATGATTGGGGCTTTAAATATAAAGTTGTACTAATTAAACCAAATAGTAAATCAATTAACAAAAACAAACCGAAACGAAATTCAATCAAAATAATGCGTAACCAACGTAGAATTCTTCCTGATATTTCCCTATCCATTTCACCTAAAAATACCTCTGGTTTGATTTTAATCCTCTAGTTATTTTTTATTAATATTCATAAACTATCATTCATGATTTTAATTGGTTCATATTGCTAATCAGAATACAATCGCGCTTCTATCAACAATATGAAGCCAAAATATTTTGCATCTGACTTGAGACGCAAGCAGAATCCTAACGTGGTTCAAAATGAATTTATTTGATTAATCAATTGATTAAATCAAAATACATTCTCAGATAGATCAAATGAATTAGAATTCATACAACAAAAATCATATAACTAGAATGATAATAATTACACAAAAACAAAATAAAAATGAAATAGTTCTAAAACTGAAATCCAAACTAGAGTTCTATACAATCATGGACTCAAATCCATTATCAGGTTTAAGCTCTGGATTGATCACCAAGAAAATTAGAAAGCTATGGAAGGACAAAAACAAGAATAAGAAGTAGAGAAGATGGAATGTGTATTCTTTAGTGACATCTTCTCCTCTTTAAATAGATAACGTTACCTTCTTCCTCAAGAAAGATCCAAGGGCTAAGATGAGTTGCGCATATCCAATAGTCTAGAATTAAAAGAAATCCCATACTAATATAGAAGTAACAATAAGATAATATCCTAATCCTTTTAGGAGTCTTCTAACTAAATCTTTTTAGGAATCTTCTATCCTACAAAACAAAAATAAAAATAATTAGGCTTCTATTGGATAAATATAATAAAAATGCATTTAAAGTCTATTAATCTAAATTTAGCCCACTTAATATAAAATAAAGTCTAAATTTATCAAATTACTCACTATGAATTATTAATAAGACTAAATATGATGAATATAAAATAATAATATTGAAATATCAAACATCAAAATTGAAGAAATAATAAATTGAGAACAGATAAAAATATAACACAAATGAGTGCATTAGAAAGCATTATTGTCCTTGGTATAGTTGTCCATAAGGTATTATGATGTAATGCTCTAAGTAGAGATTACTGGGTAATATAAATGACCTTGGGATAGAACAGTAAATTATGTGAGAGATTAAAGCAAGAGTTTCCTTTCTTTCCCGAGTGTCATATAATATAAAGAAAGATATAAAGAAGTAACAAAAGGGTACTTTAGATTGTTAGGAAACTTGTAATATACTGATGATAGTGGCTTCACCTCGGTCGTGATGCGCCTGTATACTAGTTATTGATGCCATGGTTTGTAACATCTGGTATTTCGTAAAAGCACAAAAATGAGTTAATTTGAAAAGTAAGTCCCTTGAATTGAATGATTTAAGGTTAAATAAAATTTAGATAAAATTTTAAATAATGAAAAATGAGAATTTGAGTATTGAGTTGCCCAAAAACCAGAGCCAGAGTGGTTTGAAAAAAATTATTGAAAGTATACTAACATTTTTGTAAATATGTGCACCTTTTGGAAAACTCATAGGAGGACTTTTTAAATGAAAAATTTTAGCTTTCTGGTGTTCTCAAATGCCTTGAAAATCATCAAAACCCTCAGGATAGTCAAAACCCCTTTGGTGTACATTTTTGAACATTGGTTGACTCAAACTTTGACCTTTTCATTCTGGAAGGTTTTAATTCCAAATTGAGTGACTCCAAAGCTATTTTATAAATTTGAAAACCTAAATTTTATGACAGAAAATATGGTTCTAAAAAATGAGCTAAAATGCATCTAAAACAAAAAAAGCTATGAAGACAGGCATAAATGTCATTTTTAATAAACAAATCCTTATTTATTCTTCTTTATAAGAGGCATCCTTCTCGCTCTCCTAATTAACTAACTTATTTTCTACTTAAGACCAGGGGAGAGCTCAACTAAGAAGGGCGCACTATAGGAGGAGAAAAAAGAAGGAAGAAACTAAGGAAAAGGTGAGAAAAAGCTAGGATTTTCATGGACTTTCCTTTAGATATCTTGTTCTCCTCTCTTTGCTCTTTCTTTCCATAGTTTTGATGGATGATATGGGACTATTTTGGCCTTGGTTCAAAAGGAGAAGAGTAGAAATTCAAGGAGAAGCTCATATTAATTGAAAGAGCCTTAGAAGAAGTCAAGAAAACAAGGTATGAACTATAGTTCCACTTACTCTTCTTCCCTTGTTCTTTATATGTATATCTTGGTCAAGAAGAGAGCTTGTAGGGGGGAGGAGTTTTTGACCTAGAACAAGTAAGAAACTTAGGTCTTAGGCTATGAGAAGCTAAGAAATGCAAAGAAATCTAAAAGAAAGCTAGTGAGATTTAAGATAGAAAAGCCAGGAACTCTTATAGGTATTGTAAAATCTGGGTTGATTCAAGAATTCCCTAGCCTATGTAAGTATTTGTTTGAGTTTCTAAGACCCCTAAGAAGCCTCTTAAGTGCCTCTCCCATCAAAGAAAAATTGCAAACTCTATGGGCCCTAAATGCCTTCTAGGTTTCAGACAAGCAAGGATGGAAGGGCTAGGGAGTGTTTTAAAATTTTATAACCTTGGTTTGGGACTTTATGTGATGGGAAAAGATGAGAGGAGGCCATGGGAGAAATTTAGATGTTATATTTTGATGTTGGAGGTATATATTCCATAACATAACCTATAAAAGAAACTTGTGTCTAAACTCTTGGAACTAATTGTGTGATGGCTCTAAGGAGTCTAAATGGAGTCAAGAGGCCTAGATATAAGGAGAGAATGGAGCCAAGGGCTTGAATTATGGTAATTGCTTCATTAGGCCTTTTATGGAACTAAAATGTAACCATAAGACAAAGTATGCTTCTTTAATTTGTGTTTAATGTTAAGGCTTGTTTCAATAGGGTAATTGGATACTATTTGTTGTGTCTAGGCCAAAGAAATCAAGATCTCTCCAATTATGGGTGTGTGACCGAAAGGAAAGAAAGGTAATCAACAGGGAAGCTTATGTTTAATTACTAAGGTAGCTCTCTATCCTTTCTTGTGTGCATTTATGGTTATATGAAAGTTATTGGATGCTTGGATATGTGTTTGAATCTTGAGAATTGTCATATGCTATTATTTGATTACCATGGTACCATTATGTTTCTTGATTGGCATTTGGTTGTGAAATTGTGCTCTATGGGTGAGATGAAGCTAAAAGTCCCTTGTGATGGATGAGGTGAAGCCAAAAGTCCTTAAGAATGGGTGAAACTAGGCCAAAAGTCTCATAGAAGAGTGAGGCTAAGTCAAAAATCCCTAGACCAAGGGTGAGGCTAATCCAAAAGTCACAAGAATGGGGTGAGCTAGACCAAGAGCCCTTTGAGCTTGTTTTTAGCCTTGATATGTTGCTATGGTATGGAATTTGTGAATGTAATACCTCTTGAAAGTGTTTATGACATGCTCATATCTTATGACATAATTACATGCCTTATTTTCTTACTTGAAAGGATGTTTGAGCTATTGAGATTCCTCGAATCTCACCTCCTTCCCTCTCCCATCTCAATGTGTCTAGGTAGAGCTCAATGAGGCCAAAATGGAAGCCAAGGAGCTTGATGGATCATATCTTCACTTTAGTGTAGTTGTTGATGTATATGAATGTCAACATTTGTATGTATATATTATTTTTAAGATGTAGATACTTGAACAAATGTAAAAGTATTTGAATGTGATGTACATACTAAAGATAGAGCCAAATCAATAAGAATGTATGATTTCACCACTTGGAGGGCCTTTCTTGAATGTGTATTATGGCTTGTGGTATAGTGAATTTAAGATACATAATAGTTTAGGCCATTTGGAAAGTTTATATATGCTGTGGTTATGCCTTAAAACGTGACCAAGAAGTGGTAGAGAGATTAAGAAGCCATTTGGACCCAATGTGACCCATATATGGTACCAAAATTTCTATATTCTTGAGCTATGTTAAAGTCTAACCAAATGAGCTTTTCTTTGCATGAAATTTGACATTCATATAGGCCTTACCTAAGCTTTTAATAGAGCTAAAGAGCACCTAATTTGGAGGTCTAAGAAATTTATTATGATTTTTTAAAGTTGGATAAAATGTGTAGAATTGGAAAATACACTGTTCATATGGTCAGCTTTGGTTCTAGGGGTCCTCGTGGCTCAAATGAAATCCAATAGCTGTGAAATTTTGCATAAACTAGGCATCATAAGATTTCTATAGTACTTGAGAGCACCTCATTTGGATTATATATTGAGCAAGAAATGAATTTTTGAAGTTCCAGATTAGTATTAGGGATGCAGCCAAACCTCTGTTACTATTCTATTGATTTTCTAGAGCTAGACACTTCTATTTTGGTCTAGAGATATTTTTAACCTTAAGTTAACATTCATAGATTTCTAGAATAGTATGGTTTGCTAATTTTTATTTTTTTATAATTAGTTATGAATTTTTGAAATTTATATCAGTAACCTGTGATAGCAAACCTGGGCAACCGGACCTTTGGTGCTTTTCTGCTGTCAATCATGGTCCAGCTGGGTTTTCATGGCTTAAAATGATTTTTAACCTATAATTGACATTCATATATTTCTAAGAAGCTATCATATGCTTGATTTCTATGTTTTTAGAATCAATTATGATTTTCCAAAGTTGATGACAAAAACCTGAATTCTAGACCCTAGGCAAAACTCTATTTTTTTTCTGATGTGTGGCTCTTAAACTGAAATGTATGGGATTTTTTGCAATGGTTATGACTTGTTTTAATGGAATATGAGTAGGGCATAGCATTAAGGAGTCCACGGAGTGAAATTTGAATTTCTAAAGTACTATGCAACGCAAGAAAATACTATTATTTTTATTCATCTTCTTTGGAATTGTATGAGATTAAGCATGATCATTAGACTAAAGGGGTTAATGAGTTATGGTATTACATGCTTTTCTTGTAAGATGGTTAGAGGATATTAAGTCTAGCCAACTCAATAATAATGTAAGTTAAGTGCATAGTAAATAATGGCATCAACCATAAAGAGTGTCCCGATAATTGAAAAGTATACTACTTGCTTAAGTTAAAGGATAACCTAAAGAAAAAGTATTAAGAACAAATCCCCAGTATAGAATGATGTAAAAGGAACATACTTGTAGCATCAGAATATTAAAAATTAAACAACATGAATCCAACATGCATAGTATAAGTCCCTTATGATATAACTAAATGAAATGAAAAGGGACTAGCATATGGTACTTATCCTATGAGAGATATTAGGCACACTTGATGGGTGAGATGCCTTAGTGCTAAAGGTACTTGAGTGTAGAACATGGGCATAGTTAGAAATTATAGGATAAGATAGAAAAAATAGAATGAATATAGGTAAAATAAAGCAAGCTAGTAAGAGTGAAGAAAGAAAGCATGATAAGAAGGCTAGAAATGGGAACTTGATGATCCTATATAGAGTAATGAGTAAAAGCCAAAATACTCATAAGTATCACTACTGTGGGATTGACAGAGAAGTAAATGATACAGGACCTACTTCATATGAAGAGCATAGTAGACATCTAAGTTTAGCCTTGGAGATTATGAGCAATGGTTGCCAGACTTAGTGAGTATGTATTTTACTTCCAGATATAGTGATCTTTGTCACATTCCGAACTTTTCGTAACTGTTAATGTAACCCATGTTAATTAAAGAGCTAACTCAATCAAATAGCATGGAAGTAAGGGATTTTAATTATTTTAATTACACCCATTTGACACCATCACCATACAAGAGTATAAGCATTCACTTGGTTACTTGGAATTATGTTTAGTTGTGGGAATTGGCATAGATTACATAAGGAGTTAGGTCTACACCTAAAATTATTAGGCCTCCATTAATCCTTACTCATAGTTTACTAAAATTAATTTGGGCCTAGATTATAACACCATATATTTCTAGCTTGCTTCCTATCATTTCTAAGTTTCCCATGATGAATTGCATAAAAGGGAATGGAAGATGGCATTAAAATAATGCCTTATTTCGCGTTGCGTAGCGTATGAAAATTCCATTCGGTGTCACGCGGATCATATGAGTTCATACATCATATTCTCATATTTAATTACATACATACAACTCATTTACATCACCAAAGTTGGGCCACAACTCGTGGAATTCAAAGGGGAGCATCAAACTCACACTATTATTTTTAGCTAAATTCTCAATTTTTCTGTCACAACTTCGAAAATTCATAACTAAATCCACAAAAATTGAAACTCAACAAACTTTATCATTCCAGAAATATCTAGATGTCTACCCCATACTAAAAATAATTTTAGCTTATGAATAATTAAGGGGAGAACATTTGACATCCAAAAAGCCACTGAGGTTGCTATTGTCTGGGCCATTGGTTCAGTTTACTGATATGAAGTTTCAGATTTCATAACTAATTCTAGAAAATTTGGAATCATGTATTCTTGGTCATTATAGAACGCTACACATGTATAATTTATTCTAAAAATATGCCCAGGCCATGAAACATAACATTGGAAGCTTTTGACACGCAAAAAGGGGCAGAGGTTTGGACAGCTATTGGTACTGATGCAAGTGTCTACTATAAACTTCAAAAATGTCCAATTAATTCCAAAAAAATCCAATCCATGCAAATATACCAATTTAGAAATCTATGAATGTTAAATTTATGGTAAAAATAGACTCAGACCAGATAAAGCACGCTTAGCTACCCAAATTCAATGGAACAGTGACTTAGGTCGTGCTGAGCTACTACTACTGTCCCAAAAATTCAAAAATTCATATCTCTTAGATCAAACATCCAAATGAGGTGCTTCTAGTTGTTACAAGTCATTGTGAATGCCTAGTTTTGGCATATAAAATTTTGTAGCCATTGTGCCACATTTGCCCCTCGGATGACACAATTTCAAAACTGACCAAATGAACAGTATTGGTGCAAATATGAAATTCTGATACCAACTTTGAAAAATCATAAAAAATTTCAGACCTCCAAATGACCTGATCTTTAGCTTCCCAAAAAGCTCTAGGCAATATCTAGTTGCATGCAAAATTTCAAGTCAAAAAGAGGTCATTTGGTCAGACTTTGCCATAGCTCAAGAATATGGCAAATTTGGTCCCAACAAGAGGCAAATTTGGTTCATATGAGCCATCCATTGTTTCACACACATTTAAGCAACTTAGAAATCATAAATATAGCATAAATAAGTCCCTCATAAGGTCTGAACCCTCATGCAACTCAAATTCACCATGTCACTTCTATAAACATACATGCACAAGTGGGCTCCCAAATGGTCAAAATACACAATTCTATTCATTAAACTCTATTCTTGATACATACACTAACTTTACATAGTTTTACACTTATTCAAAGTGCCATGGCTCAAAAATAACATTTATATATCTACTTTGACATTCTAGACATCATAGTACATCAAAAATGGAAAGATTTGCTAAGAGATAGAGATTTAAGCTCCTTAGCTTCTATCCTTTGGATCTTGAACTCCACCTAGATCATATGAGATGAGGGAAAGGAGGAGGTGAGATTCATTGAATCTCAATAGCTCATACACCTATTCAAGCACATCTTCAAGGCATAAAACATGTCAAAGGTACAAGTATGCAATCAATCAATCTATGAAGCATTCATCTTTCACATTTTTTGTGTCACAAACTCATGTCAAGCACAAGAATGAGCTCTAGGGACTTTTGGTTTGGCCTCGCCCCATTTTTAGGCCTTTTGGATTGCCTCACTCTTGATTCTTGGGACTTTTGACTTAGCCTTACCCATCCAAGGGACTTTTGGCCTTGTCTCACCCATGCCATGAGACTTTTGGCATCTCCTCACCCACATTAAGAGACTTTTGGCACTACCTCACCCTTATGAGCCATTTCCACCATTCAAAGACATTCAAGAAAGCATATTGGTACGAAAATAGCAACATAGCATCAAGTGGCATGTCTTAAACATATAAACATACACACAAGCACACAATGACACCATATACAACAAGAAAATGCAACAAGAAAAGGTGGAGAGCTACCTTGGTGCAAATTCAAGCTTTACTTTGCTTGTTTCTTCTCCTTCTCAGTTTCACAAACACAAGGAGGTGGGGTTGGATTTCTTTGGCCTATTCACAATAAACAACACTAAATTATACTCTTGGAATAAATTATGACATCCAACTCACTCTTAAGACTACACTTTGGTCTATTTGTCACAATATGGTTCCATTAAGGACCTAATGAAGCAACTACCAGAATTAACATTCTTGGTTCCATTCTCTTGCCATATTTAGACCTCTTGACCTCATGTAAGGTCCTTGAAGCCATCACACACTCACTTTTTATTATTTAAAATTTTATTCAAATTTTATTTGGCCTTGAATCACTCATCTCAGGGGACTTGCTTTTCAAATCGGCTCATTCCAGTGATTGTACAATGTACCGGGCATTACATTTGATGAAGTTTCTAACCTAATTAAATCTCAAACTCATATTAATAATTTATTTCTTTTTAGATTCCCATTTACATGGTTTGCCCAATTATTCCATAATAATTATGACTAATCTATGATTAACACCTTAATTAATTTTGGAGTGTTACATTAAGCCTGACCAACAGAGAGAAAATCCCTATATGCTAGAGTTATGAATTTAGAAAGAGGTTAGGTGTAGTTCTTTATGATAAGGTAAGTGGTAAACCATGTCTCCAGTAGCTGAGAATATGAGAAGTTAATATCCCATATGAATATAGTATTAGTCAGTGGTAGTCACTCTTCAATATTAGTATAGAAAAAGTAAGAGTTATGATAGTCAGATATTAAGTTGAGAAACTAAATGATAGTCACTCTCAAGTAAATAAAAGGAGTAAAGAAAAGATCAGGTCTAAAAAGGCAAGTATAATAGTGAGTAAAGAAACTCAAACAATTAAGAATATAAACTCTTTAAAGAAGCTATGATCTCAGTAAGTGATTGAAGTATAAGGCCTACGATAAAAAGAGATAAAAATCTTGATTATAGGATGAGCTAGTAAGAAAGAAGGTAAGGTTAAAAGTAGAGTGAACACTTAAATAAGTTAAGTAGGTAGGTAGAAATCTCTGATGGCTTGCAATGAATAGAGAAAGATAAAGAAACTTTACAAAAAGCCATTAGAAGATGATATGGGAAATTTAATATTAATAAAACATCTCTAATTACATATGCAAGTAAATCCACTAAGTAGGAAATTTCAATCCTTATGAGTTGAGTTATGACCAATCAGATATGAAATAGTAAGCTCTCCTAAGGAATGGGCCACAATTATTAAAATATATTTCAGTATCAGAGGTTAGTCTCCCTTGTGGCAAGAACAAATCAATGCTCTGTATAAATAACACAGAGAAAGAGAATCATATATAGCAAGCTAGCAATGTTAATTCTCTGGTAGAAAGAAGCTTAAAAAAGCCTAGCCTCTGAGAAAAATAAATAGAGTTAGGCAAAGGGAATAAAAAAACTAGCTAGAAAAAGTATGAGAAAAGCAAGATAATGCCTATATCCCTAAATTTTGAGGATGAATTTTTTTTAAAGGGAGAAATGCAATATTTGGTCTCTCTAGAACTAGAATGATGTAACTCCATGAATTTATAACTTTGCCTTATGCCACTTCTAAGTCTTATGCCATGTATTTCTCAGGAATACAAGGAAATAACATATAAAAAGTGAATTTTTTTTTTGCGTTGTGTAGGGGATGAAATTTTCATTTAGTGTCTTGTGGACCATGTGAGCTCATATATCACATTCTCATATTTAATTACATAGATACAACTTAATTCAATCACTAAAAGTAGCCTAGAACTCGTGTAAGTGCAAGAAACATATAAAATATCATAGTGTAGCTTCGGCCAGAATTTCATACCTTTTGTCACAAACTTTGAAAAATCATAACTAATTCTAGCAAAATCAAAATCATTCATTTTTTACCATTCTAGAATGCTACAGGTGTCTACTTCATGATAAAAATAATTTCATTCATGAACATAGCATCTGGACCATGTTTGACATTGAAAAAGGTTCAAAGGTCTGACTAGTTAATGGTACTGATACAAATTTCTGCTACAAAATTCAAAAATGTCTAATTAATTCCAAAAAAATCTAATTCATGCAAATGATACTAATTTAGAAAGCTATGGATGTTAACTAGAGGAAAAAAAATAACTTTACACTAGTATAGGCACGTCCAGGCCTCAAAATCAAATAGTGACATAGGTCTGACTAGACACCTAATATTGGACAAAAACTTCAAAAATTTATATCTCCCTCTCTAGATATCCAAATGAGGTGCTTCCAATTATAACAAGTCACTGGGGAGGTCTAGTTTCTCCCTATAAAGTTTTGTGGCAATTGGACATTATTTGCCCCATGAGTGATAGAGTTTTATTTTGGACCATTATGAACAATGCACTAAACCAAAACCAAAAAAATTTCCAACTTTGAAAATTTATCAAATATTCCATAGACCTCCAAAAATTCTGCACTTTAGCTTCCCAAAAAGCTCTCAACAAGGTCTAGATGTATGCCACATTTCAGACCAAGAAGAGCTCATTTGGACAAAAAAGTGGTGTAGCTCACCAATATGGTCAATTTTACTCCATATGAGACACCAAATGTGTCCAAATGGTTTCCTTTAATGTTTGGCACCTCTTGGCCAAGTTTAAAAGCATGAATATGACTTGTATGAACTACCCAAGTGGTTCCAAACCTCATGCAACTTAACTTAGCCATTCCACTTCCATTAATACACTAATACACTAAGCCATCAAGAAGCCAAAATTTCTATTTCTATTGATTTCATACCACATATAGTTTATACAAGAGTCATACATCATTTTTTACATTCATACATGAGCTTACATCTCAAAAACAATATATACAAAGCCACTTTGCCATTCATATGGCCATAAACAAGTAAAATTCATGCACTTTGTGTAACACCATAATTCTTAGCTCATCTTATATCATTTTTATGCATCATATTCTCAAATACATGGAGGAAGTAGGAAAAATGACTTAAAATAATACATTTAATTGCGCTGTGTCGTGTATAAAAATTTTATTCGGTGTCACGTGGACCGTGTGAGCTCATACTATATATTCTCATATTTAATTACATCAATACAACTCTTTTACATCATAAAACCATGCCCACAACTCATGGAAATCAAGGAAGGGCTCAAAATAATGAAGTGCATTTTCGGCCAGAATTGGCCCCTTTTCTGACCAAACTTTGGAAAATCATAACTAATTCTAGAAAAATCGAAAGCACACATTCTTGGCCATTCTAGAAAGCTACAGATTTTTACTTCACACTAAAAATATGTCCAGACCATAACATTTATCACAAAAGGTGTTTGACATCTAAAAAGGTCCAGGGATCAAACTACCTCATGATGCTGTCACAGATTCTGCAGCAAATTTTGTAAATGTCCAATTAATTCCACAAAAATCTAATCCATTAAAATGATAGCAATCTAAAAAGCTGTGGAAGTTAGCTAGAGGGGAAAAATATTTCCAGACCAATTCAGGCTACCCAAACCTCATAATTCAATGGAATAGTAACTCTGGTCGGGTGGACAGAATGCTCAAAAATTCATATCTCCCTCTCTAGACCTCCAAATGAGGTGCTTTTAGTTGGCATGAGTCATGTGAATGTCTAGTTTCGCTGTACAAATTTTATGACAATTGGATATCATTGGGCCCAGTGTGACAGAATACATTTTCGAACCAAATGAATAGTATAGCAGACTAAAACTAGAAAAATTGCCAATTTTGAAAATTCATCAAATATTCTGTAGATCTCCAAAAATTATGGTCTTTAGCTTCCCAAAAATCTCTCAACAAGTTCTAAATTTTTGCCAAATCTCAAATCAAGAAGAATTCATTTGGCCAAAAAGTGATATAGGGTTCCATTATGGTCATTTTGGCTTCATATAGGATACCAAAGTGACCAAATGATTTTCCTTTGGTCTTGGTACCTTTTGGGCAAGTCTAAAAGCATATTTAAGACTCGTGTGAGCTTCCCAAATGGTCCCAAACCTCATACATCTCATTTTGGCCTTTTCATCCACATTTATGCATATTTCCATAAAACCATTCATGAAGCTATAATGCCATAACATACTTAATTTACATTCCATCATTCACATAACATATTCTTTCATTCTTACATCATATAATATCATAATTATACATGTCTCAAGGGTCATAGACCATTTACAACAATAATATACATCATGAAGCATCATTATGGTTCCAAAAAGACAAAAGCTAGGCATATGGTTGTCAATCTTCTTTCTTCAATATTGTTGGCTCCCATTACCATATCCACTTAGTCTACCTAGCATATTAGATCATGGAGAGGAGGGAGTGAGATTCAAAGAATCACAACAACTCATCTCCTATTCAATCATACATAATATATGCAAAGCAAGCCTTAAAATGCATGCATGGATATCATGGAAGTCATGAGCATTCAAAAAGCAAGTTTGGCATGTGAACAAGTCATACAAAGCATTCAAGAGCTTTGGATTGGCCTCACACTTTTCCTTATGGTTTTGGACTTGCCTCACCCATTCTTTAAGAGTTTTGGACTCAACCATACTCTTAAGAGCCTACTTTGCTTTTGGGAGACTCTTTACTTTGTCTCAACTAATTCTATGGGTTCTTGGCTCATCCTTACCATGGTTAAGAGTTCTTGGCCTCTACACACTTAAGAAACTCAAACAAACATCATACATTCATTTGAAAACATAATATGTCATTATGGAATCATGGCATATAACATCATGCTAGCATACTTTTCATAGCTTGAAAATACACATACATACATTCTAAGACAAGCTAAACACATCCATGCATGAGAGAAGGTGGAGAGAGCTACCTTGTATACAATCACACACTTTTTCTTTAAAATTCAAGCCTCCTCTTTCGGCCACACACCCATAAACTTATAGAGATAGTTTCTCTTAGCCTAAATACAATTTATGGAAGCCAATTAGGTTTATGAAACAAATTCTAAGGCCACACAACTTGCTTAGACATTAGGTTGTTCTATAAATCCTATTATGGTTCATAATTGCACCTAATAAAGCAACACCCCTCAAATAATTTCTAAGCTTCATTCTTTCCTTTCAAATATGATTCTTGACTCCTTTTAAGCCTCTTGGAGTCATCACACCATTAAAACAAGGAGCCTAACATCATGTTGTTTCTTTAGGTCATAATATGGAACCTAAGACACCAAATCACTTTCTATGAGTTCTAAATTTTTTCCAAGGCCTCCTCTCATATTCATTCATCAAATATGACTCAAGAATGGCCTTAGAAAAATTTAAAACTCTCCCTAACTATATGAACTACTTTGGCTGAGACTATAAACTTCCTTGGCCTCCATAAAGATTTCTTTGTTTTCTTGAAGGAGGAAGCTTGTGGGAAGCATCTTAAGGATTTCAAGAACTCATTTAAACTCTCAATTAGACCTAGGGATCATCACACAAAATCAGAATTTGAAAGGTGCACACAAAACACTAGAATTTACATTTTGAAATCTATTAATTATTTTGTTGTTTTCTTTGCATATGCTAGTTCTTCTCCATCAAATACCTAAGATTCATGCTTGGTTGGGCTTGAAAATCAGATCCTCCTAGGGTTCTTCATGGGTGTCGAATTGGAGAAGAAGGAGAAATCAAAATATCAACCATAAGATGTAATTTTACCTAGTTTCCTTGCTTAATTTGGCTTGAATCTTGCTTTTTCCAAGCTCCTTTCTTCAAATCCGAACTTTCCCTTGAATTTCTCCCTTGAATCAGATTTATAAACTCCAATTCAATCAAAGGAAACAAAGGAGGTGTGGATGAAGAAAAGCATAAAAAATCACTATGGAAACATACCTTTAGCTTGGAATTTCTTCTCCTTCTCTTATTCCCTTGGTGCGCCCAAAACCCTATCACTCTCCTCTAAAATTATGCAGAAATTTATAATTCCAAATGGGGAGAAAGTGGGGTGCCACCTATATATAGGTGTAGGAAAGTGACTTTTTCAAAAATTCTAATTTTGCCCTTCATTCTTTGTATTTTTGTTTCTCCTTCATTTTAGATTCTTTTTAGAACCATCTTTTCCATTATAAAATATAGGTCTCCAATTAAATAAAATGCCTTTGGAATCACTCAAATCGGAGCTAAACCTTCCCGAATGAATCTGTCAAAGTTCGGGTGCACTGACATTAGAAAATATCCACCAGAGGGGATTTACCTGTCCCGGGCCTTCTCATGGTTTTCAGGGCCTCTGAGAACCCCAAAGAACTCAAAATTTTCATTTGAAATGCCCTCCTATGTGAATTCCAAAATTTGCTCAAAATTACAAAAGTGCCATTACGTTTTGTAAGGTTTCCGTCAAGATTTGTTTCTTTATTCTACCTCTGTTTTTCCTTTCGTCTGAGGCTAAAATTCTTATTTTTAGGAGTCTAAAATGTTGTTCAAATTTTTCGAGACCTTAACTAATTCATTTAAGGGGACTTGCTTTGAAAATGCTTCCATTTCCGTCGTTTAATGAAAATCGGACATTACACTTTGTAGTTACAGTTTCATCTTTCAAGTTGTTGGCTCCCATTACCTTGTCTACTTGATCCACCTAACATGTTAGAACATTGGAGAGGAGGGAATAAGATTCAAAGAATCCCAATAGCTCATCTCCCTTTCAATCACACATAAAGTATGCAATACAAGCCTTGAAAATGCATGCATGGATATATTAACATATGTGAGCATTCAAGAAATATTCTTGGCATTTGAACAAGTCATACATGACATATATACGCTTGCCAAGTGAGTGGATTAGCCTTACCCATTTTCTTTAAGTGGTTTTTGACTCAACCTTACTCTTAGGAGTCAACCTCACTCTTGGGAGACTCTTTACTTTGTCTCAATCAAGTTTAAGGGTTCTTGGCTCATTCTTACTGTGGCTAAAGGGTTCTTGGCTTTTCCACACTCAAGCAAATTAATACAAGCATATAAAACATCATTTGAATGCATAAAACATCATCATGGTACCATGGAATAAAAGCTCATACTAAAATTCTTTTCATTGTTCAAAACATATATGTACATTCAAAGAAAATGTAAGCACACATTCATGCATGAGAGAAGGTGGAGAGAGCTACCTTGAATGCAACCACACACTTTTCCTTGAATTTGCTCTCCCTTCCTCGACCTCACATGCATAAAGGTGTGGGATTGGTTTCTCTTGGTCTAAACACAATTTATGGAAGCCAATTAGATTTATGGAGTCAATTATAAGGCCATACATTTATTAAACACTAACTTGGTCTATTAACCCCTTTATGGTTCCAATAATGCACCTAATGAAGCAACACCCATTAAATGAGTTCTAGGCTCCATTCATTCCTTTTGTATATGATTCTTGACTCTTTTTAAGCCACTTGAAGTCATCACATAATTAAAACAAAGAGCGTAACTACATGTTGCTTCTTTAGGTCATATTATGGAACCTAAGATACCAATTCATTCTCTAAGCCTCCTAATTTTTTTCTAAGGTTTCCCTTCATTTTTATTCATCATATATGACTCAAAAATGGGCTTAAAAAAATTTAAAACTCTCTCTAAGTGTCCCAACCATGTTAGGGTGAGCCTATGTCTCCTTTTGGCCTCCATGGAGTTTGCTTTGTTTTCTTGATGGAGGATGCATATGGGGAGACTTCTAGGGATCTTGGGAGCTCATTTAAACACTCATTTAGACCTAAGAACAATTACATCAAATCAGATTTTCAAGAAAGCTCATGAAACCTTAGGTTTTCTATCTTGAAAATCAATTACTTTTACTTGGATTTTCCTGCATATTCTTACTTTCCTCCCTTAAATTCATAAAATTCACCCTTGGTTCTACCCAAAATTCAAGCCCTCTTGTAGCTACATTTATGAGGAGAAATAGGGAGAAGAAAGGGGAAGGAGTAGCTACCATAGGATGGAAGTTTTACCTTATTTCTATGGCTTTTCTTTGCGAAGCCCTCTTTGTAGATTTAGTTATGAATTTCTGAAGTTGTGATAGAAAAACTGAGAATTTGGCCGAAAATAATAGTGTGAGTTTGATGCTCCCCTTTGAACTCCATGAGTTGTGGGCCAACTTTGGTGATGCAAATGAGTTGTATGTATGTAATTAAATATAAGAATGTGATGTATGAGCTCATATGGTCCGCTTGACACCGAATGGAATTTTCATACGTGACGCAATGCAAAATAAGGCATTATTTTAATGCCATTTTCCATTTCCTTTTGTGCAATTCATCATGGAAAACTTAGAAATGATAGGAAGCAAGCTAGAAATATATGGTGTTACACCTCATGTATATAGGGAGGTTTAAGGAAGACTTTTCAAAAATTTCCATTTTACCCTTCGTTCTTAGCATTTTCGTTTTTAACTTGTTTTAGCTCCTTTTTTAGAACCGTCTTTTTCATTATGAAATTTAGGCTCCCAATTTAGTAAAATTCCTTTAGAATCACTCAAATCGGAGCTAAAATCTTCTTGAACAAATCCATCAAAGTTCAAGTCTACTGTCGTTGAAAAACATCTACCGGAGGGGTTTTAATTACCCCGAGGCTTTCCATGATTTTCAAGGCCTTTGAGAATGTCAGAGAACTCAAAACTTTCATTTAAAAAGCCCTCTTATGAGAATTCCAAAATTTGCTTAAAATGATGAAAATGCACTTACGTTTTGTCAACCTTTCGTTCAAATTCATTTTTCCATTCTAGCTCTGTTTTTCCTTTCATCTGAGCCTAGGATTCTCATTTTTAGGAGTCTAAAATACTTCCCAAATTTTTTGAGACCTTAACTAAGTCATTTCCGGGGACTTGCTTTTGTATTCGATAAATTTCATTCATTTATGGAGAAGCCGTATGTTACGTTTCTCACGTTTTCTCTCATTTTTGAAAAATTGGGTATTACAACTGAAATTGATGAAATTATAAAAGAGGACCCCATAATGAAAATATTAGAGGTTAAATAAGAGTAGAATAATAATCTAGACATTCAAAGCTAGTAATGGCTCAAAATCGAAGCAAAAGTGGCTAAACAAAGAAGCCGAAAACGTAGTGGCATTTTCGTAACTTCGATCAACTTTTTGAAAACTCAAAGAAGGGAGATTTAAATGATAAAATTGAGTTTTTTAGAGTTTTTAGAGGCCCCATGAACCATAGGAATCCTTAGAATGGTTAAAACTCCTTTGGTGTATGATTTAGGCTGTTGGTTGACCAAAACATTGACTAGATGGTTTAGTAAAATTTAAAATCCAATTTGATTGAAACCAAAGGTATTTTATGAATTAGAAGATCTAAATTTTTATATGCAAAAAGATAATTCTCAAGAAAGAGTTAAAATAGGAAAAATGAAATTGAAGGGCAAAATGGAAATTTTAAAAAATATTATAACTTAACCCCTTTCTTCTTAAACCTATCCAGTATGACCCAAACCTTTCAAAATATAACTTAGACCATCTAAACCAAAAGAGAGAGGTGCACCATAGGAAGGAGGAAGAAGAAGGAAAACTAACCAAGAAAAGGTAAGGATTTTGACACTTTTTCATGCTTTTTCCTTCATTAACTTGATTCTTTTCTTCAAGCCCTTTCTTCTCATGGTTTTATCTTCTTAAGAGGAGGGTTTTCATGGCTGAACTTGTGGAAGAGGGAAAGGATTTGAGAAATTCAAGCTTTGCACCAAATTCTTCTCTTGAAAAGCTTTAAGATGATATATGGAACAAGGAGCAAAGTTGGCTTCTCCTTGCCTTCTCTCTCCCTCTCAAATTCATCCACCCTAGGGCCCAAAAAGCGTGAGGATGTTTTGGATGGTAACAAAGTAGAATCAAGGGTTTTAAAGTGTAAGGAATTGAATTATGTAATTAGATTCAAGAAAGAAGCCTTAGAAAATAAAGTAGAAAAGTTAGGGTTTTAATTGTACCTTGAGAGTTTTGGAACTTTAAGAGGATAACCCAAGCCATATTTAATCATGTCTAGACTCTAGAAAAACCAAGGCATATGGGTATGTATCAATTTCCCAAAGAAAACAAATAAAACTCCATATGGCTTCTTACATGTATATGGTTCGACTAAGGAGAGAAATGAATATCTTGAGAGTATTTTTTGAGTTCTAATGAATTTAGAGACTTAGATATGATGAATAAATAATTATGGAAGCATTGGATTGAATTTAAAAGGCTTAGAATGGAAGTTGAAAGTTTAAGAGCCTAAATGAGGTTAACAAAGCAAGTTGGTTCTAACTCTTCTAACCAAGTATGTAATGATCTAAATGAGTCCCTTGAGAGTTATAAGACTTATAGAAAGTAAGAGTTTGGGGTTAGAAAAGTAAGAACCAAGAGTAGCTTCATTATGGACCCAAAGCTAGCCTTATGTTGCATATTAAGCCCTAATGAGACTTAAGGAAGATAATGAAGCCTAGAATGAGTCTTATAGGATTAAATTGTCTTGAAATTGTGATATGTAGGCCCATCTAGCTCTAACAATCCTAAGTGTGAGTGCCAAGCCAAAGAAAGTAAGGAAAACAGAAGCCAACAAGTGGGTTAATGGTACATTCAAGTTCTTAGAATTACAAGGTAGCTTTATCTCCCTCTCTTGCATACAAATGAATGTTTGAATGAGTTGTAATTCTTGTATGTATTGTTTCTTGATGCATTCATGATGTATGTTTTAGCATAGTTTCCATCTTAAGCTATATGAATGAGAATGATATATGTTTCAACTCCTAGCTCCCCTAAGGCATGGAATTGAGCGTAGTAGCTCTTCCTTGGCCCTCGGGTTAAGAAAAGTTGAGCCTAGCAAGTTTATGATGATGCCATGGCCAAGAAAGAAATGGGTTTTCATGTTTTATGATGCATTTGACTTGTATGAAGTATTAGCATTGCATTCTTGCACCACATGCATAGCATATACTTATGGCATTCTTGTATGTATTGTATTGGTTGAGATTAGCTATTGAGATTTTCCTGAATCTCACCCTTCATGCTCCCACTAACCATTTCATGTTCTCCAAGCCAAGGTCAAGTCTAAAAGAGATCATCGATAGTAGGAAATTATCTATTAGAATTCCATCTTGTACTAGAATTTATGTATATGTGACAGTTGTGTCAAGTAACCTCGAATAAACTAAGTTGGAAAGGATTTGCAGTATAGAGTGCAACCTAGATCGTTTCCCTTGAAAATGGATTTCAATATTCAATTAAGTCTCTTAAGTGTAAGATAATCTAAAAGCTACCTAATTGAAGGGGGTTTTAATTCAATTTAACTAGCTAAAATTATATAGAATTAAATTTCCTAACTACTAACTAAATTGCATGAATTAAGAGCAACTAATGGACATGTGACTAGCCTTAGATTTATCCCTTAATATCCATTATCCTTATCCTAATTCAATTATTATTATTTTTGGTTTAAGAGTTCATATTTGTGTTCATGGCAAGTTATCTTGAGTTACCACACAAGATTTAAGAGACTAGTAATTTGATGTTGATTTGAGACCTCAAGTCTATATTAAATTACTAATCCTTATGATTAAGATCTTTAAACACTTAAATTGAGTGATTAATTAATTAATTAGCCTCTGAATTTCCACCCTAAGATGTTCAATTTACCAATTAAACTCTAAGGAAACCTCAATTCAAACATTAAGCATACAATTCTTTAACATGCATTTCATCAAACACCTTGATTCCATATAAGGAAAATTAGAGGAAAATGAAAAATCTAGCACTTAAATCAATCCATTAATCATAAAATGCTCTCTTAATTAATATCTAACTAGCCACTAATTGCAAACAACATTAATCTTAATAAATTACAAGCTCAACCAAGCAAGTACAAGAGAAAGAATTGATGTAGAAAGAGAGGAAAAATGAAATAGGAATCTTAGCCCAATCCCTTGACAATCTCCAGGATTCAAGCTTCAATTATGGTCTTCATCATAGGTAGCCACAAGATTCAATTAAGCTCTCATTGGATTATAAGGTGATAGAGGAAGATGGAGATGAAAACCCACAGCTCAATTGAGAGAATGAATAGATGATAGTGAATGAATGGATGGTCCTCCCCTACTCTGCTTGATCCTCCTTTTTTCCTTAATGAATCACATGTTTGTGTGTATGCCAATCAAAACCATCTAGCTATCCCTAAGATTGATGTTATCCTCGTGCTCCCATGCTTCTGGACCCTAAACTCATGGCCAAATCATGTTTCTCTCCTCTTGAATTAATAGGCCCCCCATCTGTAGAATCTGACTTGGAACTATGAATGAAGAAGAATGACTTGTATTCTAAATGGAATGATGTGTAAAATAGGCATATATCTGTGTGTGTGTCATTCCATGTGTGCATGTGATTGCTGTCTACGTGGGAGTGGATTAGGAAGGCATGTTGATTGTAAAGAACGTAATTTTCGTAAAATGATGAAATGAGCTATATAAAGGTAAGTCCCCTAAAATGAGCTAGATAATGTCCTAAAAATTTTGCGTAGTGTCCTAAGCTCCTAAAAAGAATAATTCTAAGCTCAGATAAAAAGAAAAATAGAGCTAGGATGGAGAAACGAAACTGTTACAAAATTTGACAAAACATAATAGCATTTTTGTAAATAAGTGAAACTTTTAGAAAAAACATATAGGAGGGCTTTTTAAATAGAAAATTTGAGTTGCCCGGGATTCTCAGAGGCCCCAAAAACTATGGGAAGGCCCAGGACTGGTAAAGCCCCTTTAGTGTACTTTTTTCAACCACAATAAACCTGAACTTTGATGGATTTGTTCGGGAAGGTTTTAGCTCCGATATGAGTGATTCCAAAGGCATTTTATTAAATTGGGAACCTAAATTTTATAATGGGGTTCTAAAAAAGGAGCTAAAATGAAATTGCCATTACGAAGGGCAAAATTGGAAAAATCTTTTAAAGGAAGCTTATTGAACTCTCTCCATTCTTCATGCCACTTCAAGTCTATTCTTTTCCCTTCTTAGGCTAACATATTCTTTGCTCAAAAATAGAAAAAGAAGTAGCACCTTGAGGGGCACCAAGAGAGCGAGAAAAGGAAGAAGAAAACTAAGAAAAAAGGTAAGGAAATTCAAGGAAAATTATGCTTCTCCTTCTTCCAACCTTGTTCCTCTCCCTTCCTCCTCTTTTTCTATGGTTTTGTTAAGGTGAATGGTTCTTTTTTTAGTTCAGAACATAGGGGAAGAGTTCAAAATTCTTGAGGAGGAACTAACCAAGAAGAAGAAGCTTTGAAAGCACACTTGAAGCCAAGGTATTTTCTTATTCGTGTTGCTCCATCTCCTAATTCCTTGGATGGGTGTATGTTTGGCCATAACAGAACCAAGAAAAGAGGGAATTTCTATCTAAAAAAAAGAGAGAAACTACAGTTTTAGGCCATAGGAAAGTCAAATATGGCAAGAAATTCCAAGACAAACTAATAAAAATCAAGTTAGGAAAGTATTGGTTCTTTTAGGGTTTTGTGAAATCTAATTTTATACATGAACTTCCTTGGCTATTTAAGTGTTCTCTTAAGCTCCTAAGACTCCTAGAAACCTCCCCAAGTGGCTCTCCCATTAAGTAAAAATTTGAAACTGAAGAACCCCATTTATGGAGGGTGTTTCGACCAAGGCTACTTGGAAGGGTTAGAGAGTATTTTAAATTGTTCTAGCCTTGGCTTGGGACTTCATATGATGTTAGAAGATGGGAGAAACTATTAAAAAAAATTTAGGAGCCATGGATTGAAAGATGAGATAATGGTGTTCATAATAGTGCTTTTATGAAGCAACTTGGTTTTTCAATTTTGTAAATGAATGCGTGAGGGCTTCAAGGACCTTAAATGAGGTCAAGAGGCCTAAAAATGAAAATAGAATGGAGCCTAGAGCTTGAATGATGAGAGTTGCTTCAATGGGCCATTTATGGAACCATTATGCCACTTATAGAGCCAAGTGTATGTTTAAGAGTGAGTTTAGTATCTTGGCTTGCTTTAAGTGTATAATTGTGTGCTATTTATAGTGTTTAGGCTAAGAGAACACCAACCCACCTAGTTGTACTTGTGAGGCCAAAAAAGGGAAGGATAAAGACTAAGAAAAGCTTGCATAAATTCAAAGTAGCTCTCCATCTCATTCTCTTGCATTCTTGGTTGCATATTGATAAATGCTATTTTTATATCTTCCCTTCCTCCTAACTTAGTCATTTTAAATGTTAAACGAGGCTTAATGAATTTAATTAGATGGAATTTTGTTTTAGTAGCCATTCTCTGCACTTTATGAATTAAATTGAAAATTGATGATTTTAAACGCATAAAGCATTTTAGTCAATTTTTCTCCTTTGTTTTTATGCAGATTGTGGGCAAATAAAATCTGAATATTGAAAAGAATATATATATATGCATAAGATGAAGCTGCACACTTGAGCTTAAAAAGAAGAACATTCTGATGAGAAGCCACGTGGAGGAGCAGCTGGTAGAACGTGTGAGGAATGAGTTGCACAAAGAAACAGTGGAAAACCAAGGTTTTAGAGGGAAGAAATGATGTGTTTGTAGCAGAAACAAGTAAGCAACAGGTAATAAAAGAATCTACGGGGTAGCTAACATGGAAACTCATGGAAAAGAAAGAATAGATGTGAAAGGAATGAAGCTACATGAGCTGAATGAAGAGAAGCAGAAACAAGAAGGAAGTAAAGGGTTGGTGATAAAAACACGCACACAGAGCACGAATGAAACGCAGCAACATCTAGCAAAAACATGCATGAGGAGAAGAAGCACCAACTGTAGCACGTGGTGAAGGAAAATGAAAAGCTCCAAAACATGCAGAAGCTTAGAGGAGACTCGAGCAGAATGAATGCAGAAGAAGCTGTACAAGCATGCATAAATGGAGACGCTGAAACAGTGTGAGACAGGGGGGTTGCTTCTTCATTCATATTCTTTGAGCTGGATATCACGAGGAGAGGAGACACTGTGCTTAGGAGAAGAAGCTGGAGAGAACTGGCAGCTGCAGGAAGAAAACACGTTAGAAGCGAGCAGATGTGAAGAAACTTATGTGGAGAAAAAGCACGTGGGCAGCTTGAGTTTATGTGCATGCAAGAGAAGGATAGTTACGGGTTGTTGGAACAGAGGTTCAAAAGCAAGGTTTTGATGTGGGTTCTGGTTCGAATGGAAAACAAGAGCCACGAGTTAAAAGAAGTGAAGAACCATGCATGAAGAATGTCAGCAAGAGAAGGCTGGAGTTGAGGAGTATGGCTGATGTGTTTTAGCAAAGCTTGCACAAGCTGAATTATAAGCCACAAACCACGTGGATTAATGAAGCATGAGCTGGAGATTTAGTGAGCTGGGAGAAGAAAATAAAACGTGAGGTATTCAGCGTGAGGCAGCACATGAAAACGAGCTGTGGGTTCCAACAAGAATAAGTTGGGCACGTGATCACTTAAATGAAGAGATGAAGCCATGTGATCTCATGATTCAGAGGGCTCGGGTAATAGGCAAAAGGTTGGATCAAAACGCACATATCACATTATTCCATTCGTGCTTCATTCATTCCCCCATCCAGAACACGTGAGCAAAGCAAAAGGGAGCCACATGAAAGGATTAAAAGGGCACTCGTGGCAGCATCAGGGGGATTCACATTCCATTCACGCTATTCCATCATCCAGATCCCAGCCCATCCACAAGTCATTCACGCCTCTATATTTTCGGAAAGCCTCGTCTATATATTCATTCACCCCATTCCATCACGAGGCATTCGATTCATAAATCCATTCGCTCATTCACCCCTTCATCCATCGTGCCATCTCCTCCATTCCATCTTCCATCCATTCCTTCCATACAATGAAGCTCTAATCCATCTTGAGGCTAGCTAGGAGGAAGCTCTTGGATAAGCTTGAATCCATGGAGAAGAACTCAAAATTTTTGGCTAAGACTTCCTTATTTTCCTACACTTTTTTCTCTTTCATATATTATCTTGGTTAAGTTGTATTTGATAGGGAATTTATGTAATTATAATTAGTGGCTGGTTAGACACTAATTAGGGAACCTTTTGTTGATTAATTGATTGGATTAGATATTGATTTTTCATTATTCTCTAATTTCCCATGTGTGCCTCGAAGGTGTTCGATGAAATGCATGAGTGAAATTATGTGCTTGAAAGTTAAATTTGAGAATTCCTTAATGTTTAGTTGGTTAATTAAACATTTTAGGATGATGGTTCAGAGACTAATTAATCAGTTAATCAATCAAATTGGGTGTTCAAGATCTTAAAAACAAGAATTAGCAATTTAATGCGGAGTTGAGGTTTTAATTCAACATTGGATTGTTAATCTCTTGAATCTTACGTGGTAACTCAAGATACAATTGCTATGAACACAATTAGAGACTCTTAGGCCAGAATCAATTACAATTAGATTAGGATAAGGATAGTGGATACCAAGGAACAATTCCAAAGCTAGTCACAAGCCTATTTTCAATCATAATTCATCTAATTAGGTAGAATTTAGGAACTTTATTTTAATTTCATTTTACTTAGTTAATTAGATCAAAAACCCCCCATAGTTTAGAAATTTTTAGAGTCTTTTAACATTTGAAAAACTCAATTAAGCATTGAACTCCAATTCCAAGGGAGACGACCTATGTTGTGCCACTAGCTGCATATTTTATCAACCTAGTTTTATTTTGAGGGTTGCACGACAGACCTCTTAAAAATTTGGCACCGTTACGGGGGAATTGGATTTTCAATTGTTTGAGAAAGTTTTCTAGGTGTTTTAGCTCTATTTTTGTTCTGTTTTGGTTTGATTTTTGTTCTATTTTGAACTTGGAATTGGGTAATTTCAGTGTTCTGCATCAAGTGTCCTGCTTGCTGGAATTTTTGTTTGAAGTGCCCAGAAAATTATCAAACTTTGTTTTCCAGGGTTTTTGGGTGTTTTAAGCGAAAATAATAGCAAAGCTATTTGGTGCACCATTTTTTATCCAAATTCCAACGTTTAAGGCGCTTTTTCTAATTTTTTCGAGTTTTTTTAGGAATTTTTCAATTTTTCTGGATTTAATTTCTTTATTTTTTGTGAGTTTATTTTAGTGTTATCAACCTCTGTTTTGAAGTGTTTTTGATAGTTAGTTAAGTCTTAGCTTCATTTGAATTTTTTTTTCTCTTAAATTAAAGTTAATTTTAGTTATAATTTGTTAGTGATTTTACTTGTGCTGAAAGTGATTGAACTTCTCATTCTATTTTCTTTAAATGAATCCATATCATTATTCTAATCAAGGTGTCTATGATTCTTGTGTAGAGCATAGGATTTCTCGGAAGTTGGATGATGCCATGACAATGGTTCAAGGCCTTCTTGAACAACAAAGACAAGAACGGCAAGCACAACAATATCAACAAGTCCAACAACCATGCTACCGACCACACCATCATTCTTATGAAGTTCACCCTAGCTACCAACCATACCACAATTCATATGGAATACACCCTAATCACCACCATCATTATGAGCCATACCATAATTTCCATAGGCAAGAGCTAGAGTATCATAATTATAATTATCATGAGGGGTATATGCAACAAGAGGTCCCAAGGGAACCAAGTTGGGAAGAGTAGCTAATGGAAGCTTGTATTATTCAAAACCAACAATTGGAGCAAATGGTCCAACGAGGAACTGAATGGTTGCAACTCCAAGACCAGTGAATGGCAGATAACCTCATGAAGGATTCAGAATTTCAAATGAATCAATCGACTTCAAGTACTAATGAATCAATTAAAGAGCAAATTAAAAGGAAAGGTATAGAGGAGGAAGAGTCCTATTCACTGGGTAATATCGTTCCATATTCTAATACTTTGCAATTGGTTGAAACTGAATCTAGTTTACTGGATAGCACTGTGACTACTGATGCATATAATGTTGTTGATTCTGAATTGCATGATGAGGAAGTTGATGAGGAAATTGTTGTTGAATCTCCTGAATTGATTTATTGTGGTAACTCATTGAGCAAAATTGACACATTTGTTGATGTTCATGATTCCTTGAGTACTGATGCACTTGGAATTTCTACTCCTAGCTGTGATTGTAGTGATGAATTCATGGCTGAATCTGTTAATGATAAATCTATTGAGTCTAGGGTAGTAGATAAGTGTGGGGGTGACCTAGAATGTAATGATCATTCTGTTCTTAGTGTGGAATTGGTTGATAAGTCTATTGATGATGCATCTACTGAGTTTAGGGATAGCATACCATCTGGATCATGTGATATAGATAATTTAAATGATTCTGTTGATTGTGTGTGTGCTGGATCCACTATATATGATAGATGCTCTTAAATTAATGCTTTCATTGAGACTAGTGAGTTCCTCACATATTCTAATCAACATGATTCCTCACTAGCCTATAATGGTATGACTGATGAAACAATGAAAGTAGCATGTGATAATGATATAGACAATGAAATTGTTGAGCAGCTTGCTGTTGATGAATCAGACTTAACTTTTGAATGCTTATGTGATGATATGCATACATGTCCTGTGTGTGTTGAGATTAATGAGTTTCTAGAGTCTGATAAGTCTGTTGAATCCATAGAGTCCTTTGCTTGCACTAAAACTGTTAATGAGACTGATTCTCCTGATCATACTAGTGTTGATGAGAGCATGCATAGTGATACTGCTGATGTTGAAATCCTATTGATGCTTGTGCTGTTGTTGATACTAGTAGGAGACTTGATTTTGTTGTTGATCATTGTTTAGAATTTTGTGAGCCTATTGATGTCTCTTTGGTCAAGGAAGATACTGTTTCTCTTGTTGAAAGTGCAGAACAAATTCTTGAAGTTGGTGAGTTAATTCCCAACAAGCCACAGACTCTCTTAGTTAAGGAGAATCAACTACAAGATGCCTTGAACTCAAAGGACTGTGAGAAGTTACAATCTAATTTTTCTGTTGATGCAGTGACTCTTATTGATGAGAGTCAAGTAGATTTTATTGGATTTGATAGATTTCTAGAGAGTTCAAAATTTAAATTTGATTTTAAATTTTCTTTCTTTGGTTTTAAATGCCTTAAATTTGATTTTTCTTCTTTTCTTGCTTGTGAAATTGCTGAATATGACTTTTTGAGACTACTGATGGTTGAGGAAGTCCATGAGTCATCACTACATGATCAATCCAAATGCTTTAAAGTAGTGAGACTTAAATTTGTTCAGCTAAGGAGGAATAAAGCAGTTTTAATTCTTGTTTTTGATACTTATGAATAGTTAGTCTTTGATAGAGTTCTTTTTAGTTTAGGATTTAATTTTCTTTTCTTTTCTGCATTACAGTTTGTCTTTGTTTATGTTTTATAGGTAATAAAAGGTTGCTAACCAGCTACATGGGAATCTAAGCCTACCATTGGATTCTCCATTTTCAAGTTCATCCGGTTGTACACTCTCTTTTCACTCTCTTTATATTGTGTTGTTTATCTGTTGACTGGATTGTGTGCTGGCATTGAGGACAATGCAATATTTAAGTATGGGGGGAGAGTTATTGATTCCATCCATGTTTTCCTTGTTTCCTTGTTTTGAAAAAAAAATTGAATTTTTGAGAAATTTTTTTGAAAAAATAGCGTGATTCTTTTCAGTTTTTCTGTGAAAATTTACAAGTTGAGATGATTATAGCTTAGATTCACTTAGACATGATAAGCAATGAATCTTGTGTCTTGATTCAAGTGAAGTGGCAATGAATTTGATTTCAATGAATTATTTGATAGCCATTAGCTAGTGAGGATTTGAGCCATAATTGTTCATTTCTAGTATGTATTCACCTATCACTGTTTTCACTCTAGAACTTGTCATGATTCTGTGTTGAGACCTCATTTGCATTTGCATGCATGAAAATGATGAGGCATTCATTTCTTTTGTAGCTAGTGAGCCAAAAAGCCAACCTTAAATGCACTTTATCCATTGTTTAGCCACTTTGGACCTTGTTTTCTTTTCTTGTTAGCCTATAGCCATTTCAATTATTTTTCCACCTTGTTTTAAGATGCCTTAGGGACTTTAAGGAGCATTACACCTGTTCAGGATAGATGAATGTATGCTTTGCATCCATTTAAGCCATTGTTATTCAAAAATTTGCTCTAAGAAAAAAAAACTGCAAAAGGAGAGAAAAGATAGAAAAGCAAAAAGAAAGCAATTGAAAAAAAGATTGAAAAAAAAAAGAAAAGAAAAGAAAAGGAAGCCATGGAAAGTCAAAAGAAAAAAAACAGAAGTGTTTCAAATTGATTTTGTAGTTGCCTATTGCTAGCTAGAATTAAGGACTAGAAACACATTCTTCCCTATCCTAACTTTCCATTGATTGCTCTTGAGGTTCTAAGGTATCCATTTGTTTGTTTTTCCCTTGTTTTTGTATCCATTCATTTCATTTCCCTAACCCCATTACAACTATGAATAAAGTCCTATTGATTTGTGTATCGCATTTGGCATGGGTGGTGGAGATTTAGAAGCTTGACAAGCCTATGGTAGTGAACTTTTGATAGGTGAAGTTTGAGTGATGCACATCCTTTAAACACTTGAGAGTTGAGAGTAAACACCAATCCATGAGAGGGGCTATACATTTTAATTCATTCTTTTCAAATGAAATTGCCATGGAGCTTAATTCTTGATGCAAGTGAAGTTATCTTAGATTGTTGAAGTGTTGAAGAGTCTTGATCATTTCTTAGCTTGTGATTTTTCACTTTCATTTTCCCACTTGTCATTTCATTAGTCTTCCTTTGATTTTGAGCTTTGCCCAGGAGTGCAAAGGTTTAAGTATGGGGGAATTTGATAAATGCTATTTTTATATCTTCCCTTCCTCCTAACTTAGTCATTTTAAATGTTAAACGAGGCTTAATGAATTTAATTAGATGGAATTTTGTTTTAATAGCCATTCTCTGCACTTTATGAATTAAATTGAAAAATAATGATTTTAAACGCATAAAGCATTTTAGTGAATTTTTCTCCTTTGTTTTTATGCAGATTGTGGGCAAATAAAATCTGAATATTGAAAAGAATATATATATATGCATGACATGAAGCTGCACACTTGGGCTTAAAAAGAAGAACATTCTGATGAGAAGCCATGTGGAGGAGCAGCTAGCAGAACGTGTGAGGAATGAGTTGCATGAAGAAACAGTGGAAAAGCCAAGGTTTGAGAGGGAAGAAATGACGTGTTTGTAGCAGAAACAAGTAAGCAACAGGTAACAAAAGAATCTATGGGGCAGCTAACATGGAAACTCATGGCAAAGAAAGAATAGATGTGAAAGGAATGAAGCTACACGAGCTAAATAAAGAGAAGCAGAAACAAGAAGGAAGCAAAAGGTTGGTGAGAAAAACACACACAGAGCACGAATGAAACGCAGTAACATCTAGCAGAAACATGCATGAGGAGAAGAAGCACCAACTGTAGCACGTGGTGAAGGAAAATGAAAAGCTCCAGAACATGCAGAAGCTTAGAGGAGACTCGAGCAGAATGAACGCAGAAGAAGCTGTACAAGCATGCATAAATGGAGACGCTGAAACAGTGTGAGACAGGGGGGTTGCTTCTTCATTCATATTCTTCGGGCTGGATATCACGAAGAGAGGAGATGCTATGCTTAGGAGAAGAAGCTAGAGAGAACTGGCAGCTGTAGGAAGAAAACACGTTAGAAGCGAGCAGATGTGAAGAAACTTATGTGGAGAAAAAGCACATGGGCAGCTTGAGTTTATGTGCATGCAAGAGAAGGATAGTTACGGGTTGTTGGAACAAAGGTTCAAAAGCAAGGTTTTGATGTGGGTTCTGGTTCGAATGGAAAACAAGAGCCACGAGTTGAAAGAAGTGAAGAACCATGCATGAAGAATGTCAGCAAGAGAAGGCTAGAGTTGAGGAGTATGGCTGACGTGTTTTAGCGAAGCTTGCACGAGCTAAATTATAAGCCATAGACCACGTGGATTAATGAAGCATGAGCTGGAGATTTAGTGAGCTGGGAGAAGAAAATAAAACGTGAGGTATTCAGCGTGAGGCAGCACATGAAAACGAGCTGTGGGTTCCAACAAGAATGAGCTGGGCACGTGATCACTTAAATGAAGAGATGAAGCCATGTGATCTCATGATTCAGAGGGCTCGGGTAATAGGCAAAAGGTTGGATCAAAACGCACATATCACATTATTCCATTCGTGCTTCATTCATTCCCCCATCCAGAACACGTGAGCAAAGCAAAAGGGAGCCACATGAAAGGATTAAAAGGGCACTCGTGGCAGCATCAGGGGGATTCACATTCCATTCACGCTATTCCATCATCCAGATCCCAGCCCATCCACAAGTCATTCACGCCTCTATATTTTCGGAAAGCCTCGTCTATATATTCATTCACCCCATTCCATCACGAGGCATTCGATTCATAAATCCATTCGCTCATTCACCCCTTCATCCATCGTGCCATCTCCTCCATTCCATCTTCCATCCATTCCTTCCATACAATGAAGCTCTAATCCATCTTGAGGCTAGCTAGGAGGAAGCTCTTGGATAAGCTTGAATCCATGGAGAAGAACTCAAAATTTTTGGCTAAGACTTCCTTATTTTCCTACACTTTTTTCTCTTTCATATATTATCTTGGTTAAGTTGTATTTGATAGGGAATTTATGTAATTATAATTAGTGGCTGGTTAGACACTAATTAGGGAACCTTTTGTTGATTAATTGATTGGATTAGATATTGATTTTTCATTATTCTCTAATTTCCCATGTGTGCCTCGAAGTTGTTCGATGAAATGCATGAGTGAAATTATGTGCTTGAAAGTTAAATTTGAGAATTCCTTAATGTTTAGTTGGTTAATTAAACATTTTAGGATGATGGTTCAGAGACTAATTAATCAGTTAATCAATCAAATTGGGTGTTCAAGATCTTAAAAACAAGAATTAGCAATTTAATGCGGAGTTGAGGTTTTAATTCAACATTGGATTGTTAATCTCTTGAATCTTGCGTGGTAACTCAAGATACAATTGCTATGAACACAATTAGAGACTCTTAGGCCAGAATCAATTACAATTAGATTAGGATAAGGATAGTGGATACCAAGGAACAATTCCAAAGCTAGTCACAAGCCTATTTTCAATCATAATTCATCTAATTAGGTAGAATTTAGGAACTTTATTTTAATTTCATTTTACTTAGTTAATTTGATCAAAAACCCCCATTAGTTTAGAAATTTTTAGAGTCTTTTAACATTTGGAAAACTCAATTAAGCATTGAACTCTAATTCCAAGGGAGATGACCTAGGTTGTGCCACTAGCTGCATATTTTATCAACCTAATTTTATTTTAAGGGTTGCGCGACAGATCACCTTGAGATCTTCGATTCAAGCTCATCCGGTCGTACGCTCTCTTTTCACTCTCTTTATATTGTGTTGTTTATCTGTTGACTGGATTGTGTGCTGGCATTGAGGACAATGCAATATTTAAGTGTGGGGGGGGAGAGTCATTGATTCCATCCATGTTTTCCTTGTTTCCTTGTTTTGAAAAAAAAAATTGAATTTTTGAGAAAATTTTTGAAAAAATAGCGTGATTCTTTTCAATTTTTCTGTGAAAGTTGCACGTTGAGATGATTATATCTTGGATTCACTTAGACATGATAAGTAATGGATCTTGTGTCTTCATTCAAGTGAAGTGGCAATGAATTTGATTTCAATGAATTATTTGATAGTCATTAGCTGGTGAGAATTTGAGCCTTAATTGTTCATTTCTAGTGTGTATTCACCTATCACTGCTTTTACTCTAGAACTTGTCCTGATTGTTTGTTGAAACCACATTTGCATTTGCATGCATGAAAATGATAAGGCATTCATTTCTTTCATAACGAGATAGCTAAAAAGCCAACCCTACATTCATTTTATCCATTGTTTAGCCACTTTGAACCTTAATTTTCTTTTCTTGTTAGCCTATAGCCATTTAAAATGTTTTCCCACCTTGTTTTAGGATGCCTTAGGATTTCAAGGAGCATTACATCTAACTAAAATAGATCAATATATGCCTTGCTTGAATTTAGGCCATGGTTATTGAAAGTTAAGGAAAATGTCTAAAAAAAAAAGTTGTTGCAAAAAAAAAAAAAAGCAAGAAAGCAATGAAAAAGGAAAAAAAAAGCACTAGAAAATCAAAGAAAGAAGTATTCTGAATAGTTGCTTATATGAAAAGAAGGCCTTCAAAATGCACATTTTCCTTATCCTAAGTCTCATTTTATTGCTCTTGAGATCTTTAAGGTATTCTATTTGTTAGTTGTTTTCCCCTTGTTTTAATCATCCATTTATTTCACTTCCTTAGCCCCATTACAACCCTAAATAAAGTCCTCTTGATTTGTGCTTTACATTTGGCATGGGTGGTGGAGATTTAGAAGCTTGACAAGCTTATGGTAGTGAACTTTGGTAGGTGGAACTTGAGTGATACACAAACCTTGACCACTTGAGAGTTGAGAGTAAACACTAATCCATGTGAGGGGCTATGCATTTTGATTCATTCTTTTCAAATGAAATTGCCATGAAACTTATTTCTTGATGCAAGTGAAGTCGCTTTAACTGTTAAAGTGATGAAAAGTTGTGATTAGTTTCTAGCTTGTGATTTTTACACTTTCTTTTCCATTTTAATTTTCCACTTGCCATTCTACTAGCTGGGTGTTTCAATTCATTCTTTCATCTTAGATTTTGAGCTTTGCCCAAGAGTGCAAAGGTTTAAGTGTGGGGGAATTTGATAAGCATGATTTTTATGCATTTTATTTCCCTTAAAATTTTAAATGTTAACTGAGGCTTAATGGATTTACTTAGATGGAATTTAATTTTAGTAGCCATCTTTTGCACTTTAGGAATTAAATCACAAAATTTTAGATTTTTAATGCATAAATCTTTTTAAATGTATTTTGTGAGTATTTCTATTTCATCCTTTCCATTCTTTTTGTGTAAATTTTCAATGCAAACTTGAGCAAATGAATGAAAGGAAAAGACATTAAAAACACAAAAAAGGAGCAGTAAGAAGAAAGTTCACGAAGCAAGAAGAAGAAGGTTTGAGAGTGAGAAGAGAGGAAGGTTTTATGAGTTAAATGGGACTTGTGCAGCAGCCATGGCTTAGAGGCAGAACTTGAGGGCTGGAATGAGCTAAATAAGAGAAGCAACGTGATTTATGAAGATGAAAACATGTGAAGGAGCTCACTCAAACAAAAGTTTAGGTTAGAGATTAAAGAGAAAAAAAAAGCCTCAAGCACTCTTATATGCACATGCAAGCTCATGATTCATTAAAGGAAAAGTTTGGGCAAAATGAAAAGAAGAACAACGCTGAAACAGAGGATAAGGAAGGCCTGACGTAATAGCTTGAACAAAGGAAGATATATGCTGCGTCTGGATTGGAGAAGAAGCCACATTCTAGTCCTTGAGTGGGTAAGAGGAAGAACATGCAGAAGCTAGAGGAGAATACGAGCTAGATTGACACGAGCTGAAGCTGGGAGCTTGTGGAATAAAAATGCAAAGAAGTTGACGTGAAGGAGGCACTAAGATGTCGAGCTGCAAGAAGGAGGCAAGGCCACAGTTTTAACGTCAGTGAGAAGAACAGAACCATGCAGCAACGTCCAGTTGTACGTAGGAGTAGCAGAAGGAAACAACGTGGAAACAAATGAAGAGAAGCAAGAGTTGGGTGTTAGGCTGGACGAAGAAGCTTGCATGAGCTGCAGTTTCAACGTGAAAAGCTAAGAAATGAAGAAGCTACGTGGTATAAGAAGGAAAATGCATGCAGAAATGGAAGAAGAAAGTCACGTGGGGCTGGAAGAAGATGAAGCTACGAGTAGAAGAAGCATGGGCTGAATGCATGAGCTAAATCGATGTGGGAAGCTTAGGTAGAACCATTATACACACGTGCAAAGAAGGCAGCTCACATGAAAGAGATTATTATATTTGCTTTAGGGCCCACACATTTTCACGTGTTTTGGCTGAGAATTCAAGAAGTGGTTGACCCACACTTATACGTATCAATAGAAAAAAAAGGCTACGGGCAATTGGCAAATGAAGAGAGCACGTGAGTGATTAAATGAAACACGTGAGTGGATCATTATTCAGGCAGAAGGAATAAAAGGCACATACCATCATCCATTCACGAGAGGCTTCATACACCACATTCACGCCTCTATATTTTCGGAAACCCTATTCCATTCGAATACTCCACCCCATCATTCATTCTGCGGCATCCATTCACCCGTTCGCCCTACATTCCCCCTCCATTCCATCTTCCATCCATCCACCATACAATGAAGCTCTAATCCATCTTAAGGCTAGCTAGGAGGAAGCTCTTGGAGAAGCTTGAATCCATAGAGAAGAACTCAGAATTTTGGCTAAGAATTCCTATTTTCCTACACTTTTTCTCTTTCATATATTATCTTGGTTAAGTTGTATTTGATAGGGGATTTGTGTAATTATGATGAGTGGCTGGTTAGACACTAATTAGGAGATTGTTTTTGTTTAATTAATTGATTGAATCAAGTTCTGAATTTTTCATTATTCTCTAATTTCCCATGTGTGCCTCGAAGGTGTTCGATAAAATACATGAATGAAATTATGTGCTTGAAAGTTAAATTTGAGAATTCCTTAGTATTTAGTTGGTTAATTAAATATTTTAGGATACGGAGTTGAGGTTTTAATTCAACATTAGATCGTTAATCTTTTGAATCTTGAGTGGTAACCCAAGATAACTTGTTATGAACACAATTAGGGACTTTTTAGGCTAGAATCAATTACAATTGGATTAGGATAAGGATAGTGGATACCAAGGGACGAATCCAAAGCTAGTCACAAGTCCATCTTTCACCCATAATTCATATAATTAGGTAGCAGTTAGTCATTTTAATTCAATTTAATTTTAAGTAGTTTAAGTAAATCAAAACCCCCCTAATTTAGGAATTTTTAGAGTCTTTTAACATTTGAAAAACTCAATTAAACATTGAACTCCAATTCCAAGGGAGATGACCTAGGTTTTGCCACTAGCTACATATTTTATCAACCTAGTTTTATTTTGAGGGTTGGGCGACGAGCCCGTCACATATATGTATGTTATTGTATGCTTGTGTGTGCTCTTGTGAATTAAGAACATGCCACTTGATGTCTTGAGATTGCATTGGTACCAATGTATTGTCTTGAATCCCTTTAAAGGTGGAAACAGCTCAAAAGGGTGAGGTGATGCCAAAAGCCCTTAATGATGGTAAGGAGATGCCAAAAGTCTCATGGCATGGGTGAGACAAGGCCAAAAGTCTCTTCAAAGGGTGAGGGCAAGTCAAAAGTCCTTAGGCCAAGGATGAGGCAAATCCAAAAGTCCTAGAAATGAGGTGAGGCAAAACCAAAAGTCCTTGGAGCATATTCTTGACTTGAATGTGACTTGGTGGCATGGAAAATTGTGACTTTGCACATTTTATGATTGCCAAACTTTACATACTTATGCTTTAAAGTGTATATGCCATGAATGTGTGTGTGAATGGGTGTGTAAGTGAGAGGTCATGTTGCGCAACCCTCAAAATAAAATTAGGTTGGATTAAATTTTATAGTTAATGGCACAACCTAGGTCATCTCCCTTGGAAATAGAATTCAATGTTTAATTGGGTTTCTAAGTGTTAAAAGATCCTAGAACTACCTAAATTAAGGGGGTTTTTATGTAATTAGACTAAGTAAAATGAAATTGAATTAAAATGACTAACCACCTAATTGTATGAATTATGAGGTGAATGATAGGCTTGTGACTAGCTTAGGATTTATTCTTTGGTATTCACTATCTTTATCCTAATTCAATTGTGATTAATTATGGTCTAAGAGTCCCTAATCGTGTCCATGGCAAATGATTTTGAATTACCATCCAAGATTCAAGAGATTAACAATCTAATATTGAATTGAAACCTCAATCCCACATTGAATTGTCAATTCTTGTCCTTAAGATCAATGAACACTCAATTTGATTGATTAATCGATTAATTAGCCTCTAAGTCATCACTCCAAGATGTTTAATTAACCAACTAAATACTAAGGAATCCTTAAATCAAACAATCAAGCATACAATCTCACTCATACATTTCATTGAACACCTTGACGGCATACATGGGAAATTAGAGAATAATGAAAATCCAACACTAAATCAATCAAATAATCATTCAAAAAGTATCATAATTAGTGTCTAACCAGCCATTAACTATAGACAACACATATTCCCAATCAAATACAATTTTAACCAAGATAATATAAGAGAAGAAAACTGCTGGAAAAATAAGAAAATCTTAGCCAAAATTTATTTATCTCCATGGATTCAAGCTTCTCCAAGGTTGTCCTCCTAGCTAGCCATAAAGGTGAATCAAGCTCTCGTGGAATGGAGGTGAAGATGGAATAGGAATGGAGGATGGTTACGATGTGGAATGGATGAAGGAGTGTGTTCTATGTATGCGAATTGAGTGTAGCGTGGAATGATGCATTTCTTCATGTATTCACCTCCAGCCTCCTCATTAAAAAATCATGTGCCCAGCCTTTGTGTATATGTGTGGGCCCAATTTTATTTCTTTTATAATATTCCGCGTGCTACCTCTTCGCTCATTCAGCTTGTAATTACATTCTCCAGCATGGCTCTCATATCATTTTTTGCATTGTTTTTCAGCTGCCTTTTGCGTTTTTTCACGTCTTCATATTCTTCACGTCAGCCTCCTAAGTTCTGCCTCTGTATCTTCTTCTTATCTCAACACATAGCTTTTCTTCTCTGCATGACATTTGTTGCTTTCATTTCTCTTCATTCCCATGTCAAAGTCTTGCTAACCGATTGCTTCTTTTTCGTTCTCCTTATGTTGCTTCATTCTTTTTGCATCAGACCCGTAGCTTCCTTCTCTCACATGTAGTTCATTCTTCCTCCTCTTCGCTCATGCTTCTTTCCTTCACAGCCTCTTCCTCCTATAAACCAGTGGAACCATCAACTCGGGCCTCTTTTAGACTAAGTGAATCTCCTCGTGTGTGCTTCTCTCGAGTTCTTGCTGAATGGACGCGATACCACCTTAGCTTCCTCAGAAAAACAAAATGCTCTGTTTCACGCTCTGTGCATTGCTTACTTGCTCAACCTCCAGCTCATGTTCCTTCATTCACTTTCATATCTAGCCCATAGTAATCATGTCAGCCCAAGCTCCAGTCTCTCCTCTATTTCTGCATGTGTACGATGGCAAAGTGACTTTATGTGAGTGTGTAGGCTACATGAAGATGGAAGTGTGTGCACATGGGTGTGCTGGATGTGCGGTTCATGTGTGTGTCAACATGTAAATGCAAGGGACTCGTGACTTTATGTGATGCCCCCCTCGTGTGTGTCTACGTGTAACCAGAAGAAAAAAAAACTCAAGAGAATGCCTGGATATGTTAGTCCCATCTATGCCTATGTGTGTGAATAATCCATCCAAGTGAATAGAGAGACGTGGTCCTTTTATTATTATTTTATTTTTAATATACCCCTGGACCTCCAGAATTAGTGGGCCCACTCCCATGTGTTGTTTTCATGTGGAGAAAAGGTGAGTTGTAGATAATGAAATGAAAGTTGTGCCTTGAACATGTGTTAATCTGTGTGTGAATGTATGTTAATATAGGAATTTTGTAGTATGATTCATCCATTCCTTCATCAACATGAGAGATGATTTGCCCAAAATCTGCATAAAAACAGAGGAAAAAAATTCACAAAATTTATTTAAAAGGATTTATGCATTTAAAATGAATTATTTTGCAATTAAATTCCTAAAGTATAGAAAATGGCTACTAAAATCAATTATCCACCTAAGTAAATCCCTAAAGCCATATTTGATCATTAAAATGGCTAAGATAAGGAGAATAAAATGTATAAAAAATCATATTTATCAGTGAGCTATTGAGATTCTATGAATCTCACCCCTTCCCTCCTTTATTTCTATGACTCTAGGTGGCTCTCAAGAAATAAGAAATCTAAGCCAAGGAAATTAGGATGCCATACTTTGAACATTTTGTAATTTTCCTTGTATCTATATGTCTAAGTGATCTTGTACATATTATTTTTGAGATGTAAGACTATAAGCAAATGTAAAATGATGTATGAATATTGTATAGACCTGATGTGGCACTAAATCAATGGAATTATGAAATTTGGCTCTTGGATGGCTTGTATGTAACTATGTATTAATGAATGTGGGATAGCCAAATTAAGATGCATGGTATTAGGGACCACTTGGGCAGTTTATACAAGTCATATTTATGCTTTTAAACTTGTCCAAGGGGTGCCAAATATTAAAGAAAGTCATTTGGACAAAGTTGGTACCTCATATGGAGCAAAATGGACCAAAACGGTGAGCTATGCCCTTTTCTATCTAAATGAGCTCTTCTTGGCCTAAAATTTGGCAAGCATCTAGAATTTGTTGAGAGCTTTTTAGGATGATAAAGTGGGTATTATTTAGAGATCTGTGGAATTTTTTGTGAATTTTTGAAATTGGTAGAAAAACCAAAATTTGCTAATGTTACTGTTCATTTGGTCCAAAATTAATTCCTATCACTCATGGGTCAAATAAAGTCCAATTGCCATGCAATTTTATAGAGAGAAAGGAGACCTTCCCAACGACCTATACCAATTAGAAGCACCTTATTTGGATGTCTAGAGAGGGAGATATGAATTTCTAAAGTTGTTATTCTTTTCTAAACATCTAGTCAGACCTCCAGTACTGTTCCATCAAATTTTGGGGTCTGAATGCTATTGGATTGATCTGCCACTATTTTTTCCCTCTAGTAACATTCATAGCTTTCCAAATTGGTATAGTTTACATGGATTAGATTTTTTTGGAATTAATTATGAATTTCCAAATTTTATATCAGTAATTTATATCAATGTTTCTGGATAGCTTGACCTTTATGTCATTTCAGATGTCAATCATGGTTCAAATGAGATTTTTGGGCAAGGAATTATTTTTCATGTAAATTTAACATCTAGGGATTTCCAACAAGTCATAGTTTGCTTGCTGTCTATTTTTTGAGATTTAGTTATGATTTTTCAAAGTTACCTTTGAAATCTGCCACAAGTTGTCCAAGGGAAATGAGTGAAAATCTGGGGCTTTTAAGTTGAATCCGTGGATTTTGTGATGTTTTGGATTATTTGTGATTTGTATAAATGGTAAATAACTACAAAATGTTGTTGGAAAATCCATGGGGCCCACATAACGCGAAGTGAAAAATTAAACCCTGGTGTAACGCGATACAAATGCATGAAATTGTAGCTTTTTGTTGATCATTTTCTAAGAACATATACATAATTATCTTAAATAGAAGAATAAAATGATAGAAAGTATATGGTATGACATTGAGTGTATGATTTAGTGCTACTTATAATGTGGAGAGTGGAGTGAATGGTTATCTGTTTGCTACATAGAAGGGAACCATGTGTGCATATAAAGCCACCTATTCATGTGTGTGTTACGTGGAAGTGCAATGTGACATGTGAGAATGCTGGTGAGAGAGAGCCTATGACATGATGTGTGTTTTATGTATGTGTAAGCTATTCCTCCAGCCACGTGAAACTTGTAGCTACTATGCATGATTCATCCAGCTTGTTGTATGAATATAAGTGACGTGGTGTATGAATAAGTAAGCTGTCTACATGAGAATGAAACCTGTTGCTCTTCCCTTCTCCCTCTTCTCTCCTCTCATTAATCACGTGTGCCCTTATGTATCTCTCTAGCCTATGGCCTTTATGTGTGATGGGTGTGTATGAAATGGATGCTGTGTATGTAACATCAGGTCCCTCCGTAAACGTGAGAAACGCAATGTTCGGTTTCTCCGTAAACGTAAGAAATAGGCCAAATATAAAAGGAAGTTCTCGAAATAGAAGAAATTGGAGCCAACTAAAATTATGATAAAATTTTAAATATTAGAAAATGAGGATTTGAGGTTTGAGATGCCCAAAAACCAGAGCCAGAAGAGCTCAGAAAATTTGCCGAAGAAAGTAGGGGTATTTTTGTAATTTTTGAAAAAATTTGAAAACTCACAGGAGAGCTTTTTAAATGGAAAATTTGAGCTTTCTGGGGTTCTCAGAGGCCCTAAAAACCATGGGAACCCCTAGAACAGTTGAAACCCCTCCGGTGAGTGATTTCGGCAAAAGTTGACCAAAACTTTGACCAAACTGTTCGGAATAGTTTTAGATCCTTTTTAAATGATTCCAAAGGCAATTATTATGATTAAGAGCCTAAGGAATATGATGGAAAAGATAGATTTTAAAAAGGAGTTGATATGAGCCTAAAATGAAAAAGCCAAGAAAAGGGACTAAAATGTAAAAGTAAAAAGTTACATAAAGTGACTTTTGGCTTCTTCTTATCCACGTTCCAGCAGCTCCTCTAAGTAAAATGGTCTGTTTCTACCCAGAAAATAGAGAGAGAGAGTGGGGCACAAGAGCAAGCTCAAGGGAATAAGAAAAGCCAAGAGAAAGGTATAAATTCATGGAAACTTTTGCTCTTCCCTTTAGAAAACTTCTTTCCCTCCTTTCCTCCTCTCTTCCTATGGATTTAGTGAGGTGTTTGGTTCTGTTTTGAGCCCAGAACAGAGGGGTAAATTTTGAAATTCAAGGAGAGAGTTGAAGCAAGGAAGAGAGCTCTTGAGAAAAGCTAGGAAATCAAGGTAACTTGTTGTCTTCCATGCTTCTTCTTCCCTTCTCCTCCTTTTGATAATTTCGTCCGATATAGAGCCCAATCAAAGGGAGATGAATTCTGGTCCTAGCAAGGGAGATTCATAGATTTTGGAGTGTGAGAAGCAAGTAGGTGCAAAGAAATCAAAGAGAGAAGCATGAAAACACAAGATAGAAAAGTGAGGGATTCATGGAGACATTGTGAAATCTGTTTTGATCCATGAATTCCCTAGCTTAGATGAGTTTTTGCTTGAGTTCCTAAGATCCCTAAGAGGTCGCCCATATGCCTCTTCCTCCATGAAAATGAACAAAACCCCATGGAAAGTCATGAACCTAAAAGTTAGAAAAGTGTAGAGCATTTAAGGGGATTGTAAAAATTGATTTAATCTATGAGTTCTCTTGGCTATTTAAGTGTTTCCTTGACCTCCTACAACTCTTAACAACCTCCCTAAATAATTCTCCCATCAAGGAAAAATCAAGAAGCCATGAAATCCCATTTATGCTCTAAGTTTCGGCTAAGTAGGGATGACATAGTTAGGGAGAGTTTTAAATTGTTTCAAGCCCATTTTTGAGTCATATATGATGAATGAATGTGAGGGGAAACCTTAGGAAAAATTCAGGAAGCTTAGAGAATGAGTTAGTGCTTTAGGTTCCATATTGTGACCTAAGGAAGTAACATGATGTTAGGCCCTTTGTTTTAATGATATGATGACTCAAAGGGGTTTAAAAGGAGTCAAGAATCATATTTGAGAATAAAGAATGAGGCCTAGAAATCATTTGAGGGGTGTTGCTTCATTAGGTGCCAATATGGACCATAATGGAGGTTATAGAGTAATCTAGGGTTTAAGCAAGTTGCATGGCCCTAGACATTGTTTCATGAACTTAATTGGCTCTCATAATTTGTGTCTAGGCCAAGAGACACTATTTCCACTAACTTGTGGGTGTGTGGCTAAAAGAGGAGGCTTGAAAGCTAAGGAAAAAGTGTGTGAAATTATGCAAGGTAGCTCTCTCCACCTTCTCTCATGCATGGATGTGTGTTTAGCTTATTTTAGAATGTGTGTATGTGTATTTTCAAGCTAAGAAAAGTATGCTAGCATGCCTTTATATGCCATGATGCTTGATGCTATGTTATCTTTTCAAATAATTACATGATATTTGTGTGAGTTTGCTTGAATGTGGAAAGGTCAAGAACTCTTCCCTTTGGTGAGGATGAGCCAAGAACCCTTGAGCTTGGTTGAGACAAAGTAAAGAGTCTCCCAAAAGCAAAGTGGGCTCCCAAGAGTATGGTTGAGTCCAAAGTACTTAAAGAATGGGTGAGGCAAGTCCAAAATCTATGAGGAGAAGTGTGAGGCCAATCCAAACACTTAGTGAGCTCTTGAATGTCTTGCATGATTGATTCACATGCCAAAGTTGCTTTAAAATGCCTATGATTTCTACTTTCTCCATGCATGCATATATGAAACTTGCTTGCACATATTATGTGTGATGGAATGGGAGATGAGCTATTGGGATTCTTTGAATCTCATCCCCTCCTCTCCAATGATCTAACATGCTAGGTGAACCAAGTGGATATGCTAATGGGAGCCAACAACATTGAAGAAGAGAGATTGACATTCATATGTCTAGCTTTTACCCTTTTTGAGCCATAATGATGTATATGATTATTGTAAATGACACATGACCCTTGAGACACATGTAAATATGATATTATGTGATGTATACATGTATGGATATGATGTATGAACTTTAGAAATGAATTTGGGTATGTAATGCCAAGTTATGCAAATTGGAAGTTTGATGCAAATGTGTATAAATGTGGGTTGAATGGCCAAAATGAGATGTATGGGGTTTGGGACCATTTGGGCAGCTTACACAAGTCTAAAATATGCTTTTAAACTTGCCCAAAAGGTGCCAAGACCAAGGGGAATCCATTTGGCAATTTTGGTACCCAATATGGAGCCAAAATTGACCATAATGGAACCTTATGTCATTTTTTAGCCAAATGAGTTAGTCTTGCCCTGAAACTTGGCATGCAATTAGGTCTCATTAAGAGCTTTTTGGGAAGCTAAAGATCATAATTTTAGGAGACCTAGAGAATATTTGATGAATTTTCAAAGTTGGGATTTTTCATGGATTCTGGTATGGGTACTGTTCATACTGGCAGTTTTGAATTCTGTGTTACCCGATGGCCAAATGGTGTCCAATGCTTATGAAATTTTACATGCATAAACTAAAGGTCATGAGCTTTCTATGGCCACCAATATCACCTCATTTGGAGGTCTGAGCAATGAGTTATGCATGTTTAAAGTTAACTGTAAGCATTAGTAGTGGCCCATGAGTCCGGTTACTGTTCCATAGGGAGCTGACTAAACGTATTTTTTTCATTCTAAAATTATTTTTAGCATAAATTTAAGATTTGTATCTTTCCAGAATGACCAAATTTGTGTGATTTTGATTTTTATATAATTAGTTATGAATTTTAGAAGTTTGTATCAGTAATCTAAAACAACAGCCCAGGCAGCAGCGACCTCTGGACCTTTTTGGATGTCAAACGTCCTTTGTGATGAATTTTATGACCTGGGCATATTTTTAGTGTGAAGTAAACATCCTAAGGTTTCCAAAATGACCAAGATTGCATGATTTCAATTTTTCTAGATTTATTTATGATTTTCTGAAGCTTGCCCAGAATTGAGGTCAGTGCTGTCCGAGAATGAATACCCATTTCCCCTAGCTCCTTTCGATTTCCAAGAGTTGTAGGTGGGTTTTTGTGATACAAATGAGTTGTAATAATGAAATTAAATATGAGGGGGCATAGTATGAGTTTACTCGGTCCACGTGACACCGAATGGGTTTTTAGATATGATGACTTGTAAATAAAAATCCAAATTTTCATGCTTCCTCTATTAGAATTATGTGTATGTTTCATGATAATTATATTATTCAAAGGCATGAGATGAGTTAGACTTATGGTGTTACAGTGTGTGCTGGTGAAAAGGATGTGTGTGTGTATTAAGTGAGGGAGAGAGCTGTATGTCCATGCTAAATGAAGATGGAATGGGTGTGTGATGTGTTAACCGTGAATGACGTGAATGTGTGTCATTCTCCTCTAAATTTTTTTCCATTTTTTTTATTTCCAAAAATTTATTAGAAAACCTACACATTTATCCCTTCCCTTAAGTTGCACACATGTAGCCTTCATCTCTTCTCCAATTCAATTTCCTATTCAACTTCTATTTGCCCATCAAAAAGTCTACCCAAAAAAAAAATAGACAATATTAAGTAAGAATATTCACAAAATCATTTAAAAAGATTTCTACATTTAAAAAAATAATTTTACAAATTAATTTATAGAGTGCAAAAATGGTCAATAAAATCAAATATCCTCCAATTAAATCAATTAAGCTTTAATTTATTATTCAAATGCCCAAATTAAGGAGAATAAAATATATATAAAAGGTGTTTATCAATATGTATGCATATGATGCTGTACATGTACCATGACACACTTATGATGTATATGATAATGCTACTTCATATTTTATGATGGAATCATGTATAAAAGTATGAGAATGTGGATGTAGAACAAGTTATGAGAATGTATGAGTCTTGTGATGATATATGGCTATGTTTTCTAATAGGAATGTATGTATTCTTGTATGTCAAAGGGTCAAATCTTGATCCACCTATTTTGGAATGATATGGAATGGTTAGAGAAGCCATTTAGGATGGAAGAAATGTACTCAAAGTGAAAGACACCCAATTAGACACCAAATGGTCCAAATTGGTATCTAAAATGGTCTCAACTTTGCCATAAATAACTTTTATGTCAAAAGTGGCATAAATGACCTAATTTGAGCCTAAGATTTGGCATGCATTTAGACCCCTTCTAAAAGTTCTTGTCAAGCTAAGAACCATAACTTTTGGAGTTGTACAAAATATTTCTCAAATTTCTGAAATTAGACAGAAATTTCAAATAGGTTATGTCACTGTTCACACATAACAGATTTAGAATTTTTGTGTCATTGAGGTGTCAAATGAAGTCCAATGCTCATGAAATTTTATAGGCATATATATGACATTATAAGATTTTTAGGGCAACTAAGTTTGCATAAAAAGGAGTTGTAGAGAGGTAGTTATGAATTTTTTGAAATTAGACATCTAATGGTGCCTAAATACTATAGCAAATTCTAGTATACGATGGATTTCACAAGCCAAGTGAACTTAGATGCCCTTGAAATTTTTACAAAAATTAGGTCTCATATCAAGCTTTCTATGGCCATAGAGAGCACCTAATTTGGAGTCTTGTAGTTAAAGATATGCAATTTCAAAGTTCAGGTCTACTACTTGCCTCCATTTCTAACTTGTGTTATTATTCTATTGCATTTGACTAGGAAGATGAGCTCAATTTTGCCTAAAAATTTACAACACGCAGTTCACATCCTAAGCTTTCCATAACACCTATTTTGTATGATTTGGATTTGTATAGCCCAAGTTATGAATTTTCAAAGTTAATGTAGATTATGGCACCTATACTGTCATTTCGGGTTCCATGGTGATTTAAGGGATTCCACGAGTTTTACACCATAATTTGAGTATGAGCAAACTTGTTTATGATAAAAATGAGTTAAAGAAAGTTAAGAATCAAGTTTAGATCCCTATAGCTCTAAATGACCCGTAAATTGTTCAATTTCAATGTTTAATTCCATATAAATGTATGTGATTCTTGTATTTATGCTTCATATGTGTATAAATATGCTAAAGAGGAACTAGTTATGATGCCCACCAACTATGAAAGAGTAGTGGTTAATATCCCTATGGAGGAGAATGCTGAATTGCTTGTTCCTACCGAGGATGCAAGAATGGTAGGATAAGCAGTAGGAAGCTTTGTTACGTGGCCTACCAATCTTATTATGGTAACTCCATTAAGACAAGTTTGTTAGTTGACACTTACTTATGGTTCACTTCCTTTATAAATCTTTCTTGATTCCAAATTAAACTAACTCACTTTATTGCAAAGTCTAAGGGAAAACACTTGAAAGTGTCGGGACTTAGGAAGGAATCAATTACCGTAACATCGAAGCCAAAGCCCGACCCTCAGGTTTCAAATAAATACAAGTTGGCTCTTAAAGCATTAGTAGAATAGATGTTAAGGGATGATAATATAAAAGTTCTAGATTTTAATAAAGAGATTTACAATAGAAAAACACAAGATCTACTCACACTAAAAGTAATAAATAATGTCCTCCAGCATGAGATGATAGGGGCCATTGCTATTAACTTATATGCTAGGTATTTCTTCCATTGTACATAACTACTTTTTACTATTTTTATTTCAGTTTATCATTGATCCGTTTGTTTCTTCATCTTAGGTATTTGTATCATACATTCTTGGTCCCTGCCAATCTCATAAGGAGGTTCGTGTTCCTTAATCCCCATGACATAGCCACTTTTACTCCATAGATGCTACATAGCCAGCTTACAAGTCAATCACAACAAATAGAGGATCTGTTCATTGCAAAAGCGGATAATGAGATGTTATTCTTAGCCCCTTACATTCATGGGTGAGTCATTTACTACTAAACTTTCCAATCGTGTGAAATTTGAATGCCAACTATTTAATTAGAATTAGCTAACAATGATTGATTGTGTTAGGGCACATTGGATGTTGGTTGTCATCAATCCATGTGCTCCGAAGATATATTTCATGGATCTAGTAAATGGCAACTTAACGAATCATGTGTAGATGCAAGAGTTATTCAATTAGTGCTTATATGCCTTTATTTTTTGCATATTTCTATATATTTGTGTGTTTTAATTTCAAAATAGTTTCTTATATTAAGTTTTTTTCTATTTACTTGATAGAGCCATGGTGATGTTCTACGCAAATTGCAGGTTTAAGGTGCCGAAGTCAAAAACACCTGCCATGTTATACAAATATAACAAAGTAAAGGTATTTATCAATATTTAGGCAATTATTGAACACACCATTTTCTAAATTTAATATGTTTTGTATAGAATTTTTACAATGTCTAAAACAACCAAGCAGCATAGATAGTGGATACTACGTGATGAAATTCATGAAGGATATCTTTACACATGGATAGTTTATGATCCCGAACATGATATGTAATTTAGTTCCTTTAAGTGATTGGATGGTTTGCCCTTGCCTCTACATTTCCTTGTATACAAAAATTTAACTATAAGATGGTGTTGGTTATTGGTAATTTGTTATTACTAGTTGTATTTAGTGATATTAGTATGTAATTTACTGTTATTGGTTGTAAAGAGAGAGCTTAAGACTTGGGGAATCTTTGTTTTTAAGCTATCATGCTATCGATTTTTCTTTGATATAAAATTTATTTTAAAATAATATTTCTAAAATTTGACCAAATTCTAGTTATCTAACTTCAAAGTGTTCTTATTTCATTTTGCAGTACTTTCTGGATTCATATTGCAAAAAATACTCTGATACTCAAATAGATGAACCTAAGGAAGAGTGGTCTCAATACGTGTTCCAACAATGTTTATGACTTATCCTTAGCTATTTTCTAATTCAAATATAGCCTTAGAGAATTCAATTTACCTTCCTATGGTTTTACATCTTCCATAGCTCAATTGGAAATCCCAGGTGACATAACATGCTCTTTATGACTTTCTATGGTGTTTTCTTTGCATAATCTTACTCTTCTCCCTTCTAAACTCTTGTTTCTATCAAATTTTTATTGAATTTAAGCTCTCTCCTCTACCTCTCTCTCTAGGCTGAAACATAAGGAGGATGAAAGTCCAAGGAACCTCAAGTTTTCTAACTTATTATAGCATACCTTGTTTAAAAGCTTGTTCAATGGTGATTCTTGAGCCATAATTGGTTACTTCAAACTTTCACTTTTCCTTAAGAGGTCAACCATCAAACTGCTCCTTTCTAGAATCTAAAACCATCAAGAGATAGAAATGAAGAAAGAAGAACGTTTCATAACTAGCTTATTGCAAAATTCCATATATTTTTATACCTTTTTGCCTTCCCTTTTCTTCTTTCTCTTCCCTTCCTTCATCACACCATAGCTATTGATCTTAGGCAAAAACTAAGTTGGCAAAACCAAAGGGAGACTATGTGGATAAGATAAAAAAGGTGTGAGGATATTTTTTAACTTTTCTCATAATTACAATTTTGCCACTATACTCCAATTTTCTTGTTTGATCTTGTTTTAGCTCATTTTTAAAAACTGTCTTCTCTATATGAAAATTTAGGTCTTCTAGTTTATTAAAAATATTTTCTTCAATTTTATGGAGTTTGAAACCATCCCAAATCATCATATTAAAGTTTCGGTCAACCCTTTGCCAAAATCATAGACTAAAATGGTTTTAACCATTCCAATGGTTCCTATGATTTTCAAGGCTTTTGAAAACCCTAACGAGTTCAATTTTATCATTTAAAAATCCTTCCCTTAAATTTCTAAAAAGTTTCCTGAAATTACAATTTCTGCCACTATGTGACATTTCTTACCATCTAGCCACTTCAGCTTTGATTTTGGGCCACTTCTGGATTTTAACCCTCATTTCATTTCATTTTGGGGGTCCTTTTTTTATAATCTCATCGGTTTCAGTCTATTTTTAGAGAGGTTGGATATCACACATGGTTGGCAAGAATAAGGGAAAATTGAGATTTAAAGAATCTCAATAGCTAATCTAACATTTAAGTATACATATATGGTTCACTTAAGTTCAAAGAATGCAAGCATGCATGTCATACAACCATATATCATTCAAATTCATGCATTAGGGATCCCATAGCTCCATAAATAGCAATCTCATTCTCTTTTAGAGACTTTAGACTTAGCTGCACTTATAATTAAGACTTTTGGCCTAGTCTCACCCACATTTAAGGACTTTTGGCTTCACCTCACCCATTTCAAGGGACTTTTAGCATAACCTTATCTATTCAAGAGTCAAACCAATTCCAAATACAATTAAATGGCATGCAATTGCATATGTTCATTAAGTAATCAATAATATACATAATTTGCAAACAATACATATAAGTAATCTAAGACACTCTAGCAACCAAACATACATACACAAGAATAAAGGAAAAACTATCTTGATCCAAGAATTCCAATTAGCTCTCTTTTGTTTCTTTCTCTACTTCCAAGGCTCTACACCCACACTTAAAAAAAGTCTCTCTTGCTTGGCCTAGACACATCAAATGAAGCACAAAATTAATAACGGAACCATGCTTGTACTCATTTTAGCCTTATATGTGCTAGTTAGAGTTTTAGGTGCGAATTATGGTTCCTTCATTGCTTTAAGAAGCAACACTTTGGAATTCAAGTTCTTGGCTCCAAACCTCAGTTGATTTAAGTTATATGACTCTAATAGAACCCACTATAGCCACCATATGTATAATTTAGGGAGCCTAGTACTAAGTTATTTCTTAATGCCTAATTGAACTCTAAAAATTTACCTTTCAAAATAAGGCTTCTAAATTCAAACCAATGGTTCCTTTAGTGCTTATAGTTCCTATCTAAACCACTTATAACCTTAGAATGAATTAAAACTCCTCCCATGTATCAAAAATCCCTCATAGCCGAACCTATGCATTCTATGTAGGCTAAGGAAGTTTTGCTATTCTTTTTAGGGAATTTAATGCATATGGAAGTTCTTTAACCTCTTCTTAGTTTAATTATGATCTTACATGGCTTAAAACACCTTCTTAAAGTTCCAAACTCCCTAAGGTGTAATTAAAACTCTAATTTCCATATCTTACATTCTATAGCTTTTTAATTGATTCTAGTTATATATTCTTAATCTCTACACTTCAAAACTCCAATTCCCACCATGCTTTGGTAAAAAAACCAATTCCCTTTATGTTCTTCTTAAGTTGGCCAACCATAGAAGGCAATGGAAAGGCAAGAATAAGCAAATTTCTTATATCATATTATATACCATTTGAAAAGGCTTTAAATGGGGATTATCATGGTATATTTTTTTCCCCTTAAAGAGCTTCTTCCTTCATAGGTTTAGCCATAAAACTTCATCTTTTAGAAAACCAAAACCATAAAAAGAAAGAAGAAAAAGAGTAGAAAAACTTTCACAAGAGCAAAAAAGGCAAAATCCCCATATTCACTTACCTTTGGATGGCCTTTGATAATTGCTAATTTTTATATATTTTATTCCCTCTAATTTAGGCATTTTGATGATAAATTGTAGCTTAATGGATTTTATTTGGAGATATTTGACTTTATTAACCATTTTTGTACTTTAGGAATTAATTTGCAAAATTATTGATTTCTAATATATTAATTCCTTTAAATAATTTTGTGAATTTTTGCTATTGAATATTTCCTATTATTTGTGCAGATTTTAATGGGCAAATGGAATTTAAAATGGAGAAATTGATTTAGAGAAGAGATGGAGCTTCAAGTATACAAATTTCAAAGAGGAAATAATGGTCCACAAATTTTTTTATGAAATTTTGGCAAGCAAAAAAAAAAGAAGAAAAAAAATTAAGAAGAAGCAGAGTGGAAGTGGACGTGAATTAGAGGCTTTCACATGCTTAGGAGATATAAGGCATTTCATCCATTCTTCACATAGGTTTTCATGCATTAGGAGGCATCAATACTTGATATACATTCATGTTGACTCACACATACACACATGTTCATATATTCTCTCATGGACAGCTCCACTAAGATACACAAGATACACATGACATGTATAGCAGCTATAGGACATGAGTGAGGAGGGAAGAGCCACATTTTAGAACGTTCACGCATGGGTTTCCTTTTCCACATAATCACATAGCCATCCACTTATCCATTCCCTCACATTGACACATACATGGCTTTATTCTCACTACATGTATATGGACAACACACCTCTAGGCACTCACACGTCCTCATTTAACACATGATACACACACCATGTCATGCTCCACATAACCACACATTAACAAGGATGCATGAGGAATCATGCTACATGTTACACACTAGGGTTTGAAGGAAGCTACCTGAGAGAAGACACAGAAGAGGTAGGCTCGAGTTTATGAAGGAAAGAAGCACGAGAACATGAGATGAAGGAGATACACAGGGTTAGAGTTCTAAAAGGATTCAAGTGGAAGAGGGTAGCTAATCCATTTCACATAGGTATTCTCTCGAGCTCTTATATCATATTTACATGCATACGATTTGAAGACTATAGGAGCACCACTAAGCCAAGCACACGAAGAAGTAGAACATGATTACCAAGTAGGTATAGAGGCATGAGGGTGTCTCAAGATCGATGGGCCTTATTGAGAAGAGACTCACGTGGGCTTGAATAAGCTAAGGATTGTGGAAAAAGAGAAAGGAACATGGGAATAATATATTCTTAGGAAAAGTAAAAAGGTGGTGCAGAATGTGATTTAAGAGATGAGCAGAATAGAGAGTAAAGCTACGAGAACAAAAGGATTAAAGGATGAAGAAGCATATGGGAGACAAGAAGGTAATACATGTAATAACTGAAGAAACAAACATGTAGAGCTTACATGGAATAAGAAGCATGCATAAAAAAGAAGCACAAGAATGAATGAAAAAAATAAACACATAAGAAACACAGGCAATAGGAAAAGAGGGGAAAAGGGTTAGAGAATGCATCAGAGGAGACACCAATAATCTTCTTCATTCAAGCTCACGAATCTATTGCTTCTTCCCTTCATTTCCTCCATCCATCTCCTCAATGGAAGCTTGAATTCACTTTGGTAGCTAGCTAAGAGTGTGACTTCCATGGATGAAGATTTCAGCTCCAAGATTCATCCCCAATTTGGCTAATTTCTCTTCTCTCTATCCTTTACTTTTAGTATTAATTTCCTTGTTTAATTTGGTTAAGTTTAGCTTGTTAAATGGAGATTTTGATGTCTGATTGTATTGGATTCAATTGCTATATAATTTTTATTGTAATTTCACATTTGGAGATTTATTGTGAAGCCTAAGTGTTTGTAGAAATTCCAGACTTAATGGCTGTCCAATTTGCTAGTTATTTCCTTTTATTCTTAGGCTATTTAGTGCAATGGTCATTACATTAAGTGACAGGAATTTTGTGTGATTATTGTGCTTTAAGAAATATTTAATATAATTGGTTGATTAACATCTCTAAGTGAATTGTTTACTATCTTAAATGCGCATTTAGGTATTATTTTGGTGTGTTTTTATTTCTAATTCAAGTGGCTAATCTTTCACGGTTCTTTGTGATTGCAAAATTCCTTGATAATTAGTGATTTGAATCTTGAATGGTAGTTAAAGAATTTTCATAAAGAATACACTAAGAAGCAAGAAGTTTGGTCCAAGTTTTGGCATATTAAGAGGGAGCAAGGATAATTGAATTCTAGGAAATCCATTCAAAAGCTAGTTACCATTATTTCCCTAATTGTTGCCATCACTCAATTTTAAGTTTTTAGTTCTTGTTATTTTTTGTTAATTAATTCCACAGAGCTCCAAATAACCTGGTCTTTAGCTTTCCAAAAATCTCTAGATAAGATCTATATGCATGCCAAATTTCATGAGAAAATTTGTCTATTTGGTTAGTTTGTGCTATAGGGTTCTAAAATGCCATGGCTTCTTAAAAGGTCACAAATGGTCCATTTTTGCTTCTAGCTTTTCTACGGCCACTTAAGCACATGGGAAAGCATCAAAATAGTCTATTAAATATGTCTCAAAGGTCTATAAAGCCAGATCTCACAAACTCACTCTCCCACTTGATGATATACACAAGGCATACATAAGCCATTCTTGCCATTCATTGTCAAAAACTTGCTATATCATTCAAATGGCATCAACTCTCATATATACATCAAGTATCTAAATAATTATACATGTTCAAAAAGTTACATATCATATACATCATTGAATTTCATCTTGTGACAAAAAAACAACTACAAAAGAGCAAAATAACACACTTCCTTGTCATTCTCTCATCTTTCAACTTGGTGGCTCCCATTTTCTTACTCACTTGGTCCACCTAGACATGTTAGGCAATGGAGAGGAAAAAATGAGATTCTAGGAATCCCGATAGCTCTTCTCTCTTTCAAGCACACATAATGGATATAATTTCAAGTCTAAAAATGCATGCAGAGATACCCATTCTCTTTTTTTTATTTAAAACTTGCTTCACCCATTTTCTTAAAGGGATTTTGACTAAACCTCACTCTTTAGAGACTTTTGGCTTTGCCTCACCCATTCTTAGGGGCTTTTGGCCCATCCTTACCCTAGTTAAGGTACTTTTGGCTTCACCACACTCAAGCAAGCTATTCATGTTCATAAAAACATCATTCAAGTGCATAAGCAAAGCATCGTGGTACCATGGCATATAAATATATGCTAGAAACATCTTTCATGGCATACACACACACATTTAAAGAGAAGAAAAACACCCAATCATACATGAGAGAAACAAGAGAGAGCCACCTTGATTGCAAAAGCACACTTTCCTCCTTGAAAACTCTTCCTCTCCCTTGACCACACACTCACAAGGATGTGAGACTTGATTCCTTTGGCCTAACCATATTAAATAGGATCTAGTTATGGTCTTGGAATAAATTCTAATGTCACATATACACTAGAAAAGCTAAATGGCTCATATGGTTTAATTATAGTTCCATAAGGCACCTAATGAAGCAACCTTGGGAGAAGATGATCTTGGCTCCATTTTCTCCCTTAATATATAATCTATAACTCTTGATTCCATTTAAACTTCTTGGAGCCATCACCTATCCAATTTAAGGAGCCTAGCTAGGTGTTGCTACATTATGCTACAATATGGAACTTATACCTCCATTACACTTTCTAGGATTTCTAAAATTTTTCCAAGGCTTCTTCTCATACTCTCCCATCATATATGCCACAAAACTAAGCTTGAAAGAACTTAAAACACTCTCTAGGTGCATGAACCCTCCTTGGCCGAGGCTATGCTTGTAATTGGCACCAATGGAGTTTGCTTGATTTCTTTGATGGGAGAAGCATGTGGGAGGCTTCCTTAATGTCTTAGGAACTCATATGGACTCTTAAACATCTTAATTTATGGCTAGAACTCATCTTACAAACTAAGGTGTAACTAAACCCTAGGTTATGCATCTTGGAAAATCATAGTTCTTTCTTTGTTTCCTTTACATATTCTTATTCCCCACACTCTAATTCCTAAGATTCATTCTTGGTTTGGTTCAAAATTTAATCCCTCTTGGCTGTCCATACTTAGGGTCAAACACACAAGAAGAAGAATAAGGAAGGAGAAGTATAGAAGTAGCAAAACTACCTTAGTTTCCTAGCCTTTCTTATATGCTCTTTCTTTTGCTTGGATTATCCTCTCCAAATTCAAAATTCCCCCCTATGGTCTAACCTCAAATAAATCCATAGAAAGAAAGGGGAGAAGGAGGAGAGCAAGCTTACTAAAGAGAAGACTAAGAAATTCCATCAAAATCTACCTTTCTTGCCTTGTTTTTCCTCTTCCTCTTCCCTTCTCTTGTGCGTCTCTCTCCCTTGGTCTCACTTCTATTTTAGGGCAGAAAGAAAGTTGGCTAAGTGAGGCAGAGAAAGGGGGTGCATCATATATAAGGAGGAGGATTAAAATTGTTCTAAAGAAATTCTATTTTATGTTCCATAAACTTGGCATTTTTGTTTTAGTTCATTTTAGCTCTTTTTTTAGAACCATTTTTTCCATCATAAAATTCAGCTTCTCAATCTTATAAAACACCTTTGGAATCACTCAATTTGGAGCTAAGACCTTCCCAAACGGAAGGATCAAAATTTAGGTTAACCGTCGTTAGAAAATGTACACTGAAGGGATTTTGACTGTCTTGGGGATTCCCATGGTTTTTAGGGCCTCTGAGAACCCTAGAGAACTCAAATTTATCATTTAAAAATCCCTCCTATGTGAATTCTAAAATTTTCTTGAAATTATAAAAATGCCACTACGTTACATAACTATTCTATTAAATTCTGTTTGGTTATTTTGGCTCTGGTTTTCAGGCACCTCTGGCCTTCTATTTTCATTACTTAATGTCTAGATCATTATTCTAATTTTTTTGGACCTTAACCAATTCATTTTAGAGGATTTACTTTTGAAACGTATTTGTTTCCTTTGTTTTTACGAAAATCGGACGTTGTAGATGACCTAAATCGCTTCTTGAAATGGTTTAAACTATTCTGACCGTTCCTATGATTTTTTAGGCCTCTAAAAATTCTAATGAGCACAACTTTTCCATTTAAAACCTCATCTTTTATGTTTCTAAAATTTTTCCCAAAATTACAATTTTGCTACTAGGTTTCCGGTTCATTCCATTTAACCGTTTTGGCTTCAATTCCAGGTTATTCCTAGTTTTTTTTACCATATTTATAGATGTTCTAATAAGCATCCTACCCTCGATTGGCCTTAGTTTTTTTTTGCTTTAAGTTCTTCTTTTGTCAAGGTATAGGTTTCAATTTAGCTTTTGAAAACCATATATTACATAAAATAGTTTAAAATATCACTACCAGGAAGCCTAATTTGTACACCGTCAGGGATTTAACCATTTTGACCTTATCTAATTAATCTACTAATTTTTTGTTATCATATTATGATGAAGAATATAGATTTTTCATGCTAAATCTCATAATAATTAAATCCCTAACTTTTCTTGCTTTTCAATTATACTGGTCCCTTTCCTTCTATTTTACATTTTTCGTTCTTTTAGCATTTTTCTTTCATTTCCTCTATGCCTCTAGCCCCTCTTTATCATGTCAATTAACTTCTCTTTTAATGCCTAGAAATTGGGAAATACTATGTATGATAGAGACTCCTACTCTGCCACTGCCATAAAAATAATTGAAACAACATGGACAGTTTTGTCACATGCTAGGAATTGGATGTTGTGGATCACAAGTACCCATCCCAGAGTGGGAAGAGAATTCATTATGCCTACATCTTGAGAGTCACATTGTAAATAGGTGTTTAAGAAAATATAAACCACAATACAGTGAGAAATAATTTTCTTAGTAATATAGATAGGGTTAATACAACTTAATAATCATGAAAAGGAGTCAAGCACATCTATTAACATGCTAATTGCAACGGCTCTTCTAATTACCCATTTTTAGCAATATATATATTATTTGACATAAAATTCTTGATTTAAGTTTAATTACTTTTTCTATTTCAATTATTCCTTTATAATATAAATATACTCTATAGCGTAGTGAAATACCAAAGTAAAAGAAATAACTATAATTAATATAAACTAGTGTAAGAGTTTTATTATAGGGGAGTGGGGTCATATGAGTACAAACCAAAATATAATACTGGGGATTTAGTCTACACTACCTAAAAGGAATCCTAAAATAGTCAAAAGTGATTGTAAAGGTCGTCCCCTATTCATAAAAAGTCAATGTCAGCGACTGGGCAACTACTCATATATATGGAGGAGTAGGAGGGTCAAATCCACCTACTAGGAATAAGTGGGTTTCAAGCTCTCCTGGGGCCATAACGTACACTGGTACAACACGAACAACATCGTCACATGATATGATTTGTATGTTGTGGATGACGAAGACCCATTCCCAAAGTGGGAACTAGATCCATTCGACCTTAAGGTCTAAGGTCACTCAATAAATCGACATCTAAGAAAAATATAAAGAACAACAGAGTGAGAAATAATTTTCTTAGTAATATAGACAAGATTAATATGACATAATATCCATGAAGAAAAGTTAAGTAATAATTCTGACAGACAACAAGTAATATAAACGAAAAACTTATGAAGAAAATTAATTTACTAAATAATATAAGTAGAGAGATATACTTGTTAGCAATATGTAACGTGAATATGCAATAACAAAGTGAACATAGATATTGTGTATAAAAATAGAACATGAATAAAGAACAAGAAATATCTCAGCAGAATTAATATTAAGCAATTGCAAGATATCACGAGATTTTCATACACATAGAATACAGAGAGTATAATAAATAATATTTACTCCCTCTTGACCATTAGGCCTTGGAGAATGTCAGGCTCAATACCCAAATCATGGTACACTGGCTTTGGTAGGCTTGAGCTCATGTTGCACTGCCATGACATAACAAGCTCACCCCTGCTTCCTTTATTGAGGCATCCCTCAGTGGCTACTTAAGGAAATTCATATAAAAATATAATAATAATATGTCATCTAAGCCATCATTTGATCAAGATATAATAGGTATATTTTGGAAAGAACTGCATTGCATAACTCTGTACATAAATAAATAATCTCGATAGCATAACAGCATATTGAAGTCTAGAAATTAATAATTTAGATATTTTTAAGTATCTTTAAAATTATACATCCAGCACAACAACAACTATCCAATATAAGGCTACTTGGCAATATTATATATATAATGGTCAGTCCTTTACTAAATAACCAATACTCATAAAGCAGACAGTGAAAAACATATTATCTATGTCAAGAAATAAGATAGTATTTCAACATAGCAAACAACGCAAATCTATAACACATGTTATCACATATTCCATTTTTGACATAATGTTGTGTAAATTTCTAACTATCATAAACAGACTCCAAAATTTACAAAATAAATATCAGCATAATCTAGATAGTATATAGAACATATTAGGCCATAAAAATCATCCCAAACATATCAAATAACATAAGTAAAAATTCAAGAACTTCTTGGCCAATACTTTTTCCTAAAAATTTGACTTTTTTATATAATGATCCATAATTCACCAAAATTTTACCATAGGCCTTATTTTTTATGTAGATTAACCTAATTTAATTGGATTTAAGAAAACTCTTCCCTAGGTATATGTATATGTGTTTGCTGAACCCATGCACCAAGAAAGACAAATGATTTTGCTTCATTTTTATGTCACGAAATAACCACACATACATATTCAAGGGAGATAAACAAAAGCCCTTAATTAATTTCTAGAGATTTCTATTTTATACTTGTAAAATTTCATGGCATTAGACTTCATTTAACCCACGAATGACACAAAAATGCAAACTAACCATATGAACAGTGACTAGGATGTTTAGTTTATGCCTATAAAATTTCATAGGCATTGGACTTCATTTGAACAACGAATGATACAGAAATGCAAACTGACTATTTGAACAGTGACTGGGACAATTCTACATAATTTTACCAACTTTGAAAATTCATAATAAATTCTCTAAAGCTCCAAAAATAGTGTTTTTTAGCTTTGTAAAAAACTCTAGATGAGACCTATATTCATGCCAAGTTTCATGCCTCAAATCATCCATTTGGCCAGTTTGTAGTTCAACTCAAGATTATGGCAATTCTTCATATCGTAATAGGGTCAAATTGCATCAAATGGTCTTCCATACCTCCCACGACCATTTGAGCACGTCTCGTAGCATATAAAAGCATCCCAAATTGTTCAAATCATCATGGAACTCAAATCCACCAAGCCTAGAGAGGAGAATAAGTTGAAGATGCAAACACCTACTTCTAAAGGTAAATCTGAACCTAAATCTTCTTCTAGTTCTTCTAAAATTAAATGCTTTAAATGTCAAGGTTTTGGTCACATTGCTTCATAATGTCCAAATAAAAGGACTATGATTTTGCTTGAGAATGGTGTTGTTACTAGTGAAAGTAGTGGTGATGAAGAAGTGGAAGCTGAGTTGAGCTCCAATGGAGGTGATGAATCTGATGTAGAGGTAGCTGAAGCTGTGTTTGGTGAGGTTCTAGTGTCAAGGCGTGCTCTTAGCATTCAACCTAAAGAAGAGCTTGAAAAAGAACAATGAGAGCATATCTTTCACACTAGGTGTTTTGTTAACAACAAGGTATGTAGTCTTATCATTGATAATAGAAGTTGCACTAATGTTGCTAGTACCTTGTTAGTTGAAAAGCTAGGTTTGCCAACTAGAAAACACCCCACTCCTTATAATTTTTTGTGGTTCAATGATAATTGGGATGTTAAAGTTACTAAACAGGTTGTTGTAGCATTTTCCATAGGAAGTTACCAAGATGAGGTTTTGTGTGATATAGCTCCTATGTATGCTGGACACTTATTATTGGGTAGACCTTGGCAATTTGATAGGAAAGTTAAGTATGATGGTTATACTAATAGGTATTCTCTTGAGTTTAGTAAGAAAACCATTATGCTAACCCCTCTCAGACCCTTGCAGGCATATGAGGATCAAAAGCGAATTACTCAAGAATGCAAGCTAAGAGAGAAAGAAAAGAAAGTGAGATGGAGAGAAAAGGAAAGAGAGCTACTAGAAAGAAAAGTCAAGAGAGTAAAGAAAAGAAAGTAACATTATTTTCTGGTAAAGGAGAGATTAAGAGGGTTTTATATAGTGAGACATCTTTTGTACTCTTGTATAAGGATGTTTATCTAACCCTTAGTGACCTTGATGAATCTGTTCCTTCTAGTGTTTTGAGTTTGTTGTAGGAATATAAAGACTTGTTTCTAGAAGAGGTACCAGATGGATTGCCTCCCATAAGAGGCATTGAACACAGGATTGATTTTATCCCTAGAGTATCTCTTCCGAACCGACTTACTTATAGGGCAAATCCAGAAGAGACTAAGGAAATTCAGAGACAAGTGGAAGAACTCATGAAAAAGGGGTTTGTGAGAGAAAGCCTTAGTCCATATGCTGTTCTGGTAATACTTGTGCCCAAGAAGGATGGCAAATGGAGGATGTGTGTGGACTGCCGAGCCATTAACAAAATCACAATTAAGTATAGATATCTCATTCCTAGACTTGATGACATGCTTGATGAGTTGCATGGTGCTTGCTTGTTTTCAAAAATAGATCTTAGGAGTGGTTATCATCAAATTAGGATGCAAGAGGGTGATGAGTGGAAGACTACATTTAAGACTAAGTTTGGTTTGTATGAATGGCTTTTATGCCCTTTAGCTTAACTAATGCTCCTAGTACATTCATGAGCTTAATGAATCATGTGTTTCGCCTTTACATAGGAAAGTTTGTTGTTGTGTATTTTGATGACATTCTTGTATTTTCTAAGAATCTAGAAGAGCATGTTAACCATTTGCATTCTGTGTTTATTATTTTGAGAGAAAATAAACTCTTTGCAAATTTAGAGAAATGCTCTTTCTGCTTGGATTCTGTTATTTTCCTTGGTTTTGTTGTAGGTACTGATGGCCTCTAGGTGGATGAAGAGAAGGTAAAGGCAATTCGGGAGTGGCCAACACCTAAGAATGCTAGTGAGGTGAGGAGTTTCCACGGACTTGCAAGTTTCTACCGACATTTTGTAAAGGACTTCTCAACCCTTGTTGCACCTTTAAATGAGTTGGTAAAGAAAAATGTTGTCTTTAAATGGGGTGAGGCACAAGAGGCGGCTTTTAACACTTTGAAAGATAAATTGACCAATGCCCCTCTACTTATTCTTCCTGATTTCTCTAAAGTTTTTGGAGTTGAATGTGATGCCTCTGGAATTGGTATTGGTGCTGTTTTGATGCAAGAGTCTAGGCCTATTGCTTACTTTAGTGAAAAGTTTAGTGGTGCTTGTTTGAATTATTCAACTTATGACAAGGAATTGTATGCTTTAAAAAGAGCTCTAGAACATTGGCAACATTATTTATGGTCTAAGAAATTTGTTTTGCATTCTGATTATAAGAGTCTTCAATACCTAAAGACCCAAGATAAGTTGAATAAGAGGCATGCTGTGTGACTTGAATTCATTGAGTCATTTCCTTATATACTTAAACATAAAAAGGGGAAAGAAAATGTTATGGCTGATGCTTTGTCTAGGAGGTATAGTCTCATTACATCTATGCAAGCTAGGTTGATTGGTTTTGAATCTTTCAAAAGCATGTATGAATGTGATGCTGATTTTGCTAAAACTTGAAAGTTGTATGAAAAACATGGTGCTCAGGATTTCTTTAGATTTGATGGTTTCTTGTTTAAAGGAAATAAATAGTGTGTGCCTGTTTGTTCTATGCATGAGCTTTTGGTTAAAGAATCTCATGGGGGTGGTTTGATGGGGCACTTTGGGATAGAAAAGACTTTATCCATGTTGAAGGAACATTTTTATTAGCCTTATATGCGTAGGGATGTGATTGCTATATGTAAAAGGTGCATTGTATGCAAGCACGCTAAATCTAAAATGCAACCACATGGTTTGTATACTCCTTTATCTGTTCCTTCTCATCCTTGGATAGATATTTTAATGGATTTTGTGCTTGGATTGCCTAGAACATCTAGTGGAAAGGATAGCATATTTGTTATTGTTGATTGATTTAGTAAAATGGCTCATTTCATTGCTTGCTCAAAAACAAATGATGTTGTCCATATTTCTAATTTGTTTTTCAAGGAGATTGTTAGATTGCATGGTTTGCCCCGATCTATTGTGAGTGACCGTGATATTAAATTTGTTAGTCACTTTTGGAAAACTTTGTGGGCTAAGCTGGGTACAAAGCTTGTGTTTTCTATGTTTGCACATCCTCAAACGGATGGACAAATTGAAGTGGTGAATCAAACACTTTCTTCCTTATTGTGTGTTGTAATTCAAAAAAATTTAAAGAATTGGGAAAAGTGTTTGCCTCACATTGAGTTTGCATATAATCGTGCCTTGCATTCTACAACTGAGTTTTCTCCTTTTGAGATTGTATATGGTTTTAATCCTTTGACTCCCTTGGATCTACTTCCTTTGCCTTGTAATGAGTTTGCTAACCTTAATGGTGTAAAGAAAGCTAAGTTTGTACAGGATCTTCATGCTAAGGTTAAGGCAAACATTGAGCACAAGAATGAGCAATATGCTCAACATGCTAATAAAGGCCGAAGGAAGGTTATCTTTGAACCAGGAGATCGGGTGTGTGTTCATTTGAGGAAAGAAAGGTTTCCTGAACAAAGGAAGTCCAAATTACACCCAAGAGGCGATGGTCCTTTCCAAGTGTTGGAAAGAATAAATGATAATGCATATAAAATTGATTTACCTAGTTCTTATGGGAATGTAAGCGCAACTTTTAATGTGGTTGACCTTTCTCTTTTTGATATTGCAGATTCGAGGACAAATCCTTTTCAGGAGGGAGGGAATGATGGAGGTGAGATAGGAGATTTGAAGAAGCTTGAACAAAATCAAGAACTTGGAAACAAAAGGGCTGGACGTGACTCTAAAAGATGGCCAACTAAAGATCCATTGCAAGGTATGGGAGGCCCATGCACAAGATCAAGAGCCAAAGCTATGAAGGAGGCCTTGAATGGAGTGATCCAAAAACTAATAGACTTGGAGCCCATAGTCTTAGCTGAATATGAAGCCCAAAAGGAACAAATTGGCATAAAGATTATTTCATTCCTACAAGATGCTAGCCCAAGCCCAAAGGGAGCCTAATTGAAGGAGTCTAGCCATTTTCCACAAAATCCTCTTAGTTTTATTTTGTTTTAATTTGATTGTTGCTGTTTCTGATTTTTAGGCACCATTCTTGGTGAATTTGTTTAGATTTAAATTTCTTTTATTTTTCCCACCATGTAAAAGGCACCACCTAGGAATTATTCTATTTAGGGTTTTATTTTTCAAATGCCTATATAAGGCCCACTTGTACTTCAAGAATGGCATATTGAATGAATTATCTTTTCAGAATCATTTCTAATTTGTGAGGTTTCTCTTGTGGCCTTTATGTGCTGGAGATAATCTTTGACTTATCAAAGGAGTGGTTTCCTTTGTGGCATCACGGATTAGGGTTTTAAGAGACGGGTTCTCTTAGGGTTCAATTCTATTGACCAACATCTCTTCTTCTTCTTCTTCTTCTTTGTTCTTTGTTGCTTATTGTCCATATTATTTGTTCTTGTGCTACATGCCAAAATTCAATCGTTGATCTGTGTTATTTGGGGTTCCTAGAACGGGTTTCTAAAGGGTCTCACATCACATGCATGTGAAGCCACACGTCCAACACATCATTCTTGAGTTTGGCAAAGCATGCAGTAGCTCACGTGACACATCACTCTCATGGCTCCCTTATTCAAATGTGGAAGACACTTACGAGCTTCATACACTTACCAGCCACGTCTTCTCCTTTAGCACGAATGAAGAGCCATAGGTTCTTATGTAGTAGCTAAATGAAGGAAGCTACACATGCATGAAAGATAAAGCTAAGAACGAGAACAAGCAGCTCCCACATCATACAAGGCTTGCATCGGCTTCTGGCTCACCATACACAAGCATCAGCATCTCATATGAAACCAGAAATAGAGGTAGCATTGAGAGGAAGAAGCTCCACATAGAGAACAACACATACACCCATAGGTTCATCAAGAAGACATGTTGAATGAGGTCTAGTACTGTAACAACCCAGAAAAAGACATGAGAGAAGAAATGAGAAAAAGAAAGTGAGAAGAGAAGCTGGAAAATTTTCGAAAAGCTGAGAATTTTCTAAGTCTTCTCGCCACAGCGAGAAATGGAATCGCCATAGCGAGAGTGCTTGCTCGCCATAGCGAATGTGTTTCTAGCTATAGCGAGTGCAACACTCCATACAAAAACCAGTGAGTTGCTCGCCGTAGCGAAGCTATAGCGAGTACGGCATTCCATAGACTAGAGTTGCTCGCCGTAGCGAAATTGTTCGTAGCTATAGCGAGTGCAGCACCCCATACAAAGACCAGGGAGTTGCTCGCCGTAGCGGCGCTATAGCGAAGGCAGAGGTCTGGAGCAGACACGATCTCGCCATAGCGACGCCATAGCGAAGGTCGAGAATAGACACGATCTCGCCGTAGCGACGCCATAGCGAAGGCAAAAGTCTGGAACAGACACGAGCTCGCCGTAGCGAGGGCACTAACTCGCTGTAGCAAGAGCGGTCTAGAAAAGCGAGAAAAAGAGATTTTGACTTTTTAAAGACTTCCAAATCTCTTCTTTCTTCTTCTAACCGACTCAAACTGGTCTTAGGAGAGAGCAAAGGGCGGAGGAGAGAGAGAGAAGCTGAAGAGAAGAGGAAAGCACAAGAAAGGTGAGAGTTTTAATGTCTTCCTCTTAGTAAGCTGCCTTCTTTCCTTTTTCCCCTCTTTCCCACGGTTTCAATGGTAGAAAATGGTTAGGGTTGAGTCTGGTTCAGAGGAGATAGAGTGGGAAACCATTCTTGAGAGAGATTAGAAGTAGAGAGTCTTCTCTTTCTTGCTTTTCCCCTTTCTTAAGAGTTGAGAAAAGAGAGGGATAGCTCATGGACCCTAGGAGAAGGAAAAACCTAGAGTGAGAAGCTCAGTAGAGCTAAGTAGGAGTGCTCCCTAACTTAAGAATTGAGAATTGAAGTATTAATTCCATGCTTTTGTGTGGTTAGGTTCAAGAGAAACTCTCCCATCTAGGAGTTGTTGTGAAACCAACAAGGGAGGAGACCATTGTCAGAGCAAGTTAAGAATAGTCAGTAAAGGTAGTTCTCTCCACTTTCTCTCATGCATAATTGTGTGTTTACATTGTCTTGCTTGTGTGTATGAATGATATGAGCTATGAAAAGTATGTTGGCATGATTATGTGATATGATTGAGATGATGTTTTCAATGATTGCTTGGTTTGCTTGAGGAAATGGAAAAGCCAATAACCCTATAGCCAAGGTGAGGATGAGCCGAAGCCCTAAGTTGGTGAGCCATGTCTCCCAAAAGTGAGGTTGACTCCCAAAGAGTAAGGGTGAGTCTAAGTACCTCTAAAGTATGGGAAGGCAAATCCAAAAGCCATAAGGGAAGGGGTGAGGCCGATCCAAGTACTCAGCGAGCTCTTGAATGTTAAGCATGGCCATTTCACATGTTTTAAATGTTTTCATCATGTTTTATATGCTAACATGCCGTACATACATAAAGAGACTTGTTGCATGCAATATATGTATGTTTGAATGAGAGTTGAACTACTGAAATTCTCCGAATCTCACCCTCCCTCTCCACCATCCAACCATGCCAGGTGGCCCAAGTGAGATTAGAGATGGGAGCAACCACCAACAAGCATGAGGCTAGGGATAGAGATGAAGAAGAATGTAAAGGCTTTTTGGCCACATGTTGTATTTGTAATAGAATTGTACATGAGATGTAAATGATGTATATGATGTAGCATGTACAAATGTTGTAAGACAATGTATGTATTAATGATGTATGTATGAGAATGAGGTTTATGGTGAATGAAAAGCTATGCTTGAATGAGAAAGAACCAATGATAGCCTAGAGTATATGGGTGCATAAGTGGGCATGGGGTAGTGAGATTCTCCAATCTAAGTTATTAGATACTTGAGGCATGATTGATAGCTCCTAAAGATGCTTTCTCATGTGCTCAAAGGGTCATAGAAGTAGAAAACTTAAGATTGGACCCCATTAGCCACACTTTTGGCCAAGAAATGGCCTTTTGCACATGATGTCATAGAATAGCCATATGACCTCTTCTTGCTATGAGATTTGACATGTAGCTAGATTATGTTTAGAGCTTTCTGGGAAGCTAGAGTTCATGTCATTTAGAGGTCTATAGCATTTTCTATGAGCATCCAAAGTTGACCTCAGAATTTCGGATATCAGAAATCACTGTTCATTTGGTCAGTTTCGGATTCATGTCATCCGAGGGGCAAACGTAGTCCAATGGCTACGAAATTTTATACACAGAAACTAGATGGTCACAGTGACTTGTAGGAACTGGAAGCACCTCATTTAGAGGTCCATAGAGGAAGTTATGCAACTTCGAAGTTCTGCCCAGAATCAGACACCCAACCAGACCCGAGGTACTGTTTCATCGGTTTCCGGGGAATTGGCTAGGTGAACTGATCTGGAGATATTTTTCTCCTCTAGCTACGATCCACATCTTTCCATAGAGACAGAGTTTACGAGCATTGGATTTTTGTGGAATTAGTTAGACATTTTCAAAGTCCATATCAGTAAACTGTGACAGCAAAGGAGTCCCCTCTGACCAGTGAACTATTTTGATGTCAAACTCAGAATGAGCGAGAGATTGAGACTTCTAAGTATTTTTAACATGAAGTAGACGTCTCAAGATTTCTAGAATGACCCATATCATGCAGATACGATTTTTCTGCATTTAGTTATGAATTTCCAAAGTTAGCCCAGAAATGAAGCAAAATCTGCCATAGCGAAAATGCATGTCTCCAATCCCTTTTTGCTTTCCATGAGTTTGAAGCATATAGTTGGGATTGAAATAAGTCTCAATAGTGTAATTGAGCATGAGGGAGCATAGAGAGAGCCCAACCGGTCCATATTACTTCTACAGCAAAGAAGAAGCAGCAAAGCACGTGAAGTCCAGAGCATCGAGAAGAAGTAGGCTTGGTTTTAAGAAGGAGTTGACATGAAGGGGCTTGAGAATGGTTTATACAGAAGAGAAAAAGAAAAGAAGCACAGGCAACGGCATCATTGGAAGCATGAGTTTGCAAGGCAGAAGCAGTGGAAGGAAAGCCATAAACTGGAAAAGATGAAGCTACAGGCTGCACGTATGAAGAGAATAGAGCACATGAGGGGTAAAAAATAATATGGGAGGAGCATGTGATTCACTAAGCACATATGGGTAAAACGCTATTGAAGGAAATCCATCTCATCCATTCATCAAAAGAGTAAACTCACATTATAAGGCACGTGAAAAATAAATGAAGCATGTGAGGCTGGATCAAAACACACTTGGCCAAAGGCATAATTCATCCATCATTCACGCATATTCATCCATCATCATTTTCACCACATTCACTCACCACTCCCGTAGCTATTCCATCTCCATTCTCCACCATTTTTCCACCTCCATGAAGCATTAAATCTCCATCTTATGGCTAGCTAGGAGGAGAACCTTAGAGAAGCTTAAATCTATAGAGTTAATCAAAGGATTTTGGGCTAAGAGTTTCATATTATTTTCTTCTCTTTCTATATCAAATTTAATTATGTTATTTGCTTGGTTAAGCTTGTAAATGATTAAGATTGATGTAGTTTATGATTGATAGCTGGTTAGACATTGATTAGGAGAGAATTTGTTGATTAATTGATTAGATTAAGTACTGAATTTTGCATTTTCCTTTAATTTTCCATGTATGCCATCAAGGTGTTCGTTGTAATACATAAGTGAAATTATGTGCTTGATTGTTTAATTTGAGGATTCTTTAGAGTTTGGTTAGTTAATTAAACATCCTAGGGTGTTAATTTAGAGGCTAATTGATCAATTAATCACTCAAATTTTAGTGTTCATTGATCTAAAAGGCAAGAACTAATGATTTAGTGTAGGTTGAGGTTTCAATTCAATATTAACTTGTTAATTTCTTGAATCTTGAATGGTAATTCAAGATTATTTGCCATAAACACAATTGGGGATTCTTATACTAGAATTAATCGCAATTGAATTAAGATAAGAATAGTGAATACTAAGGGATGAATCTAAAGCTAGTCATATGTCTATCATTCACCCTATAATTCATGCAATTAGGTAGTAGTTAGCATTTTGTTTTAATTTAATTAGATCAAATCCCCTTTAATTAGATAATTTTTAGAGTCCTCTTATGCTTACAAAACTCAATTAAACATTGAATTTCATTTCCAAGGAAGATGATCTAGGTTGTGCCACTAACTATATATTTTCTCAACTTAGTTTTATTTTGAAGGTTGTGCGACACAACTGTTAGCATGCATGAGCATAATGGAAAGTGGGATCATTCAAGAAGCATTCTTGGCATTTTCTCAAATCATACAAGCATACATAGGTTTGCCAAGTAAGTGAATTAGCCTCACCTATTCTCTTCAAGGTTATTAGACTTGCCTCACTCTTTTTCTTAAAGGCCTTGAACTAAGTCTTACTCTTGGGAGACTCTAGACTTTATCTCAACTATTCTTAAGGGTTCTTGGCTCATCCTCACCATGGCTAGTGGGTTCTTGGCTTTACCACGCTCAAGCAAATCCAAACAATCATACTAAGCATCATTTGAAAACATAAGATAACATCATGGTTGGAGGCTTGTTTCAAGGCTTAAAATATACATACACACAAGTACACTTTTTCTCTTGGAATTGCACTCCCTTCCTCGGCCATACACTCATAATGATTGGAGGCTTATTTACTTTGGCCTAAATACACAAAATAGGAACCAATTATGCTCTTGGAACCATTCTTAAAGTTACCTATTCATTTGGAACACTAGCTTTGTCTTATAGCTCATTTATGGTTCTAAAATACACCTAATGAAGCAACACTATCATTTTAGTTCTAGGTGTAACACCATATATTTATAACTCATTTCATAACATTCTCATGCTTTACAACATAGATTCCATGAAGAAAGTAAGAAAATCTATTATAAAAATACATTATTTGGCATTGCGTCGTATATAGAAATTCCATTCATTGTCACATGGGTCGAGTGAACTCATACAACACATTCCCATATTTAATTTCATGAATATAACCCATTTGAATCATCAAAAGTGGCCTACATCTCAAGGTACTCAAAGGGAAGCATGAAACATGCATATTCATTTTTAGCCAGAATTGTCCTCATTTCTATCACAACTTTGAAAAATCATAACTAATTCTAGAAAAATCTTAATCATGAATTTTTAGCATTTTGAAAAGCTATATATGTCTAATTTATGCTAAAAATATGTTTAGACCATAACATCTAACACAGAGGATGTTTGACATTCAAAATGGTCCAGAGGTCAGCTATCCACTGGTGCTATCACAGATTTCTGCAGCAAACTTAAAAAATGTCCAATTAATTCCACAAAAATATAATCCATGAAAATGATACCAATATCAAAATATGTGGATGTTAACTAGAGAGAAAAATAACTCCAGACTAGTTCAGGCACGTCAAGACCTCAAAATTCAATCAAACAGTAATAGAGGTCGGCTGGAATTCCTAATACTAGATAGTTTTTTCAAAATTCATATCTCCCCCTCTAGACATCCAAATGAGGTGCTTCTAGTTGGTACTACTCACAGGGAATGTCTAGTTTCTCTATATAAAATTTCATGGTAATTGGACATCATTTGAGCCCTATATGACTGATTTTATTTTTGGACTAGTATGAACAGTGACATGACCAAAACCAGAAAATTTTCTAAATTAGAAAATTCATCAAATATTCTGTAGACCTCAAAAATTCTGTTCTTTAGCTTTCCAAAAAGCTCTCAATAAGCTCTAATTAAATGCCAAATCTCAGGTCAAGAAGAGCTTATTTGGACTAAAAGTGATATAGGGTTCCATTATGGTCAAATTTCGCTCCATATAGGATACTAAAATGTCCAAATGGCTTTCCATGGGGTTTGGCACCTCTTGGGCAAGTCTAAAAGTATAATTAAGACTTGTGTGATTTGCCCAAATGGTCCTAAACTCCATGCCTCTGATTTTGGCTATGCCACATGCAATTATACATACTTACATCAAACTTTCAAGAAGCATAACTTAGCATTACATACTCAAATTGCATTCTAGTGATCACATAATACATTCTACCATTTAAACATAACATATTATCATAATTACATATGTTCAAGAGGTCATAGATCATATAAAACTATAGATGATAACATTTGCCACCTTGATGGCCTTAATGAAGCAAATTTCATACATTTCAATATCATACTCTCATCTCTCAAGTGGTTAGCTTCCATTTCCTTGCTCTCTTGGTCCACCTAGCATGTTAGAACATTGGAGAGGAGGGGATGAGATTCAAAGAATCCCAATAGCTCATCTCCCATTCAATCATACATAATGGATGCAAACAAGTCTTATAAATGCATGTATGGTCATGTTGACATGTGCAAATATTCAAGAGACTTTTTCATCATTTGAGAAATTCATACATAGCATACAAAGGGTTGCCAAGCAAGTGGATTGGCCTCACCTAACTTCTTGTGGATATTAGACTTGCCTCACCCATTCTTTAAGAGATTCTTGGACTCAACCATGTTCTTGGGAGCCCATCTCACTTTTGGGAGACTCTTTACTTTGTCTCAACTAATCTTAAGGGTTCCTGACCCATTCTCACCATGGCTAAGGGTTCATGGCCTCACCACACTCAAGCATACATCAAAAATATCATATAAGAGCATATTGTAATATCATGGCACCATGGAATTAAAGTCATGTTAGAACACTTTTCATGGCTTAAAAATACATATACATACATTCAAGACAAGTTAAACACACATCCATGCATGAGAGAAGGTGAAGAGAGCTACCTTGTACATAATTACACACTTTTTCTCTTGAATCCAAGCTCCCCTTTTCGGCCACATACACACAAAAGTGTGGGGATAGTTTCTCTTAGCCTAAACACAATTTATGGAAGCTAATTAGGTTCATGGAATTAATTTTAAGGCCACACAACTCACTTAGACACTAACTTGCTCTATAAACCTCATTATGGTTCCATAATTGCACCTAATGAAGCAACACTCCTTAAATAAATTTTAGGCTCCATTCTTTCCTTTCAAATATGATTCTTAACTCCTTTTAAGCCTCTTGGAGTCATCATACAATTAAAACCAAGAGCCTAACTACATGTTGCTTCTTTAGGCCATAATATGGAACCTAAAGTACCAACTCACTTTCTATGGGTTCTAAATTTTTCCCAAGGCCTCCCCTCATTTTCATTCATCATATATGACTCAAGAATGGGCTTAGAAAAATTTAAAAATCTTTCTAACTATACAAACCCCTTTAAGCAGAGGCTTTGGAGGAAATGGGGTTTCTGGAATTTGCTTTATTTTCTCAAGGGAGGATGCATGCGAGGAGTTTCTTAGGGATCTTGGGAGATCATTTAAACTCTTATTTAGGCATAAGAATCATCATATAAAATCAGATTTTATAAAGTGCACTTGAAACCCTAGGTTTTGCACCTTGAAATTCCATAGCCTTTTCTTGATTTTCTTTGCATATTCTTACTCTCCTCCCTTAAATTCATGGAATTCACCCTTGGTTCCCTTCAAAATTCCAGCCCTCTAACATCTACACACATGGGGAAAAATATGGAGAAGAAAGGGGAGGAGTAGCTATCATGGGATGGAAGATTTATCTTATTTTCTTGCTTTTTCTCACTTGAATCTTGTGTTCTTTGAGCTCCTCTCTTCAAATCCGAATTTTCCCCTCAATTTCTCCTTTAAAACAGATCCATATACTTCATTATAATCATAGGAAATAAAGGAGAATGAAGGAGAAGAGGTTTGGAAGAGAAAGAGCATGAAACACTACTAAATTTCCATACCTTAAGCCTTTGATTTCTCCTCCTCTTTGCCTTCCTCTTATGCGCCACTCTCCCTAGGGTTTTCCTCTAATTTTAAGCAGAACTTGGTCATGCAACATGAAGGGAGAAGAAGGGCACATCATATATATAGGTGGGAGGAAGTTACACTTTTCAAAAATTTCCATTTTGCCCTTCGTTCTTGGCATTTTTGTTTCTCCTTCATTTTAGCTCCTTTTTTAGAACCATCTTTTCCATTATGGAATTTAGGTTCCTAATTTAGTAAAATGCCTTTGGAATCACTCAAATCAAAGCTAAAACCTTCTCGAATAAAATCCGTCAAAGTTCAGGACACCGATATTAGAAAACGTCTACCAGAGGAGTTTTAGCTGTCCCGGGGCTTTCCATGGTTTTCAAGACTTTTGAGAACCCTGGAGAACTCAAAACTTTCATTTAAAAAGACCTCCTATGTGAATTCCAAAATTTACTCAAAATTACAAAAATGCCATTGCGTTTCATAAGCTTTTCGTAACAAATTGTTTCTTCATTCTAGCTCCGTTTTTCTTTCCGTCTGAGCCTGGGATTGTCATTTTTAGGAGTCTAGAATGCTTCCCAATTTTTTTAGGACCTTAACTATCTCATTTAGGGGGACTTCCTTTTGTATCCGATGAATTTCATTCATTTACGAAAAAATCGTACATTACGGTTCTCACATTTTCTTTGGTTTTCAAAGAATCGGATGTTACATTTCTCCCCCCTTAAATAAATTTTGTCCTCGAAATTCGGGGTATGCTTTCTTCTTATTCTTTTTCTTTTCTAGCTAATTGTTCTTTTCCTTTCCTTCTTCTTGGCTCTATACACTTTTCTTAGTGATTTCACTCGTTTTAATTTTTCTCTCAGCCAGGGAATTTTTCATTACTAGTCTTTAATGAGGGCTCTATTGCCATGATGTACTAGCTAGTTTTCTCTCATAAGGGAAAGAAATTCCTAACTTTTGAGGCTTATCTTGGGAGAGTTTACTAATCATATCGGGTTAAATGTTAACCTAATCGCAGGATTAACGTTTCCTTTAGTGGACTCATTTACTATTCTCTCTAAATGGCTTCTCATAACATCTCATTATCTTTTTTAATCATTAGAGCCATCAAAGGTTTCTATCTGTCTGCTTATTTACATGTTCTATCCACTGTTTATCTTTGCATTCTTTCTTACCAGCTCATCCCATGATTACAATTCACATTTCTTTCTATCACAGGCCTCACATCTCAATTACTTACTAGGATTACAGCTCCTTTGAGGAGTTTCTACTTTTAATGATCCCAATTTTTTTGTTTACTACTACTTCTATCTCTGTAGGCTAAGACTTTTTCTCACTTTCTTTGCTCACTTACAGTGGCATTTCATAGTCCCTTATTTCAATACTAATAAGCCTAACATATATATCTCATATTGGCACCGAAGAGCAACTACCACTAACTACTGTTGAGCTCTAGTAGGATGCTAGGTATTCCCATAGTTTTGCTCACTGGAGATATACTGTACCACTTACCTCATGTAAAACTACACCTAATCCCTTTCTGAATACATAAGCTAGCATGTGGGGGATCTCTCTATCCCTCAGTCAAGGTAAATATTTGTTGGGTAGTGGTTCATCTGGCTCTAACTCTAGAAAGCTAATTTCTTGCTTTCCTCATCTCATACACTATGCTCATCTTTAAAGAGATCTAGTCAGTAGTCTAATTATCTGAGTAAAGCCTTCATATCTTTGTAACAATGGTCTACTAGACTCAGGAGGTCTCTAGTCTTTAAGACAAAAGCTAGCTGAAATTGTACTGGTCTTTAAGACTAACTGCTGTATAAAAACTATCTCAAGTCATCATTTCACCAGAGAACTATCATGTTATGGCTAGGGCTCTCTGTAACTCTGTGAGATTTACTGGGACCCCTGGGTCTACTATGACTGCTCAGAGCCCTGCTAGGGTTTACTACAACTCATTGTGCTATGCTGGAATTTACTGTGATCCATCTCTGGGAGACGTCAAAGCCTAAGATCATTATATCTGCCAGTAAAATATATGCTTACTAAGCCGGTAACTATCGCTCTTAATAACTGAGGCTAAACTCAGAAGTACATTGTGCTCTTTGTGCGAAGTGGGTTTTATGTCATTTGATTCTCTAGGATCTCGTTATACTAATACTTAGGAGCATCTTAAATTCTTCACTCATCGCTCCTCATAGGATCCTTAGATTCTCACTTCGGCCCCTTTTTGTTAGGGCGTTCTTTTCTTACTCTATTGACTTACTTACTTTACATGTAGTCATTCTAATCTTCCTCTCATATCCTATAGTTACTAACTATGCCTATGTTCTACTTTTAAGTGCTTTGGCACTAGGGCATCTTACACTCTGAGTGTGGTTAACATGTCTAGCAGGAGAGAGGCTATGCACTGATCCCTATTCATTTCATTTACATATACTATAAGGGACTCAAGCTATGCATACAAAACTCATGCTATTTAAATCTGAACATTCTCTACTAGGGATTCCTATATGTTTTTCTTATTATTCTGGTACTACTGGAATCCTTTTACCTTTCTTTTCTGATTTATCTTGTTATTTAACTAACTAGGATACCCTTCGATTATCAGGACACTTTAACGATTGATGTCATCATTTTCTACACACTTAAGCCATATTACTATTAGGTTGATCAAGCCTAATATCATGTGACGATTGTTGCAAGCAAATCATAACATCGAACACTAATACACGGGTGCCTCATAACTAAGCTCAAAGCCACCATTGCCTGTATATTATAAGTTTCCCAATAATCTAAAGTATCCCTCTCTTACTTTTTTCTATCTGCCTTATTCTCATAGAGTGCTCAGGTAAAATAGGATTCTTCCTTTATTTCATCCTGAGATCTCTTTATATTGCCTGACTATTTTTACTTTAGGCAGTATCATGCTAGTAGGGCATCTATTCCAAGGACAAGTGTGCTTTCTTAAGTAATCAAGCACATTACTGGATATTTATTCTCAATCTACTATGTCCTCGGCTTGAATACTGTCATAATTTCTCTTTTTACCCTTCTTATCCTCTTACTTAGGTAAAAGGATGTTCCACTACTAGCTATTTCTATTGCCAGTTCAGGTTTCTTTACACCCAAAAGCACCTGCATTTTTTCAGGGTTCTTCCACTTATTCACCCTCTGTAACATCAAGGAGGTCTACTTTTTATTCATACTCTTACTCTACTCTTAGCTAGACCATCCTTTGGTAAAGAGAATTCTATTTAATATAATCTCAGGAATTTCATTCTATGGCATTCTCAACTTATACTCTTTCTCTACATAATATGAGGCTCGCCTTCTTAGGCGGTCTCTAGCTCCCTCGAGCTTCCCTGAAGGTACTAAGGTACTAACTGTCTATCTTAGCTTATTTCTACATTCAGATTAGAGCTGGACTTTCTCTTTGTTCAGCCTCATCCCCAAGAGCACAGTATACTATTTCTAGGGTTCTGCTAACCCAATCTAGAACACATACTCTCAATATTTGGATTCTATCTTATTGAAAACTTATGCTCTATTGGGTGCTTTAATCACTCACGTGCTTTAATTCTATATCATTCTTATCTTAGGGAGCTCGTTTGACTAGCTATCAAACCCTTATCTATTTACCATTTTGAGCTTAATCTACTCATTTAGTCATGACTAAAGTGAAGGTATCTTTTCTATAGCTAGTTTTTCAGCTCTTCTTTGCTTCCTTTATTATTATACTTTACTACTCAGGGGGGCTCTATCTAGGGGAATTTACTAACCACTATTGGGTGGTTTCCACAGCATGAAGGTGTCTCTTCTTTTCTTTCTCGATCCAAAGAGAACTTTCACTGAACCTTTCATTCACATATCTCACCTGGCCGATGCTACTGGTCATCTCCTCCAGGCTTTAGCTTATACTCAGCTTAGATTAGCCATCTCATCGGACCTGTAGCTGACTAACTATTCTCATTCTTTTTTGAGTCTCTGTTATTGGGTTACTTATACTTACCTATAGGTGTTACCTTTGAGGTACACCTTTCTAGGCCACTCGCTATGTGCCTCACTGCTGGTAGTCTTATCTTACGTTATTTCGAGGCTATACTAACATTTTATCATTCAATATCTCACAGGGTAGCACCCTAGGTTAGAGTCAATGCCTTAAAGGCGGGTCTCAACAATTGTATCATCTCTATGTCTAACTTTCTCTATGTTGAGCTCTTTCTTTAGTTTCTTTTGCTAGGCCCATGGATTTCTTGCTAATCTTTCGTAACTATTCACTATCCTTTTCTTTACTTATACTAGGGGTTCCTGCTCTCTATGGGTCATTTAATCCTTTATCAATTCATTTCTTGAGTTGGCCTGAATATGACCAACAAGGCATTCATGCTACCATTTGTCGCGGCTAACATATCATTCACTATGGCTAATCAGCCTTGGGTTCACCCTAGTTTTTCTATTTGAGTAGTGGCTGTGGCTAACTTCTTAATTGGTCGTGGCGAGAAACTCTCTGAATTACCTCGCTACTATCTAGAATAATTGGCCACGGCTAAACAATGAATTGCTCACGGCAAATGGCCTCTGATTAGCTTGCTTTTTCAGGGATTGGATTTTCATCTTTAGCTATCAACCTGAGCCTCATTGCCTCTATATCTAGCTCATCATCAAACTAAGGGGTTCTACTTCTTGCTTCATTCACACATATATAGCTATTACCTCTAGGCTATCAGGCTCTAGGGTGTAGCTTGTAAATCAACCTATGTCCTAAGGGAATTAGCCTTTTAGGCTCTGAAATTTATCTAGACATTTGGGTGCTGTGGCTAGGGGATGATTCTTTTTCTTACTTCCCCTTTAAACCAATCTCGTGCAACTGTAGTCTCATTTCATACTGCACTACATCCTACTTGTCTCTGCATTATGCGAGACAACTGGGAATGGCTTGTGTATCACTACCAAGGAGAATTAGGCCTCAAGTACTCTCTCTAGCAATCCTCTTCCTATCAATGAGATCATTTCTCATTGTTTATATCTAGGGCTTGCCACTGATCCCGGCGAGCTATCACATCTCAACAAGCTCTAGCCATCAGATCCCTCGACTTTGCTTAAGCTACTCTAGAGGCCACTCTTTCCCAATGTTCACTAACTACTCTAAGAACATCATACAACTTACTCATCATGAACAAAGCCACAAACTATACTCATACACCCAACATGTCTTATACAAAACTCTACCTATTTATTCGAGCCTTTACATGGCCCTAATGCTACATCCTCAAGTCAAATCCAATCCAAAAGAGCCTGAAACTTTACTCTGATACCAATAAATGTAACACCATATATTTCTAGCTCATTTCATAACATTTTCATGCTTTACAACATAGATTCCATGAAGGAAGTAAGAAAATCCATTAAAATAATATATTATTTAGCATTGCGTCATATATAGAAATTTCATTCATTGTCACGTGGGTCGTGTGAGCTCATACAACATATTCTCATATTTAATTTCATGAATACAACTCATTTGAATAATCAAAAGTGGTCTACATCTTAAAGAACTCGAAGGGAAGCATGAAACATGCATATTCATTTTCAGCCAAAATTATCCTCATTTCTGTCACAACTTTGAAAAATCATAACTAATTCTAGACAAATCAAAATCATGCATTCTTGACCATTCTGGAAAGCTACACATGCTAATTATGCTAAAAATATATCCAGACTATAACATCTAACACAAAAGACGTTTAACCTTTGAAATAGTCCAGAGGTCAGGCTGTCTACTAGTGCTGTCACAGATTTTTATAACAAACTTTAAAAATGTCTAATTAATTCTAAAAAAATCCAATCAATGCAAATAATATCAATTTGAAAATTTGTGGATGTTAACTAGAGGAGAAAAGAACACCAGACCAGTTCAGGTATGTCATCAAGACATCGAAATCTAATCAAACAGTAACAGAGGTTGGTTGGAATTCCTGATACTGGATAGTTTCTTTGAAAATTCATATCTCCCTCTCTAGATATCCAAATGAAGTGCTTCTGGGTGACACAAGTCATTGGGAATGTATAGTTTCTTGATATAAAATTTCATGGCAATTGGACATCATTTGAGCCCTGTGTGACAAATTTCATTTTCGGACCAGTATAAACAGTGACATGACCATAACCAGAAAATTTCTCAATTTAAAAAATTCATTAAATATTCTGTGGACCTCTGAAAATTCTGTTCTTTAGTTTTCCAAAAAGCTCTCAACAAGCTCTAATTGCATACCAAATCTTAGGTCAAGAAGAGCTCATTTGGACTAAAAATGATATAGGGTTCCATTATGGTCAAATTTGGCTCTATATAGGATACCAAAATATCCAAATGGCTTTTCTTGAGGTTTGACACCTCTTGACCAAGTCTAAAAACATAATTAAGACTTGTGTGATCTGCCCAAATGATCCTAAACTCCATACATCTCATTTTGGCTATGCCACATGCAATTATACACACTTACATCAAACTTCCAAGAAGCATAACTTAGCATTACACACTCAAATTACATTCTAGTGATCACATAATACATTCTCCCATTTAAACATAACATATTATCATAATTACATATGTTCAAGAGGTCATAGATCATATAAAACCATAGATGATAACATTTGCCACTTTGATGGCCTTAATGAAGCAAATTTCATACATTTCCATGTCATACTCTCATCTCTCAAGTGGTTGGCTTCCATCTCCTTGCTCTCTTTGTCCACCTAGCATGTTAGAACATTGGAGAGGAGGGGATGAGATTCAAAGAATCCCAATAGCTCATCTCCTATTCAATCATACATAATGGATGCAAACAAGTCTTATAAATGTATGTATGGTCATGTTGACATATGCAAACATTCAAGAAATATTTTCATCATTTGAGAAATTCATACATAGCATATAAAGGGTTGCCAAGTTAGTGGATTGGCCTCACCCAACTTCTTGTGGATATTGGACTTGCCTCACCCATTTTTTAAGAGATTCTTGGACTTAACCATGTTCTTGGGAGCCCATCTCACTTTTGGGAGACTCTTTACTCTGTCTCAACCAATCTCAAGGGTTCTTGGCTCATCCTCACTATGGCTAAGGGATTTTGGCCTTGCCATACTCGGGCAAACCCAAGCACACATCAAAAACATCATATAAGAGCATATTGTAACATCATGGCACCATGGAATTAAAGTCATGTTAGAACACTTTTGCATGGCTTAAAAATTCACACACATACATTCAAGATAAGCTAAGCACACATCCATGCATGAGAAAAGGTGGAGAGAGCTACCTTGTACATAATTACACACTTTTTCTCTTGGATCCAAGCTCCCCTTTTTGGCCACATACACATAAAAGTGTGGGGATGGTTTCTCTTGGTCTAAACACAATTTATGGAAATCAATTAGGTTCATGGAATTAATTCTAAGGCCACATAAGTCACTTAGACACTAACTTACTCTATAAACCTCATTATGGTTCCATAATTGCACCTAATGAAGCAACACTCCTCAAATAAATTTTAGGCTCCATTCTTTCCTTTCAAATATGATTCTTGACTTTTTTTAAGCCTCTTGGAGTCATCACACAATTAAAACCAAGAGCCTAACAACATGTTGCTTCTTTAGGTCATAATATGAAACCTAAAGCACTAGCTCACTTTTTATGGGTTCTAAATTTTTCCTAAGGCCTCCCCTCATTTTCATTCATCATATATGACTCAAGAATGGGCTTAGAAAAATTTAAAACTCTCCCTAACTACACAAACCCTTTAGGCTGAAGCTATGGAGGAAATGGGTTTTCTTGGAATTTACTTTATTTTCTCAAGGGAGGATGCATGTGGGGAGCTTCTTAGGGTTCTTGAGAGCTCATTTAAACTCTTATTTAGGCCTTGGAATCATCATACAAAATCAGATTTTACAAGGTGCACTTGAAACCCTAAGTTTTGCACCTTGAAATTCTATAGCCTTTTCTTGAATTTCTTAGCATATTCTTACTCTCCTCCCTTAAATTCATGGAATTCACCCTTGGTTCCCCTCGAAATTCCAACCCTCTAGCACTTACACACATGGGGCTAAATATGAAGAAGAAGGGGGAGGTGTAGCTACCATGGGATGTAATATTTACCTTGTTTTCTTGCTTTTTCTCACTTGAATCTTGTGTTCTTTGAGCTTCTCTCTTCAAATCCGAATTTTGGTTCAGGTTCTGGGGAAGGAGATAGAAGAAGGTCATCATGACCTAACTCCTTAAGCAAATCTTAAAAAGTCTCTAGCTTTGGCCTTAGAGATTTAATACCAACCTATCTAAGTTTTGGTTAGTGGTCATCATCATTCTCCGAGCTAGAGTCGGGTTTACAGTAAGAGTAATGGCCATACTTCCAGGATGGCTTAGATAGCTTTTTCTTCCCATATGTAGCACATGAGTCATGAGGTCACCATTCATTATCTTCTAATCCTTCTTAGTTTTCCAGGTTATAACAACCACAGTCAGGGTCACACATAGATAGATCACAATCCCAAAGGAAGTGTCCATTGATTTTGCAACATATGAATTGGACTCATTTGGATGAAATTTGTAAATGGGAATCAGACCTTTTTTTATTTCTGGGTGACGACAATAGTAACCATCATGGAATGATTAAGCAACCATGAAGGAGAAAGAGTAACTTCCTTATATTTGGGTCTTTTGAAGGTAGATATGACAGTTCCATTAAAGAGTTTTTGAAAGTTAGGGGGAGTAGAAGTGTGAAAAGTCTTCTATCCACTATGGAACTCTTTTTAATAATTTGTGACTCACTCAAGAGGAATTAGTTGAAGCATATCTTTTTTAGGAATCTGCATTGGGATTTGGATAATAGTTATGTTATTTGGTCTATTAAAAACCATGTAAAGAACATCATCAGTGGTGTTCTAAAAGTGGAGGTCAACTGAATGGTTCTGAAGATGGTAGATTATCTAATGATGGAGGGTTGCTAGAATAGCATCGGCAATTTGTTCAGCTCTAATAATTTAGATTTGCACTTTTAATCTAGTTAGAAGGGTAGGATTTAATAATTTAATATTGAAATTGAGGACAATTGTTAAGATCATACTTCCACCATTTAAAGTGACAAGAGCATCTCTAATCAAAGCATTTTGAAAGGAGGTGTATGAAGTATCCAAAAGGGAAACACAGGCTATAGCCGCAGTCCCTTTCCATGAAGGGTGAGGACTAATTTGATTGCACCAAGATGGAGATAAGTGTATCCTTGACATATCCAGTGAGATATGAAGCTGGTGGGGATTTCCAAAGTAACATATTGTTCACCTTGGGTAGGCTGAAGCCTGCACTGATCAAGTTTAGTACCTTGGACAATTTTTTTAACAAGAGGATTTTTTAGAGAAAGAAGGTTGCAAATAGATCTAGTAAATGAACGATTTTAGTGATAGAGCTGGTAGGGATTAAGAAAAGGGGTAATGGATTCTTCTAAATAGGATTATTCAAGAATATGAGTAATTTTTACAAGATTATCTATTTTATTTGAGGCATGAGATATACAAGAAGAAGGAATAGATCTAGGTAAAGAAAGAGAAGAAGAAAGATAAATAGGTTCTTCTGAGTCAACTGTAGAGGATATAGTGTTTGAGAATTATCTTCTTATTATCTTTTACTAGTTAATCTAATATGATTATCTTATGAATGTGTAGGCTCTGATACCATTCCCGATCCCATCCTGGGATCAGTCCACATTCAATTCCATTTCTCTTTCTTAAGATCATTCCATTTCTAAAGATCTACTTTTGAGAGACACAATTCAGGAGTTCTCAGGATATCTGAGTATTCCTAGACATACTCTAGAGTAAGAGGAGGACAAATTTGGTCTAATGCCTTCTTTCCTTAGGAGTTATATGAGAAATACAATTTGGACAGAAGTAATCAAGTGTGTGTTTCTCATACTTATCCCTTAATGTCATTTGGATAGGTTATATTCCTTGTCTTCTTAAAGTAAAGTATTTGATTCGAGTTTTCTAATTAGAATAATCAGAATCTCTATCCAGGTATGCTTATGCTAATAGCCACTCTTTCTCTTCAAGGCTTTCTTGTGCTGGCCTGTTAGGATCTAGGATTCTTTTGATTTCCTTGGAAAACCCTTTCAACAAAGAATTCATAGACAAGGCGATTACTTTGTTCAAACTATATTCCCTCAACACTTTCTAATACACAGGATCCTCAATAGAGGTAAGTGTAGAGCATACTTATGTTGGACAAGATAATCATAAAAGATTTACTGATAAAAGATTTCAGAAGATAAATGAAGAAACTTAGAACGAAGAAGACATGAGAGAACTCTCCTTACCCTCAAGAAGCTTATTACTCCAAATGCTTTAAAATGAACCATGAAGTCTTTAGAAAGAAAGAAGACTATCTTAGTCCAGCACAACTTAGACAACTTCAACCTAGATAATCTCAACCTTAACCTAGAAATCCTCGTCCTCCTCAAAGACCTCTTCATTTTCCCTCACAACATAAAGCCTCTCCTTTTTAGACTAAACCTCTACAACATACTTCTGTAAAACCTTTACAGATCCATACACCATCTTTTTTTCCTAAAAATACCCAGTCTCCTCACCTTGATCATTCCCAGAAAAATAAACAAGCCCAAATAGAACCTTCCAAACCTTCTAGAACAATTACTCTCACATCAAAATCAATCCTTACAATTCTGATTCCAACTCGATCAGTCTCAAGTCATTGGCTTAGAACCCTTCAGTTCTAAGGATGATGAACCAGTGCAATACCCAATCTCTTATGTGGTGACCACCACCCATGTTGAAGAATATGATGAGTCCAATGTTGAACATGATGATCATTTTGAGTATCCACCATATCATACCACTTTGCCAGACCATGCTCAAAACCAAGCACATCCATCTTCTGTACCATGATTTACATTTGATGAAATTCCTCCTAATAAATGGAGAGACAAGCTGTAAGAATTTGCAGCAAGGATTAATCTTCAAATAACTCATCAGGATGCTAATCTTGAAGCAGTCCCTACTAAATTTATCACCAGATTCACAGGTACTCTCCGAGGATAGTTTCAAAGCGTAGAGGAGTATAGACAACATTTTTATATCATAGCTGGCAATGCAAATGAACTCCTTAGTTTCCATCATAAGGAATTTCTTGGAGACTTCCATCTTGTTGACAAATAGAAGTGCCAAAAATACTTTCATATTCTTTATTACTCTTTAAAGAAAAAAGATCTTGGTATTCATTGCAAAAGAATGGCAGAACAATATTATCTTCTCAACAGCTTTAATGATATCAATTTTCGACATACATTCATTGACTCCTTACCAGAAGAATTGTAACTAAAACTTTTGAGAGCCATTTAATCCCTTAAAAGAGACATGAATGATATTTCTCTTAGAGAAATTTACCAATTGACTATAGCCACTATTGAGAAGTTTTATGAGCAACACAAAATGTTTAACTCTATGATGGATGGAAAGCTGGCACTACAAAAGGTTTGCAAAAAGCCTTATTTGCAAATCAAATGTAAAGACAAGTCCATATGCTCTTGCCCGACAAAAAAGAAATCTCATTACAAGCATGCTTATATTAAGCCTTACAAGTCTCACAAACTTTATAGAAAGAAGAAACATAAAAAGCCAATTAGGTTTTCTCGAAGAAGATTAACATAATACGGCAAAAAGGATCGTTATTACATTTGTGGCAAGAAGGGCCATTTTGCTAAACAATGTCCTAATCGAACGAAGAAGATGTGAAACTCCTTCAACAAATTCAGGCTAGGATTCCTCTTACAGATGACCAAGACATTAAAGAAGTCTTTTTTGAACAAGAAGATGCTAATAACAACACCATATTTGTCTTGCCTGGACTTCAACTCTCTGATTCAGAATTTTCTGATTCAGACTACTTAGCTCATTCTAATAGCCACATTCATTATAACTACTCTATATAGTCATGCAATTAAGCAAAATAGAAAGAGCCACCAATGCCTTATGTCCAAATGCAGATTTTGCAAAGCAAATATCATAAGCCTATTCCTGTCATAGCTTATATGGATACTGGAGCTTCAAAGAGCCTCATGAATCCTGCAATCCTTCCTCCACAGGCATGGACTACTCAATCTGTATACTTCAGTGCAGCTAATGGAAAAATCTTTAATGTTAATCTTATTACCAAGAAAAGAATTGGTATTAGGATCTTTCCCAATTGCATTGTTTAGCAAAAGTACTTGGTAGTAGTCTTTCAAATAAAGATATCCTTATTGGGATGGACATTTATTATCAAGCCAAAAAGCTTCAAATCCTTCCTTCAGGAATTCAGTTCAAACAATAGTTTAAGCCCTATAGTTCTATCTTTAAGGGGTTTGAGCTTTCTCAAATTTTTGCTGGTTATGAAGAACTTCGTGATCAATTTATGCCTTATTGCCCAGAGTCATATGCTCATTTTTGCCATTCTTCTCCTATCTGGAAAATAAATATTTTTTCATCTAAGTTCCATTCAAAAGAAATGAAGATATCAATCCTATAAAGGCAACTCATCCTGGCATAAATCCTGATGATTTGAAACTTACTAGAGAAGAATGCACAACCTTCCTCTAACAAGGTTTTATTGAACCTACAAAGTCTTATTAGGCTTGCCAACCTTTTATTTAGAAAAATGTGCTAAATAAAAGTGTGGCAAAAAGAGATTAATCATTGATTACAAGCCTCTCAACATTTTTTTACAAGATGATAAGTTTTCACTGCCCAAGATCAGTTCTCAGCTCAATTTGTTAAAAAAAAGCCAAGGTCTTTTCTAAGTTTGATCTTAAAACAGGCTTCTGGCAACTTGAAATTGATCCAATAGAAAGGTACAAGATAGCTTTTTGTATACCTAATGCCTAATACCAATAGATTGTAATGCCATTTGGTTTGAAGGTTGTCCTATCCTTATTTCAAAAAGCCATGACTAAAATCTTTTAGCCCATCCTCCTTGGCATCCTTATCTTCATTGATGATATTATGCTTTACTCCAAAAATGAAGCAGATCACAAACAATTCCTCTAACAATTTTGGGGTCTTGTACAATAATATGGAATATTGCTTTCATCCAAAAAGAGTCAATTGGGCTAAACCCGAATAGAGTTTCTTGGAATGCATATTTCTGATGGACATTATCAACTAGGCCTACATATAGCCCATGAACTACTTACTTTTCTAGATAAAGATCTCTCTAAAAAGGAAATTTAACAGTTCTTGGTGTGATTAGTTTTATCAAAGATTTTATTCTAAAAGTGTCCAATCATACAAGCCAATTATCCAAGCTGCCCAAAAAGGACCCCTTCCTTGGGGACCAGCACAAACAGCAACAGTACGACACCTTAAAAGAGTCTCTCAAGTGCCTTTACCTTTAAAGATAAGATAAGGGTGAAAAGATCCTCCAAAAAAATGCTAGTGAAGAATTTTGGGCCGCTGACCTACTTAAAAAGATTGAGAGTATCATTGTGGCCATACTAGCAGACAATTTAAAGACTCTGAAAAACATTATCATGCAATCTATAAAAAGATTCTTGCAGTCAAAAGAGGGATCGAGAAGTTTAACTTTTATCTATGTCCACATGAATTCACTATGCAGATAGATAACTCTTCCTTCCCTAAGATTTTAGAGTATAATAAAAATTTTCTACCTTATAAACAACTATTACATTGGAAAGACTGGTTTTCCTGCTATAAATTTAGCATAGAATATATCAAAGAATGCCACAACATCTTAGCAAACTTCCTTTCTAGACCAAAAACCTTAAGCCTTATTACCCCAGCCAAACCTATTCCCTTCATACACATGGCTCATTCTATCCTTGGTTGTACTATCCACTATCCATCTCTTCAGCTTAAACAAAATTTTCTTCCTAGAGAATAAAGACCAACCACTCCTACTAAAGTCCAACAGCTTGCCTAAAAATCCTTATTCTATTACCTCTACAGATATCTTAATAATGCTCCACCCAATGCTATACCTCTTGCCTTTAACCTCATCCAGGTACCTTTTTTGATCCTGTTCAGAATCATTACCCATGTGATAGATGATGCTCTTTGGTACCTATGGGCATTAACTGCTTTCTACTCCGGAGCCATAGCATTTCGTCCCCTATTCATCTTTCAGTATCTCACCACCTCAGAAAATACGAACTCCAATCTGTGGACCCTACTCGAATGGTTTTCCCCACTACCATGGGGACATAATGAACTAAATTGAATTATCTAACTGCATAATCTCTGGAAAAATCCTGCAGCGAACCACCAGGTATCAAGCATTTTCAACCTCCACCATCCATATTGGGTCAATAACCAAAAGATACTCCTCACAAGGAATTATGCTTATGAATGGAATACATTCTGAAATTGGTCAAAACAATCCTCTGGTGCATTAAAAGTTTTAAAATTATTTTTATGTGAGATTAATAATTATAAGGACAATCAGTTCATATTCTGCACATCATTAGGTCCTTACTCTAGAGAATTCATCCCTAAAGTACCTAGCTTCACATAATTAAATCTTCCCAACATAGAAATATGGACACCAGCTCAGATGGTTAACTTTCTCACAAGAACCAGTTCACAAGACAAAGGAGCCTCTTCTTCACGCACACAACTACCTCCTAATGACCCTATGCAAGACTCTTAGGATCCTTACGAACCTGTGGCCCTCAAAGAATCTAAAGAGTAGTTTGCCACTTGCTTCAAGAAATCCCTAAAATGACCTTGATGCTACAGACTCTAATGAAGACCTAAACCTATCGCCCTCACATGAGCCCATCAAGAAAGGATAAGGCTTATCCTTGCTAGCTCATAGTTTGTCATATTGTATAATTATGAGTGTTTCTTTTCAACATGTGAGTGACTTTACTTTTCCTTTCCAATCTATAAAAGCTACTTTGTCAAAAAGTTTGTCTACCATCACTGTAAAAGTAGTTTGTTTGTATCCTGAGGCTTCATCTATAAGAAGCATAAGTCTTTCTAAGGATGAACAACACTTCTCTAAGCCTCAAAACCCTTTGTACACAAGTTTGAATAAACACTCTAGTTCTCTTATGTCTTCATTCTAAGTTTCTTCATTTATCTTCTGAAATTTTTTATCAGTAAATCTCTTATGATTATCTTATCCAACATAAGTATGCTCTACACTTGCCTCTATTGAGAATCCTATGTATCAAAAAATGTTGAAGGAATATAGTTTGAACAAAGTAATTTCCTTTTCTATGAATTCTTTGTTGAAATGGTTTTCAAAGAAAATCAAAAGAATCCTATATCCTAATAGGTCAGCACAAGAAAGCCTTGAAGAGAAAGAGTGGCTGTTAGTGCAAGCATACCTGGATAGGGATTCTAATGATTCTAACTAGAAAACTTAAATAGAATATTTTACTTTAAGAAGATAAGGAATAGAACCTATCCCAAGGACACTAAGGGATAAGTGTGAGAAAAACACACTTAATTACTTCTGCCCATATTGTATTTCTCATATAACTCTTGAAAAAAGGAAGGCATTAGACCAAATTTGTTTTCCTCTCACTCTAGAGTATGTCTAGGAATACTCAGATATCCTGAGGACTCCTGAACTATGTCTCTCAGAAGAAGATCTCCAGAAATGGAATGATCTCAAGAAAGAGAGATGGAATCAAATGTGGACCGATCCCAGGACGAGACCAGGAATGGAAATAGACAACATAAATATATCACAGCTGGTAGTGCAAATGAACTCTTTGGTTTCCTTCATAAAGAATTTCTTAGAGATTTTTATCTTGTTGACAAACAGAAGCACCAAGAATACTTTCATATGACAAAAAGAGTCAGTTAGGCCAAGCCCAAATAGAGTTTCTTGGAATACATATTTCTGATGGACATTATTAACCAGGCCTACACATAGCCCAAGTACTACTCACTTTTCTAGATAAAGATCTCTCCAAAAAATATTTACTCCCAGTCTAGCCTTATCATCAACTAGGTGACAATGCATGATATCTCTAATACTATTTTATGTAATTGCCTCTCATCATAAGTCATTCTATAAGAACGCTTTCTAGAGGTTTCGATAGTTTATAGCCCTATTGTCTAATAGCTCTGATACCATTCCTAGTTTTGTCTTGGGATCAACCCACATTTGATTTAGTTCATTGCGCCACCATGGTAGTGGGGAAACCCATTCTTTCCAGTGTATTAGTTGTTTATCAAGTAGAACTTTTTTGTTAGACTCTAAAATCTTAGGGAAGGAAGAGTTATCCATCTGCACAGTGAATTCAGTGGATACAGAAGAAAGTTGAACTTCTTAATCCCTCTTTTAATAGCAAGAATCTCTTTCTAGATTGTATGATAATATTTTTTAGAGTCTTTAAATTGTTCGCTAGCAAGGTCACAATAATATTTCTTTCCATTTATCTCTTCAAGTAGGACAACGCCCTAGAATTCTTCACTAGCGTCTGTTTAAAGGATCCTTTTATCGTTATCAGGAATCTTTGAAGGTAAAGGCACTTGAGAGACTCTTTTGAAGTATCACACTGCTACTGTTTGTGCTGGTCCTCAAGGAGGGGGTCTTTTCTGAGTAGCTTGGACAGTTGCCTTGTATGATTGGACACTTTTGGAATAAAATCTTTGATAAAATTAATCACACCATGAAACTGTTGAATTTCTTTTTTATCAGGCAAGAGCATTTGGACTTGTCTTTACATTTGCTTTGCAAATAAGGCTTTTTGCAAACCCTTTGTAGTGTCAGCTTTCCATCCATTATAGAGTCAAACATCTTGTGTTACTCACAAAACCTCTCAATAGTGGCTATAGTCAATTGGTAAATTTCTCCAAGAGAAATGTCATTCATCTCTCTTTTTAGGGATTGAATGGCTCTCAAAAGTTTTAGTTACAATTCTTTTGGTAAGGAGGCAATGAATGTATGTCAAAAATTGATATCAGTAAAGTCGTTGAGAAGATAGTATTGTTCTACGATTCTTTTGTAATGAAAATCAAGATCTTTTTTCTTCAAAGAGCAACAACGCATTGAAAGTATTCTTGGCACTTCTATTTGTCAACAAGATGGAAGTCTCTAAGAAATTCTTTATGATGGAAACTAAGGAGTTCATTTGCACTGCCAGTTGTGATATAAAAATGTTGTCTATACTCCCCTAGGCTTTGAAACTATTCTTAGAGAGTACCTGTGAATCTGGTGGTAAATTTAGTAAGGACACTTTAAGATTAGCATCTTGACGAGTCATTTGATAACCAATCCATTCTGAATATTTCAATGCAGCTAACAAAAAAATCTTTAAAGTTGATCTTATTACTAAGAAAAGAATTGGTATTAGGATCTTTTCCAATTGCATTATTTGGACAAAAGTACTTGGTCATAGTCTTCTAAATAAAGAAAATAGTATATGAGATATCATGCATTGTCACCTAGTTAATGATAAGGCTAGACTGGGACTAAATGGTATCAGAGCCTACACATTCGTAAGATAATTGGATTAGATTTACTAGTAAAAGAAAGTAAGAAGATAATTTTCAAACACTATGTCCTCTACAGTTGACTCAGAAGAACCTGTTCATCTTTCTTCTTCTCTTTCTTTACCTAGATCTATTCCTTCTTTGTGTATATCTCATGCCTCAAATAAAATAAATAATCTTGTAAAAATTACTCATATTCTTGAAGAATCCTATTTAGAAGAATCCATTACCCCTCTTCTTAATCCCTACCAGCTCTATCACTAAAATCATTCTTTTACTAGATCCATCTGCAACCTTCTTTCTCTAAACAATCCTTCTATTAAAAAAATTGTCTAAGGTACTAAACTTGATTAGTGCGGGCTTCAGTCTACCCAAGGTTAATAGTATGTTACTTTGGAAATCTCCACCAGTTTCATATCTTACTAGATCCGTCAAGGATACATTCATCTCTATCTTAGTGTGATCATATTAGTCCTCACCCTTCATAGAAGAAAATGGATTGCGGCTATAGCCCATGTTTCATTTTTGGATACTTCATACACCTCCTTTCAAAATGCTTTGATTGGAGCTGCTCTTGTCACTTTAAGTGGTGGAAGTGTAATCTTAACAATCGTCCCTAATTTCAATATTAAAGTATCAGATCATACCCTTCCAACCAGATTAAAAGTGCAAGTCCTAGTTATTGGAGCCGAACAAGTTGGCAATGCTGTTCCAGTAACCCTCCATCACTAAATGATCTACCGTCTTTAGAACCATTCAGTTGACCTCCACTTTTAGAACACCACTGATGATGTTCTTTATATGGTTTTTGAACTATTATCTAGATCCCAAAGTAGATTCCTAAAGAAGATCTACTTCAACCAATGCCTCTTAAGTGGGTCACAAATTATGAAAATGAGTTCCATGATGGACAAAAGACTTTTCACACTTTTGCTCCCCCTGTCCTTAGAAACTCTTTGATGGAACTGTCAGATCTACCTTCAAGAGACCCAGATTTGAAGAAGCTACTCCTTCTCCTTCATGGTTGCTTAATCATTCCATGAAGGTTGCTCCTATCGTCACCTAAAAATAGAAAAAAGGTCTAATTCCCATTTATGGATTTCATTTAGATGGGTCCTATTCATATGTTACAAAAATCAATGACACTTCCTCTGGGATTGTGATCCATCTATGTGTGACCTTGACTGTGGTTGTTATAACTTGGAAAATTGGGAAGGACCAAAAGATAATGAATGGCGACCGCATGATTCCTGTGCTACATATTGGAAGAAAAAGCCATCTAAGCCATCCTAGAAGTCTAGCCACTGCTCTCACCATAAACTCGACTCTAGCTCGAATAATGATGACGACCACCCACCAAAACCTAGATGGGTTGGTATTGAATCTCTAAGGCCAAAACCAGAGACTTTTTATGATTTACTTAAGGAATTAGGTCATGATGACCTTCTTCCTTCTCCTTCTCCAGAACTTGAACCAATCATCCCCATATAGATACAGCCTCAGCCTATTCCCTATATGATGTTCTCCTCTGCATCAAAAGCCTATGACTCTGAATTGCCTACTATGGAAAGAAGAACTAACCCTGAAACAAATGTTACATATAAGTCATTCTCTATACCCACAGAAGTTTCTCCTAGGGGTACCATGAGGCTTGTTTCACAAGCTGAAGACACTATTAGTCTCATATTCCTCTGGTACAAAGTTATTTCATTTTAATTCATTAATTTCATACTTAAACAAATTCATTTCATAAAATACTAAATAATTAGAAAATCTTAATTTTTAGGGGTCTTACACATGATTTAAAGAATAATGTATATGAAGGTAATGAGTGGAAATAGGTAGTTTGCATGTATTTGATGCTCTTAAGAGGGACATTATGTTTAACTTAACCATTGGTAAATGTCTAATTAAGATACTTAGTAAATTTAATTTAAGACTAAAAGATATAATATTCCTAGTTAAATTCCCTTTATTCAAATTAATATAGTTCTCATAAAATCTCTCTTGTATTAAGGATTGATTAAGTAAATTAAAATACAAGATTAATTTACCTAATTTTTTATTAGTTAGGTATTAATGCTTAACAAGCTTTATTTCCCATATTCCTCAAATAATATGATCTTGTTAATAATCTAAAACAAAGTAATCACTAGGGTGTGACACTTACTACAATGGCACCCCCAAACTAAGCTAAACGAGATGGATCAGACATGGCTTAAGTATCTACAATTATAAATAAAGGAATGAGCCACAGTTCTCAATGAATAGAAGATAAAGCATAATAAATATGAGGGCATTTAAGTGTAAAGTTTTTTTTATTGAAAATAAGTTTTAAATTTGGATTTAATTTGGCAAGAAATCACAGAAAATGAAATAGGCATTATGCAAGCATAATGTTTCATTTATTTAATAAAGTTAAAGGATAATGAGTTTAATAAGTTACTAATTAAATTATAAGAAAAATTGGTTTATTGCATTATCAAGAAAACATGTATATAGTATATGCACAATATATATGATTTAATCAAATTATAAAATTAATAAAGCATAGTTACAAGAAAACAAAAAAGTTAACTTCATGTATTAAAAGTTTAATTAATGAAATATAAGAAAACGTCAGCAAAGAAATTACTATAATACAATTATAGCAACCAGGAGGTCTATACAGAATTCTAATTTCTAACATATACCATACACTAACATGGGTACATAGCTCATAAGTGTAAATAACCATATATCCAAACATGAGCACCCACCTTATAATCTATAAGGAAGCATCTAGCTTAGTACCCTTATGGTACTTAATTATAGAAATCACATGGTAATATCTAAAGTGTATCAAGGGCTAACAAAACTATTATTAGCAACTAATGTTATACACAATCCTACCTTATACATACATATATATATATAGTATCATATATGTTATAAATCATTTGCATAATTACTCCAAATGTCATAGTCACAATACATATACTTAACCAAATATTCTCCATGATTAGCATTCTAGAAATTAAACCATGATTCATAAATTTCATTTTAATTTTTCAACATTAAATAAGACTAATATATTACCATATATCATGTATCATTATATCTAGACCATTACATTTTTTTATAACCATCTATAGATAGCATAAATACCAATTCAACTATTCTTGAATTCAAATCAATAAATTGGTGTTCCATACACTTTTCATATTCATATCAGCAACATAAATAAGTTTAACATAATATGATCTAGATGATTTAACCTTTTGGGATACTAACATATGATAAGAAATTACTTAGATTTCTTGTCTCATGGGCATGTAGAATACAAACAAAAATAAGAAATATTAAAATGAGAAGGAAGTCAGAAAAATGTATCATGCTTTATAATCTATTCATAGTGCTAGCAAAACAATATTTGATTCCTTTGCCATAGAGTTATTGTTAACTCTCTCCAATGGTAAGATCTATAGACATTCCTAGACATAATTACAACCATACACATGAATTCAAGAAATGAGTATACATTTCTTCTTACTCTCTATGTTATTAAGGTACCCTATCGTAAATTATTTCCTAGTCATAATATGGTTGCTAACTTAAGTTACTAATTAACTTTGTTTACAAATTCAAAGAGTTTTAGAATTTTGCACAATTTTATTACATCTTACCATTTCCCTTGGTTTATAGGTTTCTTTCTACCTATTAAAATTCCTAGCTTGTTATTAGCTTAGTCTAGTTTAATTTAGTTCATCTTTGACATCAATTAATTAACTTTTACCTACAAAATTCGTACTTAGACAATTGATTCCTATTTGATTACAATTTGCAAAATAAATTATTGTTTCTTTACTTGACTACTTATACTGAATGAGTTCTTACTTTGGTATTGACCTGGATTGATATTTGCCTTATTTTGGTTTGCTATTATTTATGTTTACTTCCTATTGTTGGTATTAATCTTACTTAAATTAATCACTATGTTTAATTGCAACATAGCATAACTCTCAATTATGAGGACCTTAAAGGTATCTTAAAGTGTTGATTATTTTATGAAGTAATGTAGCTTTATATCTCATTGAACATTAACTTGGTCTACTATTAAAAACCTTTAAGTTTTCAACTCAAATTTCAAATTATTAAAATTCTACCTTACAATTTTCTAGGTCACAACTATCCACAAAATGCTTAAGTTAGCCCATGTTTATCAGAACTAAGTTAGAAGGAAGTGTTACAACTGAGAAAAGTGAATCACAATAGGGAAGAAGATAAGCTACAATAATTTCCACAATAATTATAAGTTTATTTATGAAATAATAATCCAAAAAGGAGTTTTTTACCTACCTTGGTTGGTTAAGAAAAAAGACAAACAATGAAGAGAAAGTTGAAGTTTGATGGAGTGAGTGACACTAACACTAGGGAAAAATAACATAGATTTTAAGGAAGAAATCTTAGCAATTCTAGAATTACCTGTTATGAAAAATTGAACCAATTAACTGCTACAAAATAGTAATAATAAAAGAGAGGCTTACACACAACCACTTCAAAGCTAGATAGTAGCGACTTACAAGAGAAGACTAAAGCTTCAAGTGAAAGAGAAGCAAATCGCAGAAAGCAAAAATAGGGAATACAAAGCATCTATCTTCTCATAACATAGCATAAGGACCCCAAATGTAATAAAAGGATGGGGTAGCAAGAAATGTAACTTTAAGTGATCTAGAGTAGGGAAGAACATAGCAAAACAGGGAAGTGAAAAATGAATCATGGAATGAAGCTAGAGAAGCATTGCTCTCTCTTCCTAACAACACAACAGCTGGGCAAAAAAGGGACAAGACTTTAATAGAAAGTGAAAAGGATAAAAAATAAGTTACTTACCACCAGAAGAAAAGTGATATAAAAGGTAATCTTTCTTATCTAATGTAAAGGATTCAAGTGTGACATGAATGAGAGGAGAAAGAGGAAACATGAGAAATCTCAAGGACCGATAAGCAATTTAAGAGAAATACAAGGTTAAGTGAAAATTTTCAAAAGTTGTAGTTTAATCCCCAACAACCTACTTATGTGTAACCAGAAAATAGGAAAGGAAGAATTTAGCAAATTACCCTCACTTCAAAATTCTTATTTCTTCTTTTTTTTTTCTTTTAAATTTAAACTAATTCGCCAGTGTTATTTTTGTTACTATTATATTCTATTTTATTTTTTGGGGCATTACACCTTAATTATTAGTTTTGATTAAAATTCCTATAATTTAAATTTCCAAATTTATTGAGATATTATAATAGGATTACTTGGGTTCCATAGTAGTATAAGAGGCCCAAAAGAGAGATAATTAAGATAGAAGTATGATTGATTTCTTAATACTTATTTTGGAAACTAAATTTAAGGAAAATCATATAGCTTTACTATAATTATAGCTTTATACTAAATGATTATGATGGTTATGTGCAAAGTTGTGAATGGTGATTTGCTTTGAAATAGTTATACTTTGCTATGTATGTTATTCTTGGTATGAGATATATATGTAAATACAAGTGTTGATTGCTCAAATGAGAGACAAACAAGATAGGAATGTGATTGATTCATTATTGCTTTATATGATAATGGTAATTGCATTTAAGGATTTTAGGTAGCTGTGCAGTGATTGCTGATTAGAGAAGTTTGATTCTTAGTATTAAATGATTAGTTATGGTGAGAAGTTGATATCTAATATAAGATCCATTTATATTTAAAATTGAATGGCTTGACCCAAAAAAGCATAAATTGAGAGACTAGATGGACGATATAAATAGAGAACATCTTTTAGGATATGTAGTATATTTTTGAACTAAAGTGGCAATAATAGTTTATGTATTATGAGGAGTTTAACATTTATGGAATGATGTTAAAACATTTTTAGTAGCTAGTAGAACTTAAGGTACTTGAGGTTGCATTAGAAAGCCACCTTTTATGATAAATAATCTTTGGAGAATGTGAATGATGAGAAAGAAGTGAAGTTTCTTCAACACAAGTAAAGTTGCGTAATTATAAAGCAGTAAGAGGTTAAATTTAAAAAGTTATCTACATTTTCCTTTTGCCCAAACATGCACTTGATGATAAAAGAAAAGTTACTAAATTTCAATAGGTTTAAGGTCAAAAAGTAAAAAGTGAATGGCAACCTTAGAGACTAAAGATTTTGCTAAGTTAGTGAATAAGTGTATAATGGCATCATGGAGTATATTAGAGGGAAACAAATCCATTATTTTAGACTTGGTGTTTGCCTATGATTAACATAGATAGTGTTGTGTATATAAAATTGTTGGCATCTAATAATGTTATCTTAGATGATTTCAAGGGATTTAGTTTTATACCTGTGTACACACATGACCCATATAAGCAAACTAAGACATTTTATTACCAGCCAAGTTAAGGAGTACCTTAGGGAAAGTTGTTAGGGGTTTTAGTTTCCTTCCTTTTGTAGGCTATGACCAAAGAGGAAATTGAGAGTATAGATGTAGCTAAGGTTTACCTTAAAGTTTTTCTTATAGAACTAAAAGGTTTCTCTTCTTTACAGAATTAAAATGTTCTCACATGATTAAAAAAGGTAAAGTTGCAATAGATTTATTGCCTGAAGGGATTCTATGAAGGAAACAACTTATTAGCAAATTACAAAAGTAGTTAACAAATTTGAAAGTATGAGTTACATAAATTGATTTATGTTTACAATATGTTTTCTTGTGTAATCTAGTTTAAATGCTAGTTATAGTATTCTATATTTTGGTGACTAAAAAGTCCCTAAAGAGTGGAATAAATTATTTAAAATAGGGTCATAGGGTAAGAGTAGGGCAATCATAGTTGAAAAGAACCAAATTAGAACTACTATGTTAATAAAAGAAAACCATAGAATGAAATGAATTGAGGCAAATTAGAGGTAGATTAGAACATTTAGAAATGAGGTTAAGAAACTAAGAATAACCTAGAACCGAAGCCAACATGACTAAATAGATAAATCTGTAACATAGTGGCAAAATTGTAATTTTGGGTAAAATTTTAGAAATTCAAAGAAAAGAGTTTTAAATGGTAAAGTTAAGTTCACTTAGTTTTCAGAGATCCTAAAAACTATAAGAACTGTTAAAATGGCTAAAATCCTATCGGTGTATGATTTAGGATGTTAGTTAGCTGAAACTTTGATTGAGCTATTTTGAATTGCTTTGAATCCTAAAAATTTCAAAGTAAATATTTTTAATAAACTAGAGAGCTTAAACTTTTATATGGAACTAGCAGTATTAAAAAAGGATTTAAAGTGAGTTTAAACAGAGGAATTAAAGATTCAAGGCATAACAGGAATTATGGAATTTGTTTTAAAACACCCTCTCCTCCTTTGGTTGGCTTGCTTTTTCAAGGATTGAGATTTTCATCTTTAGCTACCTACCCGAGCCTCATTGCCTCTATATCTAGCCCATTATCAAACTAGAGGGTTCTACCTCTTGCTTCATTCATGCATAACTACTTATCATCTCAAGGTCGTAGGGGTCTAGGGTGTAGCTTGTAACTCAACCTCTAGCCTGAGGGAATTAGCTTTTTGGGCTCTAATACTTATCTAGACATTTGGGTGTTGTGGTTAGGGGATAACTCTCTTTCTCATTCCCCTCTAAACTAGTCCTATGCAACTACAGTCTCATCTCATACTGCACTACATCACTACTCGTCTCTGCATTATGCGAGATAGCTGGGAATGGCCTGAGTATGGCTACCAGGGGAATTATGTAACACCATAAATTCTAGCTCATCTCATGCCTTTCAATGACTTACTATCATGGAGGATGTAGGTTTCTCATAAAAGAGCATGGGAAGATAATGAATATTTTTGCATTGCGTCATATCTAACAATTCATTTCGGTGTTAAGTGGATCGTGTGAGCTCATACTATGCCTCCTCATATTTAATTGCATTGTTACAACTCATTTTTATCATAAAAACTTGCTTACAACTCATGGAAACCAAAAGGAGACATGGGATATGTATATTCATTCTCGGCCAGACTTGGCCCCATTTTTGGGTAAACTTTGGAAAATCATAACTAAATCTAGAAAAATTGAAAACATGAAATCTTGGATATTCTGGAAATCTTGAGATGTATAATTCATGTTAAAAATATGTATAGGTGACAACATCCCACACACAGGACGCTTGACACGCAAATTGGTCTAGAGGTCGGACTGGGTCCTGATGCTGTCACAGTTTACTGATATGAACTTCAAAAATGTCCAACTAATTCCAAAAAAATAAAATACATGAAAATGATATTAATATGGAAATATTTGGATGTTAACTAGAGAGGAAAAATATTTTCAGATCATTTCATGAAGCCCAGCTCTCAAAAATCAATAAAACAGTACCTCTGGTCAGGCAAGATGACTGATACTAGGCAGAAACTTTGAAAATTCATATCTTCCTCTCTAGACCTCCAAATGAGGTGATTCCAGTTGCTACAAGTCTCTGTCAATGTCTAATTTTTTCTTATAAAATTTCGGAGCCATTGGATCACGTTTTCCCCTCAGATGACACATTATACAACTGACCAAATGAACAGTACTGGTGCAAATCCGAAATTCTGATACCAACTTTGAAAAATCATAGAAAATTCCACAGATCTCCAAATGACCTGATCTTTGATTCTCAGAAAGCTCTAGGGAAGATCTAATCACATGCCAAATTTTCAGTCAAGAAGAGGTCATTTGGTCAGACTTTGACAAATGGGGCAAAGTGTCAATTTTTTTGTGTTAAAAGAGGGCTCCAAGGGTTCACATTTGCTTCTCCTACTCCTAAGGCTCTATGAGCACGTGGGAAAGCTTCAACATAGGCTATCAAACATGGCTCAAATGTTTAACAACCCAGATTTTCAAAGCTCACTCTCTCACACCAAAACATACACCATGTACATAATGCCAAGATCTTGCTATTCATACCAAAAACTTGCTACATCATGCACTATAGTTCTAATTCTCATACATATACAATAAGTACATCCATTTACAAGTATTCATAAGTGCATACCCCATGTACATCATTAGATTACATCTCTTAACAACAAAGTGGTGACAAAATGACTATTTCACAAATCCTTTGCCAATTTCCCTAGCTTCAAGCTTGGTGGCTCCCATGTCTTTGTTCACTTGGTCCACCTAGCATATTAGGATAGTAGAGAGAAGGAAGTGAGATTCAAAGAATCCCAATAGCTCATCTCTCATTCAATCATACATAATAGGTGCAAAGCAAGCTTTTCAAATACATGTATGGAAAAGTAGAAGTCATGGGCATTTTAAAAGCAACCTTGGCATGTGAATCAAACATACAAGACATTCAAGAGTTCACCAAGTGTTTAGATTGGCCTTACACTTCTCCTCAAGGATTTTGGACTTGCCTCACCCATTCTTGAGCACTTTGGACTCAACCATACTCTTGGGAGCCCACATTACTTTTGGGAGACCCTTTGCTTTATCTCAACCAAGCTCGAGGGTTCTTGGCTCATCCTCACCCAAGGAAAGAGTTCTTGGCTTTTCCACACTCAAGCAAACTCATACAAACATCATGGATTCATTTAACACATAACATAGTATCAAGGATCATGACATATAAAGGCATGCTAGCATACTTTCCATAACTTGAAAATACACATACACACATTCTAAAACAAACTAAACACACATCCATACATGAGAGAAGGGGGAGAGAGCTACCTTATAGGCTAATACAAGCCTTCCCTTTTAATTTGTCTTTTCCCTTCTTGATTTCACAATCACAACTAGATGGAAGTGCTTCTCTTGAGCCTAGACACACAAAGAGCATAGAATTACTCTCTCATAACTCAATACTTATTCACAAAGCTAGGGGTTTCTTTATAGCAAATCCTACCAAGCATATAAGAAACTAGGGGTTCTTTCTCTCTCTAGAATTTCACCAACTCTTCCTCTCTCTCATGCTCTCAAGTTGGTAGAACCAACATACATAAGGAAAACAAAGAAGTAAAGCTACATGAGTTCTAACCTTCTTCAAGAGTGGTTTTCCACTTTTCCTCCTCTGAACCAAGCCTAAAACCCAACTAATTCAACAACCAAAACCATAGAAAGAGAGGGCAAAGAGAGAAGAACGAGATTCTAAGAAGAAAACCTAGGGAAATCTCAAACTTGCTTACCTTTTCCTTGTTCTTCCTTCCTTTTCTTGGTCTCTCTCTTTATCCACAGCCCTTTTCTCTCTTTTGGTCGAAGTTTAGGTCGGTTAAAAGAAAAGGAATGGATTTGGATGCTTTAAGAAGTCAAATTCTCCCTTTTTCATGCTTTTCCAGACTAACCCTTGCTATAGTAAAGAATAACCCTCGCTACAGCGAGCACGTATCAGTCCCAGACTCCTGTTTTCGCTACGACGCGCGTTATGGCGAGGAACCCCCTGGTTTTTATATGGGATGCCTGCACCTGCTATAGCTAGAAGCATTCTCGCTATAGCTAGACCATTTCTCGTTATAGCGAATAGGTAAATTTGCTATAGCTAGGCCATTTCTTGCTATAGCTAGCAGACTTAGAAAATTTCAAGACTTCAAAATTTTTTCAGCTTCTTCTTTTCTTCTTCTTTTTTTCTCTTTTTTTGCTGGTTGTTACAAATTAGGCCTCACATACTCTCTCTAGCAAGCTTCTTCATATCAACGAGATTATTTCTCATTGTTTATATCTAGGTCTTGCCACTAATCCCGGTGAGCTATCACATCCCATCAAACTCTAGCCGTCGGATCCCTTAACTTTGCTTAAGCTTAGCTCTGCTCAAGCTACTATAGAGGCCACTCTTTCCCGATATCCACTAACTACTCCAAGACCATTCTACAACTTATTTATCATGAATAAAGCCACAAACTACTTTCACACACCCACAATGTCTCATACAAGGTTCTAGCTATCCAGTCAAGCCTTTACATAGCCCTATTACCACATCCTTAAGCCAAATCCAATTTAGGAGAGCTTGGAACTTTGCTCTAATAACAATAAATGTAACACCATAATTTCTAACTCATTTCATGGCTATAAATAACTCATTTCTAGGAATCATGAAAATTCTTAAAGAAAAAGGCATTAAAATAATGACTATTTTAGCGTTACATTGCGTATAAAAATTTCATTCGGTGTCATGTAAGCCATGTGAGCTTATAAATTACATTCTCATATTTAATTACATGGATAAAACTCATTTCCATCATCAAATGTGCCCTACAACTAGTGAAAAGCAAGAAGATACATAAAATTCATGCTTGTAGTTTCGGGTAGAATTTCCTCTTTTATGTCACAATTTTGAAAAATTATTACTAATTCTAAAAAAATTGAAATCGTGAATTCTTGGCCATTATGGAAAGCTACACATGTCTAATGCATGGAAAAAATATGTATAGATCATAACATCCAACACAGAGGATGTTTGACATTCAAAAATGTCAAGAGGTCAGGCTGCTCATTGGTGTTGTCACAGAATTCTACAGCAAACTTCAAAAATATCCAATTAATTCCAAAAAAAAATCTAATATATTCAAATAATATCAATATGGAAATCTGTAGATGTTATCTAGAGGATAAAAATGACTCCAAACCAGTTCAGGCATGTCCAGACCTCAGAAACTAATCAAATAGTAACTAAGGTCGATTGGAGTTCCTAATATTGGATAGATTCTTTGAAAATTCATATCTCTATCTCTAGACATCCAAATGTGGTGCTTCTAGTTGTTACAAATCACTGGGAATGTCTGATTTATTTGTATAAAATTTTGTGACAATTGGATATCATTTGAGTCCTGTGTGATAAATTTCATTTTCGGATCAGTATGAACAGTGACATGACCAAAACCAGAAAATTTTTCAATTTTGAACATTCATCAAATATTCTATAGACCTCTAAAAATTTTGTTCTTTAGCTTCCCAAAAAGGTCTTAACAAGATCTAATTGTATGCTAAATATCATATCAAGAAAAGTTCATTTGGATAAAAAGTGATATAGAGTTCCATTATGGTTAATTTTGGCTCCATATAGGATACCAAAATGTCTAAATGGCTTTCCTTGGGGTTTGACACCTCTTGGTCAAGTCTAAAAGCGTGATTATGACTTGTGTGAGCTGCTCAAGTGATCCTAAACCTTATGCATTTCATTTTGGCTATTCCGCTTCCATTTATACATGAAATTCTATAATGCAAAATTGTCATTACATGAACAAAATGAGTATTTCCATACATATAACCCTAGTTCTCATTTATACACAATACATTAACATGATTATACATGCTCATAACATCATAGGTTATATACGACTAGGGATTTCATCAATTGCTATCCATAAGGCCTTAAAGTAACAATTTCAAGACACTTTGATGTCATGCTTTCATCTTCAAGATGGTTGGCTTCCATTACCTTGCTCTCTTAGTCCACCTAGCATGTAAGAATATTGGAGAGGAGGGGATGAGATTCAAAGAATCCTGATAGCTCATCTCCTATTCAATCATACATAAAGCATGCAAAACAAGTCTTACAAATGCATGCATGCATATGGACATGTGCAATCATTCAAGAAGCATTCTTAGCATTTGAAAAAGTCATACATAACATACGTAGGCTTGCCAAGCAAGTGGATTGCCCTCACCTATTTACCTATGGATTTTGGATTTGCCTCACCCATTCTTTAAGAGGTTCTTGGGCTCAACCATGCTCTTGGGAGTCAACCTCACTTTTGGGAGACTCTTTACTTTATCTGAACCAATCTTAAGGGTTCTTGGCTCATCCTTACCATGGCTAAAGGTTCTTGGCCTCACCGCACTCAAGCAAACTAAGGCAAACATTATTTGGAAAACATAATGCATCATCATGGTACCATAGAGTAAGAGCTCATGCTAGAACATTTTTCATGGCTTGAAATACATATACACACATTCAAAGACAAGTAAAGTAAGCAATCATGTATGAAACAAGGTGGAGAGAGCTACCTTACTAACATTTGTATACTTTTTCCTCAAGCCTTGAGTCTCCTCCCTCGACCTCACACACCCAAGAAGGTGGAGATAATTTCTCTTGGCCTAAATACAATTTATGAAAGCCAATTAGGTTCATGGAGTTAATTCTAAGGCCACACGTCTTCCTTAAATGCTAACTTAGTCTATTAACCCCTTTATGTTTCCAAGAATGCACCTAATGAAGCAACACCCATCAATTAAATTATAGACTCCATTCTTTTCTTTCAAATATGATTCTTAACTCCTTTTAAGCCTCTTGGAGTCATCACACAATTAAAATAAAAAACCTAACTACATGTTACTTATTTAGGTCATATTATGGAACATAAAGCACCAACTCACTTTCTATGGTTTCCTAAATTTTTTCCAAGGCTTCCCCTCATCTTCACTCATCATATATGACTCAAAAATGGGTTTGGAACAAATTAAAACTATCCCTAGGTACACAAACTCCTTTAGGCCGAGACTAGGAAGCTTTATGATCTCCTTGAACTTTGCTTTGTTTTTTTAATAGAGAAAGCACATGGGGAGACTTCTAGGGATCTTAGGAGCTCATTTAAACTCTCATTTAGACATAGGAATCAAGGTATCAAATCAGATTTTGTAAGGAACATTTGAAACCCTAGACTTTGCATCTTGAATTTTCATAGTTATTTGTTAATTCTCTTTGCATATTCTTATTCTCCACACTCTTTTTCCTAAGAATCACCCTTGGTTATGCCTAAATATAAAATCCTCTTAGGTCTTCTCAAGTGTGGCGAAATGGTGGAGAAGGGGAGCAAGGGGTAACAACCATGGAAGAACAAATTACCTTATTTTCTTACTTTTTCTCACTTAAATCTTGTGTTCTTTGAGCTCCTCTCTTCAAATCCGAATTTTTCCCTCAATTTCTCCCTTAAAACAGATTCATAAACTTCATTATAATCATACAAAACAAAGGAGAATGGAGGAGAAGAGGTTTGAAAAGAGGAAAGCATGAAAAACTACCAAAATTCCATACCTTTTTGCTTGAATTTCTCCTCCTCCTCTTCTTCCTCCTATGCACCTCATCATAGGGCTTCTTGCTCTGGTTTAGGACAGAAACCTATGAGGCTACATGAGGGTGAGAGTGGGGCACCACTTATATATATAAGGGAGGAAGAAGAACTTTTCAAAAATACCCATTTTGCCATTTGTTCTTGGCATTTTCTTTTCTAATTCGTTTTAGCTTCTTTTTGAGAATCGTCTTTTCCATTATGAAATTTAGGTTCCCAATTTAGTAAAATACCTTTGGAATCACTCAAATTGGAGCTAAAACCTTCCCGAAGGAATCCGTCAAAGTTCAGGTACATTGACATTGAAAAATGTCCACTGGAGGGGCTTTAACTGTCTCGGGCCTTCCCATGGTTTCAGGGCCTTTGAGAACTCTTAGGAACTCAAAAATTTCATTTAAAAAGTCCTCCTGTATGAATTCCAAAATTTGCTCAAAATTACAAAAATGTCATTACGTTTCGTAAGTTTTTTGCAAAAAAATGTCTCTTCATTCTATCTCCATTTTTCTTTCCGTCTGAGCATGGGATTCTCATTTTTAGGAGTCTAGAATGCTTCTTAAATTTTTTGGAACCTTAACTACATCATTTCAGAGAACTTCCTTTTGTATTTGGTGAGTTTCATTCGTTTAAGGAGAAATTGTACGTTACGTTTCTCACGTTTTCTCTTGTTTTCAGAGAACTAAATGTTACACTTTTACCGTTTGTCATGCGATTCTTCAAGTTCTCTTTCTACCATCAGATCTCAAGAACTAATGCTTCATATCAGCTCCCTCTATCGATATCCACACGAACAATACTCCAACTCGAATGTTGTGCTAGCACTATTGAACATGAACGTCCATATGTTCAAGAAAAGAATACGTTCTTCTTCTCTCTCTCTTTAAGTATCCATACACTTTCTCTCTCTAAACCATCGTACATTTTCTCTCTCTAAGCATCCACATGTTTTTTCTCTCTAGGGTGGGAGGTGGCTCTCTCAAAAAATTATCCCACTAGAAAATCCTAACTTCTCTATTTATAGAGGTGTGTTAGGATTTTAGGATATATTTGATTAATTTAAATACATTATTTAAATTAATTCAAATTATGATTAAATAGATTAGTTTAAATTTAAATCATCTTATAGGATAAATTTAAACTAACTTATCTAATTTCAATCTAGAACCATATTTAAATTTAATTTGTCACATAGATTAAATTCAAATTATCACATTAGTTTAAATTTATATCTATCCTATAGAATAAATTTAAACTAATTATTTAATCTAAATCTAGAACCAAATTTAAATTTAATTTATCACATAGATTAAATTTAAATTATTATATTAGTTTAAACTTAAATCTATCTTATAGAATAAATTTAAACTAATCATTGAAATTAAGTAGGTGATATATATATTTCAAAATATACAATATATCAAATAAATATTTTGAATTTTATAAAATATATATATCAAATATATTTATAAAATTCCTCCACCTTAAATTTGAACGTTATATTCATTGAATCTAAACACATTTTTAGATTTAATGAATCTGGATATTTTAGCTCAAGTTTGTTCATTCTTCCCTGTAGGCCCATATGACGTTGGCAGTGGGCCAATAATGCTATTCTATCCACAAGTTACAAGTGGTTTCTTGCAAGATATTGTGACTACCCAAATCTGAGAATCGATGATATGATACAACCTATCATACAACCCCGTCACAACCCTTTTATCACACGATATCTAGGTTAAATATGTGGCATGAAAATGTCATCCTCATTTTACTCAACCATTACTTTCTCGATCTTCAAGCAGACTGGCAGAACAAATGGAAAACCCTTCCATCCAAGCATGGTTATGCATTTCTCAGTCTCACTCATCAAGTAGCCCAAATATATCTCTTTATTAAAGAGAAAAACAAATTCTATCTTGACTGCTCATCTTTCTCTACATGGATTCCACTATGCCCGATCATAGCCTTTATGATCACTTGGTTAAAGGTGACTTTTGACTATGTCAAAGCATAATGTTCCTCATGTAGGAATCTATAGTGATCTTAGGTCTGAGGGTTTAATGATATAGCTATATATGAGATACACTTATGACTTAATCTATGTAATTATCTCATGACAGGTCAATCTAGCACCTTGTCTCCTAACAAGTGCTTATGATTTTGATTCATATCTTTATACATGAGTAACACATAATCATCAATCAAAATCATACTAGCCTTAATTCATCATCGTTCCCACAAAGATGATCGACTAGGGATATTTAAGATAATCAATATGATTTATCTAAGGATATTATTATTATAGTAAACATGCAAATAATATAATAAATATAATAAAAGAAAAACTCCTTTTTCATCATGAAATACAATATTCATAATACAATGATTGGCCTAAGGTACAATCTCTAACACGAACCAGCACTCAAAGTCACATAAAGAGAAGGGAGAAGGAAGGGGAAGAAAGGCCAAGAAGGGTAAGAAAACATACACTTTTTCACTTTATGCTAGTTAGAAACTCTCTTATCCTCTTTGAGCAATTTCCATTGATGGTTTGGGTTTTTGAAAGAAGCTTTTTGGTGGTTGAACTCTTGGGGGAAGAATGGAATTTGAAACAACCATTTGTGATATAGAATTCTTCATTTAACAAGGTTTAAAACAAGGCACGATATCATATAGAATACTTGCTCCTTCCTTAGGTTCCATGGGAGTGTAGGTTTGGCCTAAATGAGAGCATGCTAGAGGGAGTTTAATTTTGACTTAAACATGATAGGATTAGGGGTTTCAAAGCATGGAGATTAAGATTATGCAATTGGAATAAATTAAGAAGTTATAGAATGCAAGATAGAATAACTAGGGTTTTGTTTGCACTTTGAAAGCTTTTGAAACCTAGAAAGACATTTCAAGCCATGTAAGATCATATTCAAACTAGAAAGAAGCCAAGGAACCTCCAAATGTATCAAACTCCTAAGAGAAATCACAAAATTCCCAAAGCCCTTCATTATGGTATAAGTCTCGTCCAAGCTATGGTTTGAGTATCTAGGGAGTTGTTTTGTTGCTTCCAAGGTTATAAGTGGTCTAGATATGAATTATGGACACTAATTGAGCTATTGGAATGAATTTAGGAGCTTTATTTTGAAAGGTGAAATTTTAGAACTCAATTAGGCCTAAAGAAGCAACTTAGAATTAGGCTTGTGTAACCATGTATAAGATGGCTCTAATAAGTTCTAATAAAGTCATATGGCTTATATCAAGTGAGATTTTGAAGTCAAGAAGTTGAATTATAAGAACTGCTTCTTAGGCAATCAAAGAAGACATCAGTTGCATTAATTTGCATCTATAAGACTAACATGAGTATAAATATAGTTTCATTGATGGTTTTATGTTCTATTTGATATATTTAGGCCAAATAGGTAAATTTACATCTAAGTATAGGTGTAGGGTCATGTAAGGAGAAATGGAAACCAAAGGGAACCAATTAGAATTCTTATGTCAAGGTAGCTTTTTGACCATTCTTGTATATGTATGCTTGGTTTGCTTAAGTGTCTTAGATTACTTGTATGTATTGTTTGCTAATTATGTGTATTATTTATTACTTAATGATCATATGCAATTGCATGACATTCATTGCATTTGAGATTGAATTGGCTTTTGATGGGTGTAGTTATGCCAAAAGGCCCCTAGTAATTGGTGAGGTAAGGCCAAAAGTCCCTTAGAAATAGGTAAGGTAGGCCAAAAATCCTAATTATGGGTAAGACTAGGTCAAAAGTCTCTAAAAGTGGATAAGGCTAAACTAAAAGTGGATAAAGCTAGACCAAAAGTCTCTAAAAGTGGATAAAGCTAGACCAAAAGTCTCTAAAGCATAGAATTGTTATTGATAAAGCCATGGATCCTTAAAGCATGAGTGCAGTAACTGTAACATTTGATTCTTCCGTAAATGTGAGAAACGTAATGTCCAATTTCTTTGTAAATGTATGAAACTTATTGGATATAAAAGGAAGTCTCCTAGATAGAATAATTTGAGGTCTAATAAAATTAGAACAATAATCTAGACCTTAAATAATGAGGATCTAAGGCCAAAGGTGCCCTGAAAATGGAACTAGAATGACCGAACAAAATTTAACAAAGATACAGTGGCATTTTTGTAATTTTGGGCACCATTTCAAAAACTCAAAGGAGGGATTTCAAATAGAAAAAATGAGTTTCTTAGGATTCTCAGAGGTCCTAAAAACCATAGGAACCCCTATAATGGTTTAAACCCCTCCAGTTTAAATTTTAGAGTATTGGTTGACTTGAACTTTAACCGATTCACTTGAAAAGGTTTTAAATCTAATTTGGATGAAACCAAAGGCATTTTATGAATTTGAGAACTTAAATTTTATGATAAAAAGGGCAATTCTAAAAAAGGAGTTGAAATGAGCCTAAACAGAGCAAACAGGTGCATAGGGACAAAATGGTCATTTTAAAAAATTATAAAAAAGGCTTCTTAAGTAAGATTATACCTCATCACCTTCTCTAAGTTTCCATTTTAAGAATTTTGAGCAGCCATGGCATGACATTAAGGGAAGGGAGAGAGAAGAAGTTTAAGCTCCAGTTTAGGTAAGTAAACGGCCTCGTTTCATCTCACGTCGGTTAAGAAAGTTGTTCCTCTCTCGAAGAGCTCTCTAATGGTGGTTTTCTTTTCTTGAAAACTTAAAGATTTAGGTCTAACCCAAGCCAAAAAGGGACTCTTTTCAAGAAACTAATTAGTGGAAAATAATTTACACAAAGGGAGTTTCATTTTAAGGTGAGACTTTACTTGAAATACTTGTAAAATCTTATGTTTCTAAGCCATTTAAGCTTCGGCCTAGAGAGAGAAAGTGAGGAGGAGAGTTTTTCTTTAGAACCAGGGGTTATAGAGTGTAAGGATTAAGAAGATGCCATTGAAATTGAATAAGAAGCATTAAATTGTAAGTTAGCAAACCTAGGGATTTAATTACACCTAGGCCAAAGATAAAGCTTTTTAGTAGTAATTTAAGTTGTTTAAAGGCATATATGAGTTCTCAAGACATCTAGGAAGCTTTATAAGTGCCAATTCCCTAAAAGAAAGCAAGCAAACTCCATAGGTGCTATATACTTGCATAGTCTCAGCCAAGAGCTCTTCATGCACCTAGAGAGAGTTTTAAATTTTTCTAAGGCTAGAAAGGGATTAAATATGATGGAAGAACATCAAAGGAAGCCTTGGAAAAAATTTAGAAGCCTTGGTTTGTGAGATAGAGGTGTAGGCTCCATAATGAGACTTAAAGAAGCAACTTCTGTCTAAGCTCTTGGGAATGAATTTGTGATAACTCCAAGGAGTCTAAATAGAATCAGGAGACTTAAAATGAATGAGAAATGGGAGCCAAGATAATGAATTCTCATAGTTGCTTCATAAGGTCTTGTATGGAAGCATAATGGAGCCATAGAACAAAGTAGCTTCACATAGAGTGTGTATGATGCCAAACTTGCTCCCATGAGTGACGTATGTCTCTTTTGATGTGTCTAGGCCAAGAAAATTAAGGGCTACCTAATTGCAAAGCTCGGCTAAGAAAGGGGAGGAAGAATTTCAAGAGGAAAGTGTTGTGTTCTTACTTCAAGGTAGCTCTCTAACCTTTCTCTCATGCATAGCTTGGATGTTTTCTTGTCTTTGAGTGTTTATATGTATGTTTATGCCATGAGAAATTGTTAGGATTCTTAGGACACGCACAACAAAAATTTTAAAAAAATGAATCTGAATCCCTCCCATAGATCCATCAATGTTATTTAAATGGAGTAAAGCTAGAGACTTTTACCATTGTCACATGATTTTTTAGGTTCTCTTTTTATCGTCAGATCTCAAGAACTAACATTTCAGACCAATTCCCTCTACTGGTATCTACACGAATGATCACTGTAACAAGAACGGTGTGCTAGTGCCACTAAATATGAACGTCTATATGTTTAAGGAGAGAAGACGTTCTTCTCTTTCTCTCTCTGAGTGTCCGTTTGCTTTCTCTCTCTAGGTTGGGAGATGGCTCTTTTAAAAAAAATCATCATCTTAGAAAACCCTAGCCTCTCAATTTATACAGGTGTTATATTAGGGTTTTAGGATAGATTTGATTAATTTAAATACATTATTTAAATTAATTCAAATCATAATTAAATATATTAGTTGAAATTTAAATCTATCCTATAGAATAAATTTAAACTAATTATTTAATTTAATTTTAAAACCTAATTTAAATTTAATTTATTACATAGATTAAATTTAAATTATCATATTAGTTTAAATTTAAATCTATCATATAAAATTAAATTTAAAACTAATTTATTTAAATTAATTAGATGATATATATATTTCAAAATATAATATTTCAAATATATATATTTCAAATTTTATAAAAAATATATATCAAATATATTTATAAAATTCCTCCACCCTAAATTAAACGTTACATTCATTGAATCTAGACGCATTTGTAGGTTTAATGAATTTGGACATTTTATCTTAAGCTGGTCCGTTCTTATGTGCTACCCTGTAAGCCCATATGACGTTGGCAGTGGGCCAATAATGCTATTCTACCCATAAGTCACAAGTGGCTTCTAGCAAGACATTGTAACTACCTAAATCATATGAGGATTGGTGATCCGATGTAATCTATCGTACAACCTTGTTGTAACACCATAATTATATAGCTCATTTCATTCCTTATCTAAGCTTATTTCCAAGAATTTCACAAGTTTCTAAGGAAAAAGTAATAAAAATAATAAATAAATTTGCGCCACATAGGGGATGAATTTTTCATTTGATGTCTTGGGGACCATATAAACTCATTCAACTCATGCTCATATTTAATTACACTAATACAACTCAAAACCATCCAAGGATATGGCTTAGAACTCGTGCAAGTGAAAGAAACACATAAAATTCCATAGTGTAGCCTTGGCCAGAATTGTATGCTTACTGTCACAAACTTTGAAAACTCATAACTAATTCTAGAAAAATTAAAATCCTACACTATTTACCATTCTAGAAAGCTACAGATGTCTATGTTATGCTAAAAATAATTCCAGGTCATGGAACATCAAGCAGAAGATGTTTGACATTCGAAAAAAGCCCAAGGTCTCAGCTGTCTGGGCTACTATCACAAGTTACTATCATAAACTTTCAAAATTCATAACTAATTCTAAAAAAATCCAAATCATCCAAATTCAATCAATCTAATAATCTAAAGATGTTAGCATTAAGGAAAAAATATCTCTAGACCACTTTAAGACCATTTAGGAATTAAATTATGATGGAACAGTACTGGAGGTCTAGTGGCAATACTGGTATTGATAGTAAATTTCAAAAATTCATAACTCTCTGCTCAGATCTCTAAATGAGGTGATCTTGGTAGCCATAGAAAGCTTATATCCTTTAGTTTATTCTTGTAAAATTTCACAAGTATTGGACACCATTTGACTATCAGATTACATAAACATAAAACTGACTATATGAACAATACATGCACCAGAATAGCAAAAAAATTCCAACTTTGAAAATTTATAATTAATTTTGTAGAGCTCTGAGTTTTCTGTACTTTATATTTTCAAAAAGATCTCAATGAGCTCTACATGTCTTCAAAATTTCATGGGAAAATTCATCCATTTGCTCAGTTTGTGCCATAGGGTTCTAGTTTGGTCATTTGCATGGTCTCAATTAGCCTCAAAGTGTCCAATTTTGCTTCGTAAGCTTGTGTGGCCACTTGAGCACGTGGGAATGCACCAAAATGACTCTCTAAACTTGTTTCAAAGGTGTATAAACCCAAATTTCTCAAACTCACTCATCCACCCCATGATATTCACAAGATTACACATGCTGGCTCTTGATATTCAATACCCAAAACATGCTATCTCATACATTTGGCATCAAATTTCATTCATACATCATAGATTTGGGTAATTACACATGTTCATATGATTACATAACAATTTCATCATGGGGTTGCATCATATGCCATGTGTATGGCTACAAGAGAGATATAGCTATGCCATTTCATACATTTTGATGTCAATCTCCTTCTCCTTGACTTGGTGGCTTCCATTACCTTGCTTAATTGATTCACCTAGCATGTTAAGACATTGGAGAGGAGGGGATGAGATTCAAAGAATCCCAATAGCTCATCTCCCTTTCAATCACACATAAAGTATGTAATATAAGTCTTGAAAATGCATGCATGGACATATTGAAATGTATGAGCATTTAAGAAACATTCTTAGCATTTGAACAAGTCATACATAGCATATATAGGCTTACCAAGTAAGTGGATTAGCCTCACCCATTCACTTATAGATTTTGGACTTGCCTCACCCATTTTCTCTAAGAGGTTTTGACTCAATCTTACTTTTGGAGTCAACCTCACTCTTGGGAGACTCTTTACTTTATCTCAACCAAGTTTAAGGGTTCTTGGCTTATCCTCACCATGGCTAAAGGGTTCTTAGCATCTCTACACTCAAGTAAACCAAGGCAAGCATATAAAACATCATTTGAATGCATAAAACATCATTATGGTACCATGGAATAAAAGCTTATGCTAAAATACTTTTTATAGCTTAAAAAATATATACACACATTCAAAGACAATGTAAGCACACATTCATACATGAAAGAAGGTGGAGAGAGCTATCTTACTTGCATTCACACACTTTTTCCTTGAGCTTTGAGTCCTCTCCCTTGACCTCATACACCCAAAAATATGGAGATCATTTCTTTTGCCCTAGACCATCATATGGAAGCTAATTACATTCTTAAATCATATTCTAAGGCCACACATTAACTAGAAAAGCTAGGTGACTCATAAGGCTCTTTTATGGTTCCATAATGCACTCAATGAAGTAATCTTAAGAAAACATCATCTTGGCTCCAATCTTTTCATTCATTTATGATTCTTGACTCCATTGAAACCTCTTAGAGTCATCACACAATCAAATCAAGGAGCTTGGCTAGGTGTTGCTTCTTTAAGCCATAATATGGAACCGATAATACCATCTCACTATCCATGGCTCCTGAAATTTTTCCAAGGCTTCCTCTCATACTCTCCCATCATACATGATGCAAAAATAAGCTTGGAATAAATTAAAACTACCCCTTGGAGCTTTATCTAGCCTAGGCTGAAACTATGCACTATATGAACACCAAGTGAATTTGCTTCCTTTTCTTGATGGAAGATGAATATGAGGAGCCTTCTAGGGATTTCAAGAGCTCATCCAAACATTCATTTAGGCCTAGGAATAGTTGCATTAAATCAGATTTTCAAGGGAGCTTGTGAAACCCTAGGTTTGCCATCTTGAAAATCAATGGCTTTTACTTGAATTTTCTTGCATATTCTTACTCTCCTCCCTTAAATTCATAAAATTCACCCTTGGTTCTACCCAAAATTCAAGCCTTCTTGCAGCTACATATATAGGGCAAAATAGGGAGAAGAAGAGGAAAGAAGTAGCTACCATAGGATGAAGATTTTACCTTATTTCCATGGCTTTCCTTGCTTGTTTCTTACTTTCCTGGGCCTCCTCTCTTCAAATCCGAAATTTCCCCTTTATTCTTCCCTTAAAATAGATCCATATACTTCAACAAAACCGTAGGAAAGAAAGGGAAATGGAGAAGAGATTTGCTAAAGAGAAAGCATGAAAAAACCAAGAAATTTCATACCTTTCTTGCCTTTTTCTTCCTCCTTTTCTTCCTCTCTTGGTGAGCCTCAAGGAGCTGCTATTTTTTTGTAATTTGGGCAGAGGAAGTTGTGCTTAAGAAGGTGGAAAAAAAGGGAGAAGTGTGTGGGAGCTTCTAGAAACACACTTTTTTCAAAAATTTCAATTTCATCCTTCTGTAATGACAGTTTTGTTTTGGCTTCGTTTTATCTCCTTTTTTAGAACCTTCTTCTCCATTATAAAATTTAGGTTTATAATTTAATAAAATGCTTTTGGAATCACTCAATTTGGAGTTAAAAACCTTACTGAAAGAATCTATCAAAGTTTAGGCTCACCAACATTAGAAAACATATACCGAAGGGGTTTTACCAGTCCTGGGGCTTCCTATAATTTTTGGAGCCTCTGAGAATCTTGTGCAACTCAAATTTCCTATTTAAAAAGCCCTCCTATATATTTTTTTAAAAGTTACACTTATTTGCAGAAATGCTATTATGTTTCGTCAATTTTCATCACAAATTATTTCACTATCCTAGCTTCATTTTTCTTTCCATCTGAACTTGGGATTCTCATTTTTAGGAGTCTAAAATGCTTCCCAAATTTATTGGGACCTTAATTAAGTCATTTTGGGGGACTTGCTTTTGTATTTGGTGAATTTTGTTCGTTTACAGAGAAACTATACGTTACTTTTTTTGCGTTTTCTCTCGTTTTCAAAGAACCGGATGTTACACTTGTCATAACCCTTTCATCACATGATATCTAGGTCAAGTATGAGGCATGGAAATGTCATCTTTATTTTACTCAACCGTCACTTTCTTGATTTATGAGCAGATTGACAGAACAAATGGAAAACCTTTCTATCCAAGTATGGCCATGCATTTCTCAGTCTCACTCATCAAGTGGCCCAAAGATATCTCTCCACTAATAAGAGGGACAAATTCCATCTTGACCACTCATCTTCCTCAACATGGATTCCATTATGCCCGATCACAACCTTTATGATCACTTAGTTAATGGTGACTTTTGACTATGTCAAAGCACAATGTTCCTCATGTAGGAATCTATGGTGATCTTAGGTCTGAGGATTCAATGACATGGCTATATATGAGATACACTTATGACTTGATCCATGTAGTTATCTCATGATGGGTCAATCCAGCACTCTGTTTCCTAACAAGTGCCTATGATTTTGATTCCTATCTTCATACATGATTAACACATAATCATAAATTAAAATCATACTAGCCTTAATGCATCATTGTTCCTACAAAGATGATTGACTAGGGATATTTAAAATACTCAATATGATTTATCTAAGGATATTATTATAATAGAAAATATGCAAATAATATAATAAATGTAATAGAAGAGAAACTCCTTTTTCTTAATGAAGTACAATATTCATAATAGAATGATTGGCTTAGGGTACAATCTCCAATAAAAATGTTTCTAGCTATTACCCATATGCCATAGTACCATGATGATCTTGAAATGTGTTTTAACTTGAATGTAGGTCTCATCTAGAGCTTTCCATAGAGCCAGAGAGTACTTAATTTGGAGCTATAAAGAATTTATTATGATTTTTCAAAGTTAGCCAAATTATGTAGAAATGGTATAGTTATTGTTCATTTGGTCAGTTTGCTTCTCTATATCGCACGTGCATCAGATGAAGTCAAATGCTCATGAAATTTTATGGGCATAAACTAGGTATCATAATGTTTCCATAGCCACCAAGATCACCTCATTTGGAGCTTTGTAAAGGAAGAAATGAATTTTTGAAGTTGCATGATAGTACTAGTAACGTAGCCTAACCTAAGTTATTGTTCCATCAATTTTCGAGTTTAAAGCCATGGCATTAGTCTGAAATTATTTTTAGTCAAAACTAGACATCCATAGCTTTCTAGAATTGTATGGTTTGCTTGATTTAGATTTTTCTAGAATTAGTTATGAATTTTTAAAATTTGTATTAGAAAGTGGAATATGAATTCGAGAGCAAACCATTGATTTTGTGACATGTAGCCTAAAACTCGAGGTTCTTGAGATATTTGGTGATGGTTATGACTTGTATGGATATGTTATCAATAGAAAATGATATTGATGAGTTCACATCGCCCATTGAGCATAAAATGAAGAAATTAAACCTTATGTATCACAATTAAATCCTATTAAATATTCATTATTTTCTTTATGTAAAGTGTATTCTTCCTTATAATTGTTCTCCATCATGTATGTTATGGATTGAGATAGCTTATGGTACTAATGTGTAAGGGTAAATAGGCTAAGGTATTACATTGATTGGTATTAGAGCAAAGTTCCAGGCCTTTTAGAGTTGTACAAGGCTTGAGGAAGCAATGTTATTAGTATGAATGAGCTTATTCGGGGCATTTTGGGTGTGTGAATGTAGCATATGTCTATGTTTATGTTAAGTAAGTTGTAGAATGGTCTTTGAGAATGTAGTGAACATTATGAGAGGTAGGCCTCTAGGGTTGAGCTAGTAAGGCTAGAATAAAGCATATTAATCTTACGGCTAGAGCTCTATAGGCTATGATAGCTCACTGAGATCCATGGCAAGTTGTGTGTATTAGCAGCAAGAAGTTATTACTATGTAACTACAAGAAAGGCTTGCTCAAAGAGGCCTAATCCTCTTCAATTGTTATACTCTAACGATTCTAAGATGTTTTGCCTAAGGCAGAGACAAGTAGTGATGTAGTATAGTATGAGATGAAATTGCTGCTGCCCAAGAATCAGTTAGAGGGGAAATGAGAGAGAGCTAATCCCCCAGCCATGAAACCTATATGTCTAGATAAATTAGAGAGCTAAAAAGTTACCCCTCAAGCCAGAGGCTAGAGTTTATAGGCAACACTCCATAGAGCTCTAATAGCCTAGATGTACCATTTGGCTATACATGAATAATGCAAGGGGCAAAACCCTTTGGCCTTGATGGTGGGCTAAATACAAAGGTAGTTAAGGCTCAAATTGTGTAGCCAGAAAGGAAGTACCAGTGATGATGGACTGCATTTCCATCTGGAAGGCCTTGTTAGTCATATTTAGGTTAAAATGAGAAATGAACTGTTATGGGGTTAATCAGAGTATAGAGAGTAAGACCCCTAGTGTGAGCAAGATAAAAGAGAGAGAAATGACCCACTAGTATATGCTGAGAATAATTAAGTAGTAGCTGAGCAGCAGGCCTAGTACATGAGTCTAAAAAAGAGACTAGCCTATCTTATAAATAAGCCTGAGGTTGTTTAAAATTGAGTAGCACCTAGAGCTAGCTTGTTGAGACTCGCTTGTAACACCATATCCATCTAGCCTTTCCCCATCTCATTTCTAGTTACATTTCCTTAAGATAGTAACTTCTCAAAGAAAATTCAATTAAAATATTGCATTATTTTGCGTTATGTCATACTTAAATTTTTTATTTTTCATCCCATGGATTGTATGAACTCACCCATATTATCCTCCAATTAAAATACATCCATACAACTCAAAACCATCACAAAATGTTCCATAAAACCCAAGTTTGGAGCATACATACACAAAATCATCAAATCAGTCTCAGGTTGCTATGCCAGATTTTTGGTGCAAATTTTTGGAAAATCATAACTAAATTTAGAAAAATTGAAATAAAGCACACTATACCATTCTAGAAAGTTATAGATGTTAAATTTAGGTTAAAAATAAGTCAAACCAAAATAGAAACATTTAGCCACTAAAAATCTATGGAAAAATACCAAAGGTACTGCTATATTACTAGTACTGACTCTAAATTTCAAAAATTCATATCTCTCTATGATGACCTCCAAATAAGGTGATCTCAGTGGATATGGAAAACTTATTATGTTTAGTTTATTCTTATAAAATTTTATGATTATTGGATATCATTTAAGACTCAAAGACATAGGGAAAGAAACTAACTATATGAACAATAACTATATTAGTTCAACAGCTTTTTGGGAAATTTGAAAATTCATAATTAATTCTCTAGAGCTCCAAATAATTTGGTTTTTAGCTTTGAAAAAATATATATATGAGACCTATATGCATGCCAAATTTTATGGGAAAATTCGTTCATTTGGTCAGTTTGTGATATAGGGTTGCAAAATAGCATTTTTATGCCTCTCAAAAGGTAAAAAATGGTCCATTTTGGCTTCTAGCTTTTTTAAGACCACTTGAGCACATAGGAAAGCATCAAAATAGACCTCTAAACATGTTTAAAGGGTCTATATATCCATACATTGTAGAATCACTCTCCCACTTGTCGACACACACAATGATCTTACATGCTCATCTTTGTCATTCAATGTCAAAAACATTCAATATCATTCATATGCTTCTAAGTCTCATACATACATCATATATATGTATTTGCATATGTTCAAGTAGCTATACATCCTATACATCATGAGATTACATCTTTTGACAATAAAATAGTTACAATACAAACATTTAACAACTCCTTTGTCAATCTTATTGCCTTTAAGTGTGGTGGTTTCCATTTCTTTGCTCACTTGGTCCACCTAGACATGTTAGGGCAATGGAGGGGAAGAATGACATTCTAGGAATCCCAATAGCTCTTCATCCTTTCAAACATATATGATGGATGCAATTTCAAGTCCAAAAATGCATGCATGACTATCTTGAAATTCAAACACATATGTGGAATAATTCTCACATTCAAGAAGACATATTCTTCATGCATAGGCTTGCCAAGACAATGGTTTAGTCTCACTCATTTTTCTTAGGACTTTTGGACTTGCCTTGTAACATCATAACTTTCTAGCTTATCTCATGCTATCTCCATGTCTCACATCATGTATTTCATGAAGAAGTAAGGAAAAATGACATTAAAATAATGAGTTTCTTTGCATTGTGTAGTGTATAAATTTTTCATTCAATGTCCTGTGGAACATGTGAGTTCATGTATCACATTATCATATTTAATTACATAGATACAACTCAATTCCATCACCAAAAGTGGCCTAGAACTCATGCAAGTGAAAGAAACACACAAAATACCATAGTGTAGCCTCGACCAAAATTTCATATTTTCTATCACAAACTTTGAAAAATTATAACTAATTCTAGAAAAATCAAAATCACCCATTCTTTACTATTCTAGAAAGCTACAAATATCTAATTATTCTATAAATAATTCCAACATCAATTATAAGATTTTTGATATTCGGAAAGCACCCAAAGTCTCAGCTATCTAGGCTACTATCACAAGTTACTATCATAAATTTTGGAAATTCATAACTAATTCTAGAAAAATCTAAATCATGCAAATTCAGTCATTTAGAGAAGATACAGATGTTAAATCTAAGGGAAAAATATCTTCAAATGATGCTAAGTTCATTTAGGAACTGAATTATGATGGAATAATATCGGAGGTCAAATGGCAGTACTAGTATTGGCATTAAATTTCAAAATTTCATAACTCTCTGATCAGACCTCCAAATAAGGTGATCTTGGTGGCCACAAAAAGCTTATAACCTCTAATTTATGCCTGTAAAATTTCACAAGTAGTGAACACTATTTGCCTCTTGGATGACATAGAACACAAAATTGACCATATGAATAGTACATGCACTAGAACAACAGAAAAATCCCAACTTTGAAAATTCATAAGTAATTCTATAGAGCTCCGATTTTTCTGCACTTTAACTTCCCAAAAAGCTCTCAATGAGCTTTACATGTTTGCCAAATTTTAATGGGAAGATTCATCCATTTGATTAGTTTGTGCTATAGGGTTCTGGTTTGGTCATTTTTATGGTCTCTACTAGCATCAAAGTATCCAATTTTGCTTCCCAAGCTTGTGTGGCCACTTGAGCATGTGGGATTGCACCAAAATGACATTCTAGACTTGTCTCAAAGGTGCACAAATCCAAAATTTAAAAGCTCACACTCTCACCCCATGCCATACACAAGTTTACATAATGCTAGTCTTGTCATTCCCAATTTGCATTGTAACATTCACATAACTTAAATTCTCATTTGTAAATGATACATTAACATAATTACACATGTTCATAAGGTCATAGGATATATAAAATAATAAATTACAACATTTGAAACTCATATGTCTATAAAGAAGCAAAATCTATGCAAATTGTTATCAATCTCTTATCTTCCAAGTTGTTGGCTCCCATTATCTTATTCACTTGGCCCACCTAGCATGTTAGAACATTGTAAAGAAGGGAATGAGATTTAAAGAATCCCAATAGCTCATCTCCCTTTCAATCACACATAAAAGATGCACAAAAAATCTTAAAAATTCATGCATGAGCATAATGAAAGACATGCACATTCAAGAAGCAATCTTGGCATGTGAGTAAGTCACACAAAGCATTCATAGGCTTGCCAAATAAGTGGATTAGCCTCACCCATTCACTTATAGATTTTGGACTTACCTCACCCATTTTCTCAAAGAGGTTTTGGCTTAACCTCTCTCTTGGGAGATACATTGCTTTGTCTTAACCATTTCTAAGGATTCTTAGCTCATCCTCACCATGACTAAGAGTTCTTGGCTTCTCCACGCTCAAGCAAATCCAAGTAAATATAATAAACATCATTTGAAAACATAATGCATCATCATGGTACCATGGAATAAGAGCTCATACTAGAATACTTTTTATTACTTAAAACACACATACACACATTCAAAGATAAGTCAAGCATACATCCATGCATGAAAGAAGGAGGAGTAAGCTACCTTTGGTACAACCACACACTTTTCTTCTTGAAACAATGCTCCTTTTCTCGGCCTCACACATACAAAGGTGTGGTATTGGTTTCTCTTGGCCTAAACACAATTTATGGAAGCCAATTAGGTTCATAGAATTAATTCTAAGTCGACACATCTTCTTTAAACACTAACTTGGTCTATTAACCCCTTTATGGTTGCAAGAATGCACCTAATAAAGTAACACCCATCAAGTGAGTTCTAGGCTCTATTCTTTCATTTCATTTATGATTCTTGACTGATTTTAAGCTGCTTGGAGCCATTATACAATTAAATCAAAGAGCCTAACTATATGTTGCTTCTTTAGGTCATATTATGGAACCTAAGACACCAATTCATTCTCTAGGCCTCCTAAAATTTTTCCAAGTTTTTCCCTCATTTTCATTCATCATATATGACTCAAAAATGAGCTTGGAAGAATTTAAAACTCTCTCTAGGCATCTCATCCCCTTTAGGCCGAGACCATGAAGCATTTGGCCTCCATGGAAGTGTGTTTTGTTTTCTTGATGGAGGATGCATATAGGGAAACTTCTAGGGATCTTAGGAGCTCATTTGAACACTTATTTAGGCCTAGGAATTAAGGTATCAAATCAAATTTTACAAAGAACACTTGAAACCCTAGATTTGCTATCTTGAATTTCCATGGTTATTTGCTAATTCCCTTTGCATATTCTTATTCTCCACACTCCTTTTCCTAAGATTCACCCTTGGTTCTACCCAAAATCCAAGCCTTCTTAAAGCTTCATGAGTGGGACAAACCAAGGAGAAGAAGGGAGCAAGAGATAGCTACCATGGAAGGAAGATTTACCTTATTTTTCCTTGTTTTCTTGCTTGATTTTTCCTTTCTTTGGCCTCCTCTCTTCAAATCCGAATTTTCCCCTTTGTTCTTCCCTTAAAACATATTCATAATGTGACAACCCTAACTTCTAATAATCATAATTAAGGTTGAGTATGCGATTAATAACCATAAATCAAGGTTAAAAGTCATTATAACTAATTACATTCGAAAAATGTAGGGAAATTTGAAACCTTAATGTTATTAGGGTCATTAACTAGACAACCACAATTATTCGATTGTATAAGTGAATTTAATTATCAATGAAGAGCCTTTGATTCTTCCATCTATCAATTCCAACTCACAAAATCCTCCTACAAGTGTTTCTAGATCATTCCTTAGCATTACCATAAGAGAAACTAAGGTTTTTAGGTGAATATGAGAAGTTGAGCACCTTCGCCATGGCTAAATTCCCTTGCGCTGCAGCCAATTACTCTCAAGTTCAACTCCTTACACCTTCACAAATTTTGCACATTTCATCACAGCCAAATATCCCTTTCGCTGTGGCTAAATACCCTCTGGAACACCCCCAGACCTGCCTCTCAGACTTAGTCACAGCTAACCTCACTATTCGCCATGACCAATTACTCTCTGTTTTCTTCCCTAGCAGCTTCGCAACTTCATCGCTTTTGGCCAAGGCCAATTAAATTTTGGCCGCAGCCAATTCCCTTCTGTTCCTATAACTCCCAAGATTTCATCACATGCTCTCCAATTCCCCCTCTAGCAACACTCTAGGCCACTTTAACTTAGTTTATGAAGATTTAGTGTTTTTCTTTTACCTAATCTACCTAGCACATCTATCATTTCCTATTTAAAACTCAAATGTGAATCTTTAACCCTCTAGCCACTATAAACCAGTGAGTTCATAGATCAATGACAACAAATAATTCACACACCACTCACATTTCCATTCAAACATAAGTCGCATTACAAATTTCATACATCACTAGTTTAAATTGACATCTGATGTATCAAATGATTACAGTCCCTATGCTTGGCAATTCATGATGCAATGCGGCAATTACATAAAGCTAGTGGTTTCGTTATGCAAATATAATCTGACAAGGTTTCTAAACCTACCTATTACTAAACTATATAATAAGCTTTCATTAATTTTCTCCTTGCCACTAAGAGGTCTGATCCTTGAAAATGTTAGCCCACAATTAGTGTGAGATATACAATCTCAGTAACAAGAGGTAAATTTCATATATATGTATGATTAATTAATATAATGCAATTTCATATCATCAATACCAGAATCATCAATTCAATTTGTAAATGAACTAGTTGAGCTACCAATGACTATTGTCCTATACCAGCAATCATACACAACATGTTAATGGCCAATAGCACCAGGAAAGGTCCATCCATGACACCTACTCCATAATGAGCACAACCAGGGCTCAGTGCATCTAGGGTCTAATCACAACCCAGTGCCCGATCGAAGTACATGCATGGGTGGCAGCCACACCGTAGCTCCATGATGGACTCACAAGGTCCAATCACAATAATAATTTAAGTAGTCAACCAATCATTTGGCATCTCAAAATCAAACATGTGTAGTAAACATCAGATTAAGATGGGTATATACATGGAATTAGGAAAAATAACCTTGATTACCTTAATAAAGCCAATTACTTTGCCTCTAGCTACCAGTATAATTCAAATGCACACCAGGCCTAAAATAAGTATAGTCATCATCATTTCTAGTAATAAATCATATATCCAAAGGGTTAAACCACTAATGGCTACCAAAAAGTTACTTACCTAGCTTCTTAAAGGGTCAATTGCACCAATTCAAGGTCAAGACATCAAAGCTCACAATGGTTCACTCCCCACATCTCCATTCTTGCACATATACAAGCCATGCACTAAAAGTTAGTCCAAATGATGGGAATTTAGTACATACATCTCATAAAAGGAGAGAAATCACTTACCAATATATCTAAGAGGTTAAATGGACTGAGTTGAGCCTCAACTACTAAAAGCACACCATAGGACATTCCCAAATTTGGATTTGAGTCATCAAGCCTAGAAAATTCAATTTTTCACCTTCATCTCCTTGTAATTTCGCATAATAGCAAAACCCATTATGAAAATCAACCCTTAGGGACATTTTCCAACAAAATAATACATAAAATGGAAGGGAAATGTTTACCTAATCATTCTTCTAACCTCCAACTTTGAAAATCTTGCAACAATCATCCAAGAACTATATTTCATCCTAAGAAGAGATGAAAAATTCTCAAAATGACAAATAATTGGACCAAAATGAAAAGGAGAATGAGAGGGACATGTTTTATATAGATTACCTTGGCCAAATCTTCCTCTATAAGTGAGAAATGCTGGAGGAATGCAAAAAAACCCTAGCCTCTCTCTAAACCTCCGAATTTTGCTTTGCCTCTTATGTTTTTTCTATAGAATGGGGAGCAAGCTGAGTGTATTTAAGGTTTAGTTGGGCTTAAGTTAGGTCCCAAAAGGGTTATGAGTTGACCCAAAGGCCTAAATCCTTATGGGTTCAGATTTTTATACTTGTTGGGCCTTATTTCATGAGTTGGCTGCAGAAATTTGATTGGGTTAGGTCAAGTTCCAAGTGTCAATCTAATTTGGGTCAGCATAATGTGTGTTGGGCCAACTATAAGGGCTCATGTAAATTGGGTCTTAGGCCTCTATTTCACTAAATCAGATTGGGGCATTGCTAGGTGATCTCTCTTGGCCCAAGTCTCATGATAAGGAGTTGGGCTTGCACCTAAAATCATTAGGCCTCCATAAATCCTTATCCATGGCTTATTCAAATTAATTTTGGGCCCAAATTAAGCTTTAATCTAATTAAAATCTTAAAGCTGTATTAATAACTTATTTCTCTATAAATTCCCATTCATATAGCTTACCCAATTATTCTATAATAATTATCCTTAATTAGTCCAAATCCATGATTAACACCTTAATAAATTTTGTGGTGTTACACATAAACTTCAATAAAACTATAGGGAAAAAAGAGAAATGGAGGAGAAGAGGTTTGCTAAAGAGAAAGCATGAAAAAACTAAGAAATTCCATACCTTTCTACCTTGTATTTCTCCTTCTCTTCTTCTCCCTTTTGTGTGCCTCAAACCCTAACTCTCTCATCTAGTTTAGGGCAAAAACAATTGTGTCTAAATGAGTGAGGAGGTGGATATATATAGATGGGAGTAAGAAAGACATTTTAAAAATTCTAATTTTCCCCTTTTGTTTTGGCATTTTCATTTTTAGTTTGTTTTAGTTCCTTTTTGAGAACCATCTTTTTTTCCATTATAAAATTTAGGTTCCTAATTTAGTAAAATGTGTTTGGAATCACTCAAATCAGAGCTAAAACCTTCTCGAATGAATTTGTCAAAGTTCGGGTCCACCATTATTAGAAAAATGTCCACCGGAGGGGTTTCAACTGTCCCGGGGCTTCCCATGATTTTCAAGGACTCTGAAAATCTTGGAGAACTCAAAATTTTCATTTAAAAAGGCCTTCTGTGTGAATTCCAAAATTTGCTCAAAATTACAAAAATGCCATTACATTTCATAAGTCTTTCGTCAAATTTTTTCTTCATTCTAGCTCCGTTTTTCTTTCTATCTGAGCCTAGGAATCTCATTTTTAAAAGTCTAGAATGTTACTTAAATTTTTTGAGACCTTAACTAATTCATTTTGGGGGACTTGCTTTGAAAATGTACTCGTGTTTATTGTTTAATGAAAACCAGATATTACATGTCTCACCTACTTTTAAGGGACTTTTGACTAAGCTTCACACTTCTAGAGACTTTTGGCTTTATGTCACCCACTCTTAGGGACTTTTGGCTCATCCTCACCCTTACTAAGGGACTTTTGGCCTTACGAAGCTCATGCAAGCCAAAACACATTCATAAAACATCTTTCAAGAACATATATAAAGCATCATGGTACTATGGTATGTAAACATTGGCTAGAAATATTTTTCAAGGCATAAACATATATACACACATTCAAAGACAAGAAAACACCCAAAGATGCATGAAAGAAATGAGAGAAAGCTACCTTGAATGCAAGAGTACACTTTTTCTTTTGGAATTTCTTCCTCTCCCTCAGTCAAACACCTACAAGGAGGTGGAGCTTGATTCCTTTAGCCTAAACATATCAAAAGGGGATCTAATTACACTCTTGAAACAATCTCTAATGCCATATATGCTCTAGAAGGACTTTGGCACTCATATGGTTTAATTATGGTTCCATAAAGCACCTAAGTAAGCAACACTAAGAATTTATGATCTTGGCTCCATTCTTTCTTTCCATCTATGGTTCTTGACTCCATTTAGACTCCTTGGAGCCATCATATAATCAATTTAAGGAGCCTAGCTAGAGGTTGTTTCTATAAGTTATATCATGGAACCTACACCTCCATCTCACTTCCTAAGCTTTCTAATTTTTTTCTAAGACTTTCTCTTATACTCTATCATCATATATAATGCAAATCTAGGCTTAGAAGGAATTAAAACACTCCCTTAGTACTACTTCTCTTCTTGGCTAAGACTTGGTCTTTCTTGGCACCTACAAAAGTTATTTTATTTTCTTTGATGGAAGATGTATGTAGGAGGCTTCCTTGGTATCTTTGGAACTCATATAAACTCTTAGACACCTTAAATTATGGCTAAAAATCTTCTTACAGATCAAGGTGCAACTAAAACCATAGGTTAGACATCTTGAAATTGCATGGTTCTTTCTTTGTTCTCTTTGCATATTCTTGTTTCCCACACCCTAAATCTTAAGTTTCCCTCTTGGCTGTCCTGGGAGTGGCCAAACCATACCCAAAGGAGAACAAGGAAGACAATAATGGAAACAACAAGTTTACCTTAGTTTTCTAGCTTTTCTTAAGAGCCTTTCCTTTTTCTTTAGTTCTCCCATTGAAATTCAAACTTTTCCATGCTAGTTAGAGCTCAAAACAGAACCAAATACTTCAATAAAACCATGGAAAGGAATAGGGGAAAGAGGAGAACAAGTATACTAAAGGAAAGACCAAGAAATTTTATCATTTTTATACCTTTTTTGCCTTGGTTTTCCTCTTCTTCTTCCTTTCTCTTGTATGCCTCTCTCCCTTGGTCTCACTCTCTATTTTAGGTAGCAAAAAGGTCAGTTAAGATGGGCAAAAGTGGGACGCACCATTTAAAGGGAAAAGGATTAAAAATTGTTTCTTAAAAATTCCTGTTACGTCCCATTTTCTTGGTATTTCTGCTTCCAATTCATTTTAGCTCCTTTTTTAGAACTGTCTTTTCCATCATAAAATTTAGATCCTTACTCTTATAAAATGCCTTTGGAATCACTCAATTTGGAGTTAAAACCTTCTTGAATAAAAAGGTCAAAGTTTAGGTCAACCATCATTAGAAAATATATACTGGAGGGGTTTTAACTATCTTGGGGCTTCCTAAGGTTTTCAGGGCCTCTGAGAACCTTGGAGAGCTTAAAATTTCTATTTTAAAAATCCCTTCTATGAGTATTCTAAACATTACCTAAAATTAAGAAAATGCCATAACATTCTATAACTATTTCGTAAAGTTCTGTTTAATTATTTTGGCTCCAGTTTCAGGATACCTTTGGCCTCTTATTTTCATTATTTAATGTGTAGATTATTATCCTAATTTTTTTGGACATTAACTCTCTCGTTTCAGAGGACTTGCTTTTAATATGTGTTCGTTTCCGTCATTTTTATGATAATCAGACATTACATCGCTCACACAATGTTGACTCCAACCTCGAATGCTATTCTAAGTGCTAGTGAATGATAGGCTTTTATCATGAATTCTAGATATGTAAAGCAAGCTATTGGTATATGTGTAAAGGAAAGACACATTGGCATAAAAGAACAAATGTCATACCCTCACATAGTATATACTGTTACTCATTGTTAAAAGATCTTGTACTCACTATTAGGAAAAACCCTATTGATAAGGTCTTAAATTATATATTGTAGAATGCAATATCAGGTTCTTTGAAAATGAAAGAAAACACGAGAAATGTAACATACAGTTTTCCTGTAAACACATGAAATTCACCAGATGCAAAAGAAAGTCCCCTAGATAGAGTGATCTGAGGTACAATAAAATTAGAATAATATTTTGTACCTTAAATAATGATAAGTCAAGACCAGAGATACCCTAAAATAGAGGCTAAAATGGCCAGATAGAATTTAACAAAATAGTTACAAAACGTAATGGCATTTTTATAATTTTAGGAAATTTTTAGAAAACTCACAAGAGGGGTTTTTAAATGAAAGTTTAAGTTCTCCAAGGTTCTTAGAGGCTATGAAAACCATGGGAAGCCTCGGGATAGTTAAAACCCTTCCAATCGACGTTTTCCAATGGCAATAAGCTTGAACTTTGACCGATTTATTTGGGAAGGTTTTAGCTCAAATTGAGTGATTCCAAAGGCATTTTATAAGATTAAGGACCTAAGTTTTATGATGGAAAAGACAGTTCTTAAAAAGGAGCTAAAACAAATTAGAAACAAAAATGCTAAGAATGAAAGGCAAAATTAGAATTTTTAAAAAAGAAGTTTCAAGAAACCCCTTCTTATTTCATGTCCATCTTCTTTGCCTCTTAGAGCTAACTTTATTTCTACCCAAGAGTAGAAGTGAGAGTAAAGGAAAATGGTGCACAAGAGGAGGCAAGAGGAAGAGGAAAAACAAGGTAAGAAAGGTATGAAAATCTTAGTTTTTCAAGCACTTTCCTTCACTAAACTTCTTCTTCTCCTTCCCCTCTTCCTTTCCATGGTTTTATTGAGGTTTTTGGTGCTATTTAGAGGTTAGACAAGAGGGGAAAAATTCAGATTTGAAGAGGAGAGCTAGAAGGAAAGGGAAAGCATTCAAGAAAAGCTTGAAATCAAGGTAAAATTCTTAGTTTCCATGCTTCACTTTTCTTGTTCTTCTTGTGTGCATTTCGTCCTCCCAATAGCCAGCCAAGGGGAGAGTGTTTTTGGGTAGAACCAAGAATGAATCATATGAATTAAGGTGTGGGAATTTAGAATATGCAAAGAAAATCAAGTAAAAGCCATTGATTTTTAAGATAGCAAAGTTAGGGTTTCATGGGCCCCCTTGAAAATCTAATTTGATACAATAATCCCTAGGCTTAAATGAGTGTTTGTATGAGCTCTTGAGATCCCTAGAAGGCTCTTCATATGCATCTTCCATTAAAAAAACAAAGCAAATCCATTTAGTGCTTCCTTGAAATCTAGCCTTGGCCTAAGCTAGATGGAGCACCTAGGGTAGTTTTAATTTGTTACAAGCTTATTTTTGAGTCATATATGATGGAAGAGGATGAGAGAAATCCTTGGAAAAATTTTAGAAGCCATGAATAGTGAGATGGTATCATAGGTTTTATATTATGGCTTAAAGAAGTAACACCTAGCTAGGCTCCTTGATTTGATTGTGTGATGACTCCAAGAGGTTTAAATGGAGTCAATAATCATAAATGGATGGAGAGAATGGAGCCAAGATGATATTTTCTTAAGGTTGCTTCATTAAGTACATTATGGAACCATAAAAGAGTCATATGAACCACCTAGTTTTTCTAGTGAATGTGTAGCTTTAAAATTTGGTTCAACAGTATAATTGGCTTCCATATGATGTGTCTAGGCCAAGAGAAATAATCTCTACCTTCTTGTGTGTGTGAAGCCGAGGAAGAGCAACCCAATGCAAGAGAAAAAGTATGCAATTGTAGTAAAGGTAGCTCTCTTTCCTTTCTCTCATGCATGGATGAATGTTATCTTGTCTTTGAATGTGTGAATGTATATGTTAAGCCATGAGAATGTGTTCTAGCATGATTTTATATGCCATGGTACCATGATGTTGTTTTATGCATTCAAATGATGTCTTGTTACTTTGCTTAAGTTTGCTTGAGTGTGGTGAAGCCAAGAACCCTCTTGCCATGGTGAGGATAAGCCAAGAACCCTTAAGAATGGTTGAGACAAAGTTTAGAGTCTCCCAAGAGCAAGGCTTAGTTCAAAACCTTTAAGAAAACGAGTGAGGCAAGTCCAAAATCCCTAAAGAGATTAGGTGAAACTAATCCACTTACTTGGTGTAATACCATATATTTCTAGCTCGGTTCCTATCATTTCTATGTCTCACATTATGAATTGCACAAAGGGAATGGAAAATGGCATTAAAATAAGGGAAAATTATGTTTAAGGACCAAAAGATGAAGAAAATTATTTTTAAGGGCCGGACCAAAAGATGAAGAAAATTATTTTTAAGGGCCTTTACCATTAAGTTCAACGATTTGTTATTAAACTTATTTTAAAACAAGTGGTAACAGGTCCTTAAGAATAATTTTCTTTATCTTTGGGTCATTTATTATAATTCTCCCTTAAAATGATACCTTATTTTGTGTTGCGTTGCATATGAAAATTTCATTCGGTGTCACGCAGACCCTATGATCTCATACTTCACATTCTCACATTTAATTACATAAATATAACTCATTTACATCACCAAAGTTGGCCCACAACTCATGGAATTCAAAGGGGAGCATCAAACTCACACTATTATTTTTGGCCAGAATTTCAGTTTTTCTGTCACAACTTCGGAAATTCATAACTAAATCCAAAAAAATTGAAATCCAACAAAATTTATCATTACAGAAATATATAGATGTCTAACCCATGGTAAAAATAATTTCAGTGCATGAATCATTAAGGGGAGAACATTTGACATTCAAAAAGCCACTGAGGTCATTGCTATCTGGGCTACTGGTTCAGATTACTGATATGAAGTTTCAAAATTCATAACTAATTCTAAAAAAATTGAAATCATGAATTATTGGTTATTATGGAAATCTGAACATGTCCAATTTATGAAAAAAATATGTTCAGGCCATAAAACATAACACAGAAAGCGTTTGGCACACAAAAAGGGACAAAGGTTTGGACAGCTACTGGTATTGATGCAAGTGTCTGCTATAAATTTTGAAAATGTCCAATTAATTCCAAAAAAATATAATCCATACAAATGATACCAATTTGGAAATATATGAATGTTAAATTTATGGTAAGAATAGACTCAGACTAGAGCAAGCACGTTCAGCTACTGAAATTCAATGGAACAGTGACTTAGGTCGTGCTACGCTACTGTTGCTGTTCCAGAAATTCAAAAATTCATATCTCTTAGCTCAGACCTCCAAATGAGGTTCTTCTAGTTGATACAAGTCACTGTGAATGCCTAGTTTCTGAATTTAAAATTTTGTAGCCATTGGACCATGTTTGCCCCTTGGATGACACAATTTCACAACTGACCAAATAAATAGTACTGGTGCAAATCCGAAATTCTGATACCAACTTTGAAAAATCATAGAAAATTCCACAGACCTACAAATTACCTGATCTTTAGCTTCCAAAAAGGCTCTAGGCAAGATCTAATTACATGCAAAATTTCACATCAAGAAGAGGTCATTTGGTCAGATATTGCCATCGCTCAAGAATATGGCACTTTTGATTCCAACAAGAGGCAAATTTAGTCCAAATGAGCCATCCATTGTTCCACACCCATTTGAGCAACTTGGAAAGCATAAATATAGCATAATAAGTCTCTCATAAGGTCTGAAACCTCATGCAACCCAAATTCATCATGCCACTTCTATAAACATACCTGCACAAGTGGCCTCCCAAGTGGTCAAAATGCACATTTCTATTCATTTAACTCTATTCTTGATTCATACACTAACTTTACATAGTTTTACACTTGTTCAAAGTGTCATAGCTTAAAATAACATTTACATATCTACTTTGACATTCTAGACATCCTAGTATATCAAAAATGAAAAGATTTACCAAGAGATGATGATTTAAGCTCTTTGGCTTCCATCCTTTGGATCTTGAACTCCACCTAGATCATATGAGATGAGAGAAAGGAGGGGGTGAGATTCATTGAATCTCAATAGCTCATACACCTATTCAAGTACATTTTCAAGGCATACAACATGTCAAAGGTACAAGTATGCAACTACTTAATCAATGAAGCATTCAATTTTCACATTTTTATGTCACAAACACATGTCAAGAATAACAATGAGCTCTAGGGACTTTTGGTTTGGCCTCACCCCATTTCTAGAGCTTTTGGATTGCCTCACTCTTGGTTCTTGGGACTTTTAGTTTTGCCTCACCCCATTTCTAGGGCTTTTGGATTGCCTTACTCTTGGTTCTTGGAACTTTTGACTTAGCCTCACCCATCCAAGGGACTGTTGGCTTTGTCTCACCTATGTCATAAGACTTTTGGCATCTCCTCACCCATATTAAGGGACTTTTAGTACTACCTCACCCTTATAAGCCATTTCCATAATTCAAAGACATTCAAGAAAGCATATTGGTACCAAAATAGCAACATAACATCAAGTGGCATATCTCAAATATATAAACATACACACAAGTACACAATGACATCATATGCAATAAGAAAAGGTAGAGAGCTACCTTAGTGCAAATTCAAGCTTTACTTTGCTTGTTCCTTCTCCTTTTCGATTCCACAAGCACAAGGAGGTGGGGTTAGATTTACTTAGTCTATTCACAATAAACAACACTTAATTATACGCTTGGAACAAGTTATGGCATCCAACTCACTCTTAAGACTACACTTTATTCTATTTCTCACAATATGGTTCCATTAATGACCTAATGAAGCAACTATCACAAGTCAAAATTCTTGGTTCCATTCTCTTGCCATATTTAGACCTCTTGACCTCATTTAAGGTCCCTGAAGCCATCCCATACTCACTTTCACAAACCTAGGTCCATGTTGCTTCATAAGGTTACATTATGGAAGCCATTGCCTCATCTCCCAACCTAAGGCTTTTAAATTTTTCCCAAGGGTTTCTCCTATCTTCTCTTATCATATAAAGTCCTAAATCAAGCTTGAAACCATTTAAAACATCCCCTAGCTATCTCTAAGGGTCTTGATCGATTTATGCTTCCATTAAAGACCTCTGGAGTTTGGGATTTTTCCTTAATGGATGGAGCACTTGGGAGGCTTCCTAGGAGTCTTAGAAACTCAAAAAAACATTCACATATGATGGGGACTTCTTGAATCAACCTAGATTTTAGGTTATGTTCAAGAATCCTACACTTTTCCAACTTAAATTTTACTAGCTTTTCATGCATTTCTTTGGTGTATTCCATCTTCCCATGGCCTAGTTTGATGCTTTCTTTTGGATTATAAAATAGAAACTCTTCCTTCTTCATGGCTCTATTTTAGGCGTCCGACCATGGAAGAGAAGAAGGAGAAAAAGAAGCAACAAAGGAAGGGAAACTACCTTGCAATTAAGCTTCCTTCAAGAGTCCTTCCTCTTCCCTCTTCCGCCTCCTTGAATTTCAAATTTCTCTCCTCTGGTCTGACCCCAAACTAGCACTAAAAATTTTATTAAGACCATGGAAAGATGAAGCAAGAAGAGGAGAATGAAGTTGCAAGAGGAAGAAGTAGCAAAATCCTACACTTTCTCACCTTTCCTTGGCTTTTCTTCCTCCAAAACTCCCTCTCTTTGTGCCCCTAAGACAACAGCTCCTTTTCTAAGATTTGGGCAGAAGAAAGTCAGATTAGAGAGGAAAAGGCTGAACATGGATTTAAAAGGAGCATTTAGAAGCTTCTTTGTGCAATTTATTTCCATTTTTGCCCTTCCATAATGACATTTTATGTTTGGCTTTGTTTTAGCTTCTTTTTGAGAACCGTCTTTTCCATCATAAAATTTAGATTCCCAATTTAATAAAACACCTTTGGAATCACTCAAATCAGAGCTAAAATCTTCCCGAACAAACCCGTCAAAGTTTAGGTCAACTGATGTCAGAAAGAGTACACCGGAGGGGCTTTACCGGTCCTGAAGCTTCCCATGGTTTTTAGGGCCTTTGAGAATGTTGGGTAACTCAAAATTTCCATTTTAAAAGCCCTCCTAGGTATTTTTCCAAAATTACACTTATTTATAAAAATACCACTAGCCTTTCGGCAAATTTTGTTGAATCACTCCGGCCCTGGTTTCTGGGTAACTCAAGGCTCAAATCCTCATTTTCTATTATTTAAAATTTTATCCAAATTTTATTTGGTCTTGAATCACTCATCTCAAGGGACTTGCTTTTCAAACTGACCCATTTCGGTGTTTTTACAACGTACCAAGCGTTACACTTGGCAAGCCTATGCATACTATGTATGACTTTTTAAAATGCCAAGAATGTTTCTTGAATGCTCACATGTTCCATAATAGCCATACATGCACTTTTAGACATAGATTTTCACTCTTTATGTGTGATTGAAAGGGAGAAGAGCTATTGGGATTCCTAGAATCTCATCCATTCCTCTCCAATGTCTTAACATGCTAGGTGGAGTAAATGAGCAAGGTCAAGGAATCCATCAAGTTGAGAGATGAAGAATTGACAACAAAGTGTATAGTTTTGTTCACTTTGTAGCTAGATATATGGCATATGATGTAATTCTATGATTAAAATATTGTATAACCATTTGAACACATGTATATACCTATATATTTGATGTATATATGGAACTTAGTGTTAAATGAATGTTATTGTGGTTTTTGGACTCTTGATGACAAAGGGTAGCATGTATGTCCTTGTTTGTGGCATAAGGTGAGAATATGAATTCTTAAATTCTGGGTTCATGCACCTTTGAAACAAGTTTCCTAGGTCATTTTGGTGCATTCCCACATGCTCAAGTGATCACACAAGCTTTGGAAGCAAAATTGGGCACGTTGGTGCTAGTAAAAACTATAAAAGTGACCAACCTGGAACCCTATAGCACAAACTGACGAAATGGATAAATCTTCCTATGAAATTTGGCAGACATGTAAAGCTCATTGAGAGATTTTTGGAAAGATAAAGTGAAAAAAAATCAGATTTCTATAGAATTAATTATGAATTTTCAAAGTTGGGATTTTTCTACTATTCTGGTGCATGTACTGTTCATATGGTCAATTTTGTGTTTTGTGTCATCCAAGGGCTGAGGGCCAATGATATCCAATGCTTGTGAAATTTTACAAGAATAAATTAGAGGTTATATGCTTTCTGTGGCCACTAAGATAACCTCATTTAGAGGTCTGAGCAGAGAGTTATGAATTTTTGAAATTTAGTGTCAATACTAGTAGTGCCACTCAACCTCCTATACTATTCCATCATAATTCAGTTCCTAAATGAACTTGGCATGGTCTAGAGATATTTTTCCCTTAGAGTTAACACTTGTAGCTTCTTAAAATGACTAAATTTGTAAGATTTGAATTTTTTTAGAATTAGTTATGAATTTTTAAATTTATGATAGTAACCTGTGATAGTAGCCCACACAGCTAAGACCTTGGGTGCTTTTCGAATGTCAAACATCTTTCACTTGATGTTTCATGACCTAAAATTATTTTTATCATATGTAGACATTCAGAGCTTTCTAGAATGGTATAGGTTGTTAGATTTCAATTTTTATAAAATTAATTACAATTTTCCAAAATTAGTGCATAAATTCTGGAAATTTGACCCGAGGCAACCATGTGGAATTTCATGTATGAATGCTATGAATTCAAGGTTTTGGCAACATTTTCAGATAGTTTCACATTGCATGTATGTAATTAAAGTAGATGATTACTTAAGTGAGTCCAATTGGCCTACGGTACACTGAATAAAAATTTGATCCGTGATGTAACTCAATTAAATTGATTATTTTTAATGGTTTTCCTTCTTCCTTTTGTGTTGTTCATGGAAGGAAGCCTAGAATTTATATGAGTTGAGTTCTATAAACATGGTGTTACACAGAATATAAGACCTTGTTGACAAGACATTAGACCTTGTGACAAGGGGTCCTTGTAGCCTTAAAGTGACATGATTTAATGCTAATGGTGTTAAAGAATGTTGTGTGTAATACTATATTATTTCTAACATTGATCCCCTTCTTGCAAGTGGGATTATACACTTCATTAAAGAAATCCCAAGAAAATACATTAAAATAATGAATTAAATTACGTTGCATAGCTAATAAATTTTTCATTTCGCGTCTCTAGGACCCTATGAATTTACCAACAACATTCTCTAATTATTTTCCATTTATACAAGTTATAACATTCTTAAAACTTAGCAAAAATCACAGATTAAGAGTCAAAAACCCTAAAAAAAATTTCACTCTTCGCGGCTGTACAATGACAGATTTCAGGAGCAACTTTGAAATATTATAACTAAATGTTGCAAAATCAAAATCATACAAACCATAGCTTTCTGATGTCAAATTTACACTAAAAATAAGTCCCAGCCATGAATATCTCATCTAGACCACTTTTGACAATAGAAAAGGCAGGGAGGTCGAGCTGTCCAAAAATCTGATACAACTTACTGATATAAAATTTGGAAATTCATAATTAATTTCAAAAAAATCCAATCCATACCAATTTGGAAAGCTACAGATGTTAGCTAGAGGGAAAAAAATAGTCTAGACCAATCCAAGAGCATTCATATCCCAAAAATCAATCAAACAATAATACAGGTCTGGAGGTGCATTTGGAACAGAATAACAACTTTAAAACTTCATATCTCCCTCTCTAGACATCCAAATGAGGTGCTTCCAATTGACACAAGACACTGAGAAGGTCTAGTTTCTCCTTGTAAAATTTTGTGGCAATTGGATATCGTTTGCCCTATGATTGATAGAAAAAATTTTGAACCAAATAAACAGTGCACTAACCAAAAACCAAAAAATTTTCTAATTTCAAAAATTCACCAAATATACTATAGAACTCCAAATATTACCCACTTTAACTTCGCAAAAAGCTATTAATGCCAAATCTCAAATTAAGAAGAGCTTATTTGTACAAAAAGTGGTGTAGCTTACTAAAATGGCCATTTTTGGTCCATATGAGGTACCAACTTTGTCCAATTGGCCTTCTTTAATGTTTGGCACCTCTTGGGCAAGTTTAAAAGTATAAATATGACTTGTGTGAACTACCCAAGTGATCCCAAACCTCATGCATCTTAATTTGACCATCCCACATCTAAAAATACACATGAAACTATAAGCCATCAAAGTACCAAGATCTACATTTATAATGATTTCATGCCACATGTGGTCCATACAAGATTTATACATCATATTACAAGTGTTCATGGTCCAACATCACAAAAATAATATGTACAAAGTAACTTTGGCATTTAATTACAATTAGAACTACATAAAAACATGGCTTTTCAAGGCTCTTGGCTTGCTTTCCCTTGACTTTGGATACCGCCTAAACATTTCAAGAGAAAAGGGAGGAAGGGGGTGAGATTCCTAGAATCTCAATAACTCACATACACATTTCCCTTGGATCATGAATGCACATTATCAAGATTTCCATGCCACACTTTTACAATCATGTCATCAAGAAGCTCTAGGGACTTTTGGTTTTGCCTCACCCCATTTCTAAGACTTTTGGATATGCCTTACTTTTGGCCTAGGGACTTTTGATTTGGCCTCACCCATCTAAGAGACTTTTAGCCTAGTCTCATCCATGCCTTGAGACTTTTGGCACTTCTTCATCCACATTAAGGGACTTTTGGCATCACCTCACCCTTATGAGCCCTTCTCACTATCAATACCATTCAAGACAACACATTGGTACTAATGCAATCTCAAGACATCAAGTGGCACATTATCAAATCACAAAAGCACACACAAGCACACAAAGACATACATATGCACACAAAATGCAAGGAGAATGAGGTGTAGAGCTACCTTGAATTTATGCAAGCTTCCTTTGTCTTATCCTTCCCTTTTTTTGTCTTCGCAAGCACACTTAGGTGGGTTGGTGTTCTCTTGTCCTAAACACCATAAACAACACACAATCACATACTTGAAGCAAGCCAAAACACTAAACTCACTCTTAAACACAAACTTGGTTCCATAAGTGGCATAATGGTTCCATAAATGGCCTATTGAAGCAACCTTTACAATTCAAGCTCTAGGCTCCCATTTCTTTCCATTTCTAGGCCTCTTGGCCTCATTCAAAGTCATTGGAGCCATCACACAATCATTTAAACAAGCTTAGAATCAAGTTGCTTCATAAAGCACCATTATGGACACCATTGTCCCATCTCTCAATCCATGGCTCCTAAATTTTTCTCAATGGTTTCTCCTATCTTCTAACATCATATAATGTCCCAAACCAAGGCTAGAACAAATTAAAACATTCCCTAGCCTATGGAACCTTGCTTGGCCAAACCATGTACCATAATGGAGGTTCATAGAGTTTTTGATTTTTTCTTGATGGGAGAGCCACTTGGGAATTTTTCTAGAGGTCTTAGGAGCTCAAGGAAACACTCAAATAGCCAAGGAATTTCTCACACAAAAATTAGATTTTCTAAAACCTTAAAGAAGTCTACACTTTCCTATCTTAATTTCCATGGGTTTTTCTTGCAATTTCTTACCATATTCCTCTTCTCCATAGCCTAAAACCCTAATTCCTCTCTTATTTTTGGGCAAAAAACTCTCCCCTTATATGGTTCTATATGAGGCTGAAACGCACACCAAGAAGAAGCAAGAGAAAAAGGTAACCAAGGTGTGAATTTACTTTAGATTTAAGTGTGTTTTCAAAGCTCTTCCTTCTTGGTTGGTTCCACCACAAGGAATTCAAACTCTTCCTTTAGGTTTTGGACCAAAAGCTCAACTAAACCATAGGAAAAAAACATGGAAGGAGAGGGGCAAGGTTGGAGGAAGAAAGAGCATGAAATTTTACAAATTTCCTTACCTTCTCCTTGATTTTTCTCCTCCTTTTCTTCCTCTCTTGGTGCACCTCAAGAAGATGATCATTTTTTGAATTTTGGGTAAAGGAAAGTCGTGCTATATGAGAGCGAGAAGAGATAAGAAGCTTATGGAACATTCAAGAATCTCACTTTTTCAAAAATTCTAATTGTCCTTCTACAATGGCAATTTTGTTTCGGCTTTGTTTTAGCTCCTTTTTTAGAACTGTCTTTTTCATTATAAAAATTAGGTTCCTAATTTAATAAAATACCTTTGGAATCACTCATATTGGAGCTAAAATCTTTCTAAATGAATTCGTCAAAGTTTGGGATCATTGCCATTGAAAAATGTACACCAGAAAAGTTTTACCAATCCTAGGGCTTCCCATGACTTTTGGGGCCTCTAAGAACCCTAGGCAAGTCAAATTTCTCATTTAAAAAGCCTTCCTGTGTGTTTTTTCAAAAGTTGCACTTATTTATGAAAATGCCATTATGTTTTGTTAGTTTCTGTCACAATTTGTTTCACCATCCTAGCTCTATTTTTCTTTCCATCTAAGCCTAGAATTATCATTTTTAAGAGTCTAGGACTCTACCCAAATTTTTTACCACATTATCTAACTCATTTCAGAGGACTTGCTTTTATACAGCTTATTTTGTCATTTTACGAAAATTACGTTCATTACATTGTGAGAATATAAAAGAGGGTATACCTCAGGGGTGACACCCTAAAATGAAAAAGACTAGCTTGATGTTAGAAAATTAGAAAAGAGAAAATAGTTTAGAAAGATAGCTATATGAAGGTCTTCCTGAGTTTGATAAGAAGAAAATAAGATGTAATAAGATAGAGGACCACCCAGTTAGTGGTCAACAACTCTCTAAGAGGTAAAGCCCTAATTTAGTAATTACAGTGATAGAGAAATGGCGAGGAAGAGTTAAGAAACTAGTACCTAGCAAAAAATGTCATCGCTTTAGTAGTGACTAAATGAGAGTTAATAGAGTAAGTATAGTAAACATAGTCAAATAAGAGTTCAACACTTAGTTAGATGAGCTTCCTTAATATAAGACTCATGTACTGTAAAAGCTCATAGGTAGTAATAGTACTAAGCAGAGCATAAAGTTGCTAGTAAATTAAATTCAGGATATCGAGGTGTGACATGAATTGGGTTAGTACAACCCTAGAATTAATGAAGCGTACTCCTAGAGATGAAAGTAGAAAGTCTAAGCAAAAGAGAGAGGAGCTAAGGTAAACCGTTAATACCTCCGTGCCTCTAGTGAAGCTAGAGAAGTTTGAATGCCACCTAAGAAGGTGAGCTTCAGGATTATGTAAAGTAGCAATGTAAGCTACAAGTTTTAAAGAGAGCAAACTCTAGGGTTCACAGGGAACAATTCCTTATAAAGAAATGGTCTAGTTAAGAACAAAGTAAGAGAATAAGAGGAATTAAACCTTTCCCCTATTTTATAGAAAGTGAGTAAGTAAAGGTGAATCTAAGAAGAATATAAAAAAGTGTTCTTGAGTATAAAGAAAGTATGTGGTGATGTCAGAATCGAGGACATAATGAACTAAAAATAGATAAACAGATAATATGAATGAGTGTACTAGCAAATACCATTTCCCTTGGTATAGATGTCAATAAAGCATGGTGTAATGCCCTTAATAGAGATAACTGGGCAATAAGAATGACCTCAGGGTATTACAGTAAATGATATAAGAAACTAGAGAAAGAGTTCCCTCTCCCCGAGTGTCATTTGAAATAAAGAGAGATGGAGCATGATAATAGAAGGGTACTTTAGATTGTTGGAGAACTCATAATATATTAGCGATAGTGACTTAAGCTGACGCACTTGTGTATTAGTGATTGATGCTATGGTTTGCTTGCAACAATGGTTACATGATATTGAATCTAGCCAATTCAGTAGTAATGTAACTTAAATGCATAGCAAATAATGGCTTCAACAATAAAGAATGTCCTGATAATTGAAGAGTATCCTAGTTAGTTAAATCAAGAGATAAGTTAAAGAAAAAGAAGTAAGGGATTCTAATAATAATAGAATGATAAGAAAAGCATGCGAAAAGGAATCCCCAGTAAAGAACAATGATGAAAAAGGGAATATGCTAATAGTATTAGAATGTTAAAAGTCAGATAGCACGAGTTCATATGCATAGGATGAGTCCCTCATGAGAAGACTAAATGAAGTGAAAAGGGACCAACATATGATCTTTATCCTATGAGAGATATTAGACACACTCAATGTGTGTAGTGCCCTGATACTAAAAGAACTTGAAAGTAAAATAGAGGCATAGCTAGAAATTGTAGGATATGAGAAGAAAGATAGAAAAAGTACAGGTAAAGTGTAGTAAGCTAGTAAGAGTAAAGAAAGAAAGGCTAAATGAAAAGTCTTAAAGTGAGAACATGAGGATCCCATAGGGAGTGATAAGCAAAAATTAGAATACTCATAAGTATTATTCCAATCGGATCAATAGAGAAATAAGTGATATAAAACTCACTTCATATGAAGAGCATAGCAAACCTCTAAGTTCAGCTTTAGCAATTATGAGCAATAGTAACTGGACTTAGTAAGCATATGTTTTACTATTAAATACAATGATTTTAGGCTTTGACATCCCCTAGAGATGGATCGCAGTAGATCCTAGCATAGTATAATAGGTTGCAGTAGACCTTAACAGAGCTCTGAGAGGTCATAGTAGATCCAGGAGTTGCAGTAGATCTCACAGAGATACAAAGAGCCCACAGTTAAAGCACAGTAGTTCTCTAAGGAGATGATAGCTTAAGATAGTTTTCCTCAAGTATGATAAACTATTGCCATAGAGATATGAAGGCTATACTTAGATAGTTAAACTACTAACTAGACCTCTTTGAGAGATGAGCATAGTGTATGGGATGAGGAAAGTAAGAAAGTAGCTTTCTAATATTATAGCTAAAAGAATTGTAACACCATATTTACTAAGCTCATCTTACCTCATTGATAGGTTTATCTCCTTAGATCATATAGGATTTCCAAGAAGAACTATCAAGAATACCTCATTAAATTATGTTACGTCATGGGAAAAATTTTTATTTAGTGTCCTGTGGGCTATATGGACTCACCCATCTCATTCTCATATTTAAATACATAATTACAACTTAGAACAAACTTAAGAAGTGGCCTAGAACTCGAGCAAAGGGAGTGGATACATAAAATGCAATAGTGCAGCCTCGGCCAGAAATTCCAACATACTGACATGAATTTTAAAAAATTATAAATAATTCTAGAAAACATGAAATCATGCATAATTTACCATTATAGAAATCTACAGATGTATAATTTATGATAAAAATAATTCCTAGCCACAAAAGAGGCTACTAGCTAACAAAAATTGATAGAATAATACTAGAGGTCGATTATCATTATTGGTACTGACTTCCAACCTCAAAAATTCATATCTCCCTGGTTGATGGTCCAATTGGGGTGATCTTAGTGGCTATGGAAAGCTTATCATGTCTAATTTATGATTGTAAAATTTCATGAGCATTAGACATCATTTCGCCCACAAATGACACAACCAATATTTCTGACCATATGAATAGTGTCTGCATTAGTTCAGCAGAAAAATGCCAACTTTGGAAATTCATAATTAATTTCACATAGCTCTAAATAATCTAATCTTTGGTTTTCCAAAAATATTTTTATAAGATCTATGTGTGTGCCAAATTTCATGGGCAAATTCATCCATTTGGTCAAATCTTGACGTTGGGTTGTGAAATGGTCTATTTTGTGTCATCAAAGGGGTCCAAATGGTCCAAAATTGCTTCTAAGGCAATCACGGCCACTTGAGCATGTGGGAATGTACCAAAATGAACTTCTAAACTTGTCTCAAAGGTGTATAAACCTAGAAATTAAAAATTCACTCTCTCACCCCATGCCATACACAAGATTACACACACTAGTACTTGTCATTCCATACCCAAATCATGTTATTTCATACATTTGGCATTAATTCTCATTCATACATCATACATTTACATATTTACATGTGTTCATGAAGCCATACAACATATATAACAATGGATTATGTCACGTGCCACTCATATGGCTACAATTTGGCATTTTCATGCACTTGGTTGTCAATCTTCTTTTTCTAGGCTTGGTGGCTTCCATTACCATGCTCATTTAGTCCACCTAGCATGTTAATACATTGCAAAGGAGGGAATGAGATTCAAAGAATTCCAATAGCTCATCTCCCTTTCAATCACACATAAAGAATGCAATACAAGTCTTGAAAATACAAGCATGGGCATATTGAAATGTGTGAGCATTCAAGAAGTATTCTTAACATTTGAACAAGTCACACAAGGCATACATAGGCTTTCCAAGCACATGGATTAAAGTCACCCATTCTCTTATAGATTTTGAACTTGTCTCACCTATTTTCTCTAGGAGGTTTTGACTTAACCTCACTTTTGGGAGACTCTTTGCTTTGTCTTAACCATTTCTAAGGATTCTTGGCTCATCCTCACCATGGTTAAGGGTTCTTGGCATCACCACACTTAAGCAAACCCAAGCACATATACTAGGCATCATTTGAAAACATAATACAACATCATGGTACCATGGAACTAAAGTATATGCTAGAACACTTTTCATGACTTAAAACACACATATACACATTCAAAGACAAGGTAAGCACACATTCATGCATGAAAGAAAGTGGAGAGAGCTACCTTTGCCACACAAGCACACTTTTTCTCTTAAAATTATGCTCCCTTCTTGGGCCTCACATACACAAGGAGGTGGAGATTATTTTTCTTGGGCTAGACACATCATATAGAAGACAATTATACTCTTGAATCAAATTCTAAAGCCATACATTCACTAGAAAAGCTAGGTAGTTCATATGGCTCTTTTATGGTTCCATAATACAATTAATGGAGTAACCTTAAGAAAACATCATTTTTGCTCCATTCTCTCCATCCCTTTATGATTCTTGACTCCATTTAAACCTATTGGAGTCATCACACAATCAAATCAAGGAGCCTAGCTAGGTGTTGCTTCTTTAAGCCATAATATGGAACCTATGATACCATCTCACTATTTATGGCTTTTAAAAGTTTTCCAAAGCTTCCTCTCATCCTCTTCCATCATATATGACTCAAAAATAGGCTTGGAATAAATTAAAACTACCCCTTGGTGCTCTAACTTCTTTAGGTCGTGGCTATGGACCAAGGAGACACCAAGTGAGTTTGCTTTGTTTTCTTGATGGAAGATGCATATGAGGAGCCTTCTAGGGATCTCAAGAGCTTCTCCAAACACTCATTTAGGCCTAGGAACAATTGCATCAAACAAGATTTTTGATGGAGCACTTGAAACCCTAACTTTGCTATCTTGAAAACTAATAGTTCTTTGTTAATTTTCTTTCCATATTCTCATTCTCCACACCCAAGTTTTTAGGATTCACCCTTGGTTTTGTCCAAAATCCAAGCCCTCTTAGACTTCCCTAAGGTGGCCGAACCTACAAGAGAGAGGAGGAGGAAGAAGTTACCATAAGATGAAAATTTTACCTTGTTTTCTTGCTTTTTTCTTGCTTGTTCTTCACTTGGTTGGCTCCCTTTCCTCAAACACGAAATTCATCTCTCTGTTCAACCCCCAAAATAGCAACAAAACTTCATTAAAACCATAGGAAGGAAGCTTGCGAGGAGAGGAACAAGTTTGGAAGAAGAAGGAGCATGAAAATCTATGAAATTTCTAACCTTTTTCTTGATTTTTCTCCTCCTTGGTGACCTTAAGAGAGCTGGTCTTTCTCTAGTTTTTGGGTAGGACATGTAAATAATGGGGAGAAGAAACAAGAAACTTAAAGAGTGTTCAAGAAGCTTTCACTTTCTTAAAAATTTCAGTTTTGCCCTTTCGTCTTGGCATTTTTATTCCCAATTTGTTTTAGCTCCTTTTTTAGAATTATCTTTTCTATTATGAAATTACTTTGGAATCACTCAATTTAATAAAATGCCTTTGGAATCACTCAAATCGGAGCTAAAACCTTCCCGAACGGATTATTAAAGTTCTGGTTAACCAACATTGGAAAACGTTCATCGGAGGGGTTTTAACTGTCCCGACGCTTCCCATGGTTTTCAGGGCCTTTGAGAACCCCAAAGAACTAAAAAATTTCATTAAAATAGCCCTCCTATGAGAATTCTAAAATTTGCTCAAAATTATAAAAACACCCTTATGTTTCGTCAACATTCCGTTCAAATTTGTTTCTTCATTCTAGCTCCATTTTTCTTTCTATCTGAGCCTGGGATTTTCATTTTTAAAAGTCTAGAATGCTACATAAATTTTTTAGGATCTCAAATCACTCTATCTGGGGGACTTCCTTTTGTATCTAGTGAATTTTGTGCGTTTAAGGAGAAACTATACATTTCTCGTGTTTTCTCTCTTTTTCATAGAACTGGATATTACATTTCTCCCCCCTAAAATAAATTTCATACTTAAATTTTGAGGTACACTTTCCTTTTACTCTTTTATATTCTGGCTAACTGTTCCTTTCTTTTCTTTCTTCTTGGCTCTATACGCTTCTCTTAGCGATTTCACTCTTTTGAGTTTCTCTCGGCCAGGAAATTTTCATTACTCGCTCTTAATGAGGGCTTTATTGTTATAGAGTATACACTAGTTCTTCTCATAAGGGAAAGAAGTTTTTGACTCTAGAGGCCTATCCTAAGAGAGCTTACTAATCATGTCTGATTAGTCCTAACCCGCTCACAAGGGTTAACATTCTTCTTAGTGAACTCATTTATATATCTCAGGAGACAATTCACTTAATGTTAAATCTCCCATATTGTCCCCTAATGGCTTCTCATAAGGTCTCATTATCTTTCTCTGATCATCATAGCGATTGGAGATTTCTGTCTGTCCACTTACTTATTTAAATATACCATCCATTGTTTATTTATGTGTTTTTTCTTACTAGCTCATCACATGATCATAATTCACATTTCTTTTTATCATAGGCCTCATATCTCAATTGCTTACTAGGATTATAGCTCCTTTAGGGAGTTTTCACTTTTAATGATCTCAGTTTCTCAGTTACTAATGCATTTATCTCTTTAGGCTGGGACTTTTCCTTACTCTTTTTGTTCACTGAGAGTGGGCATTTTGTAGTCCCTCATCTGGCATTGGTAAGCCTAACTTATATTCTTCATACTGGTATTGAAGAGCAACTACAACTGACAAATGTTGAATTCTGGTGGAATGCTAACTATACTCATAGTCTTGATCACTGGAGACATATTGTACCACTTACATCATTTAAAAAGTACACTTGAGTCCTTTTTGAATACATAGTCTAGTATGTAAGGATCTCTCTATCCCTCAGTCAGGGCTAATATCTGCTAGATAATGGTTCATCTAGCTCTAACTCTGGAAAGCTACTTTCTTGCTTTCCTTATCCCATACACTATGCTCATCTCTCAAGAGATTTATTCAGTGGTCTAACTGTCTAAGTAAGCCTTTATATCTCTATGATCTACTACAACCCCCAGGTCTACTGCGACCTCTCAGAGCCCTACTAAGGTCTACTACAACCCGCTGTACTATGCTAGGATCTACTACAATACATCTTTGGGAGACATCAAAGCCTAAGATCATTGTATCTGACAGTAAAACAAATGCTCACTAAGTCTGGTAATCATTGCTTATAATAGCTAAGGCTAAACTTAGAGGTACATCATGCTCTTCGTGCAAAGTGTGTTCTATGTCATCTAATTCTCTAGGATCCCATCATACTAATACTCAGGAGCATTTTAAAATTTTATTCATCACTCTTCGTGGAATCCTCAGGTTCCCACTTCAGCCCTGTAACATCCGGTTGTTTGAAAACTAAAGAAAACGTGAGAAACGTAACGTATAGTTTCTCCGAAAACGAGCGAAATTCACCAAATACAAAAGGAAATCCCCCAAAATGAGATAGTTAAAGTCTCAAAAAATTTGGAAAGCATCCTAGACTTCAAAAAATGAGAATCTCAGGCTTAGACAAAAAGAAAAATGGAGCTAGAATGAAGAAATAATTTCTTACGAAAAGCTTACAAAACGTAATGGCATTTTTGTAATTTTGAGCAAATTTTGGAATTCACACAGAAGGGCTTTTTAAGTGAAAGTTTTGAATTCTCTGGGGTTCTCAGAGGCCCTAAAAACTATAGAAAGCCCCGGGACAGTTAAATCCCCTCCGGTGGACATTTTCTAACGTCAGTGTGCCCAAACTTTGACGGATTCATTCGGAAAGGTTTTAACTCCGATTTGAGTGATTCCAAAGCTATTTTATTTAATTGGGAACCTAAATTTTATAATGGAAAAGACAATTCTAAAAAAGGAGCTAAAATGAAGGAAAAACAAAAATGCAAAGTACGAAGGCCAAAATTGGAATTTTTAAAAAAGTCATTTTCCTACACCTATATATAGGTGGCTCCCCACTTTCTCCCCCATTTGGAATCAGAATTTTCTGTACAATTTCAGAGAAGGGATCTAGGGTTTGGGCACACAAGAGAGGAAGAAGAAGAAGGAGAAATTCAAGCTTGAAGGTATGTTTCCATGGTAGTTTTTCATGCTTTTCTTCACCCACACCCCCTCTCCTCCCTTCTCCTTCGATTAACATGGACTTTATAAATCTGATTCAAGGGAGAAATTCAAGGCAAATTTTGGATTTGAAGAGAGGAGCTCAAAGGACACAAGATTCAAGTGAGAAAAAAATAAGAAAACAAGGTAATTTCTCTTCCTATGGTTGTCATCTTTGGTTCCCTTCTCTACCATTTCTCCCTACTTGAGAAAACCCTAGGAGGAGATGATTTTTAGGCAGAACCAAGCATGAATCTAAGGAAAAAGGGTGTGGAGATTAAGAATATGCAAGGGAATTATCAAAAAACCATTAGATTTCAAGATGAAATTCTAGGGTTTCAAGTGTTCCTTCCAATTCTGATTTTGTGTGATGATTCCTAGGTTTAATTAAGAATTTTAATGAGTTCCTAAGATCCCTAAGATGCTCCCCACAAGCTTCCTCCTTCAAGAAAACAAAGCACACTCCAAGGAGCCCTAAACCATGCATAGTCTCAACCAAAGCATGTTCATATAGGTAGGGATAGTTTTAAATTTTTATAAGGCCATTCTTGAGTCATATATGATGAATGAATATGAGAGGAGGTCTTGGAAAAAATTTAGAACTCATAGAAAGTGAGTTGGTGCTTTAAGTTCCATATTATGACCTAAAGAAGCAACATGATGATAGGCCCTTTGTTTTAATTGTGTGATGACTCTAAGAGGCTGAAAAGGAATCAAGAATCATATTTGAAAGGAAAGAATGGAGCCTAGAATTTATTTGAGGGGTGTTAATTCATTAGGTGCATTTATGGACCATAATGGGGTTTATAGAGCAACCTATTGTCTAAGCAAGTTGTGTGGCCTTAGAATTTGTTTTATGAACCTAATTGGCTTCCATAAATTGTATCTAGGCCAAGAGAAACCATCTCCCTAAGTTTGTGGGTGTGTGGCCGAAAGAGGAGGCTTGAACTTTAAGAGAAAAAGTGTGATTGTGTGTAAGGTAGCTCTCTCCACCTTCTCTCATGCATGGATGTGTGTTTAGCTTGTCTTAGAATGTGTGTATATGTATTTTCAAGCCATGAAAAGTATGCTAGCATGATTTTATATGCCATGATTCTTGATGACATAATATGTTTTCAAATGAATGCATGATGTTTGTTTGAGTTTGCTTGAGTGTGGAGAGGCCAAGAACTCTTAACCATGGTGAGGATGAGCCAAGAACCTTTAGAATTAGTTAAGATAAAGTAAAGAGTCTCCCAAAAGCAAAGTGGGCTCCCAAGAGTATGGTTGAGTCTAAAGCTCTTAAAGAATGGGTGAGGCAAGTCCAAAATCCATGAGGAAAAGTGTGAGGCTAACCCAAACACTTGGTGAGATCTTGAATTTCTTGTATGACTTGTTCACATGCCAAGCTTGCTTCTTAAATGTTCATGACTTCCATAATAACCATGCATGCATTTTTAAGGCTTACTTTGCATATATTATGTATGATTGAATGGGAGATGAGCTATTAAGATTCTTTGAATCTCATTCCCTCCTCTCCAATGATCTAATATGCTAGGTGGACTAAGTGGATATCGTAATGGGAGCCAACAACATTGAAGAAAGAAGATTGATAACCATATGCCTAGCTTTTGTCTTTTTAGAACCATAATGATGCTTCATGATGTATATTGTTGTGTAAATGGTCTATGACCCTTGATACATGTGTAATTATGATATTATGTGATGTAGGAATGAAAGAATATGTTATATAAATGATGGAATGTAAATTGGGTATATTATGGCATTATAGCTTTATGAATGGCTTTATGGAAATATGCATAAGTGTGGATGAAAAGGCCAAAATGAGATGCATGAGGTTTGGGACCATTTGGGCAGCTCACACAAGTCCTAAATGTGCTTTTAGATTGCCCAGAAGGTGCCAAAACAAAAGAAAAGCCATTTGGCAATTTTGGTACCCTATATGGAGCTAAAATTGACCATAATGGAACCCTATGTCACTTTTTAGCCAAATGAGCTCTTCTTGATCTGAGATTTGGTAGACATTTAGAGCTTGTTGAAAGCTTTTTGGAAACTAAAGACAATAATTTTTGGAGGTCTATAGAATATTTGATGAATTTTCAAAGTTGGCAATTTTTTTGGTTTTGGTATGCTGCACTATTCATTTGGTCCGAAAATGGAATTTGTCACACAAGGCCCAAATGACATCCAATTGCCACAAAATTTTATACAGAGAAACTAGACATTCACAATGACTCATGCCAACTAGAAGAACCTCATTTGGAGGTTGAAAGAGGGAGATATGAATTTTTGAATATTCTATCCAGTATCAAAGAATGCAGCCAACTTGAGTTACTGTTCTATTGAATTTCGAGGTCTGGGCTGCCTGAGCTGGTCTGGAAATATTTTTCCCCTCTAGTTAACATCCACCTATTTCCATTTTCGTATCATTTGAATGGATTTTATTTTTTTGGACTTAATTTGACATTTTCAAAGTTTATTACAGAAATCTATAACAGCATCAAGAGGCAGTTTGATCTCTAGACCTTTTTGGTTGTCAAACGCCCTCTGTGATATATATTATGGTCTGGGCCTATTTTTAGTGTAAAGTAGACATTCATAGCTTTCTAAAATAGCAAAAATGTATGCTTTTAATTTTTCTAGAATTAGTTATGATTTTCCAAAGTTTGGTCAGAAAAAGGGCCAATTTTGGCCGAAAATGCACTTCATTATTTTGAGCCCTTCCTTGATTTACATGAGTTGTGGGCATGGTTTTATGATGCAAAAGAGTTGTATTGATGTAATTAAATACGAGAATGTATAGTATGATCCTACACGATCCACGTGATACCGAATGGAATTTTTATACACGACGCAACGCAATCAAATGTATTATTTTAAGTCATTTTCCCTACTTCCTCCATGTATTTGAGAATATGATGCATAAAAATGATATAAGATGAGCTAGAAATTATGGTGTTACAAGCCCTTTATTTCATTTACACTTGTTTTATCTTTCCTTTCATATCCTACAATTTCTGACTATGCCCGCGTTCTGCTTTTGAGTTCCTTAGCACCCAGGCATCTTACACACTAAGTGTGCCTAACCTTTCTGGCAGGAGAGGGGCTATATACTAGTCCCTCCTCATTTCCTTTAATGTTATTATAAGGGACTCAAATTATACATACTGAACTCGTGCTATTTGAATTTGAATGTTCTTTATTATTAGCATGTTCTTTTCTATATTACTATTTTTTACTAGGGATTACTTTCTGCATGCTTTTCTCACCATTTTGATACTACTGGAATCTCTTTACCTCTCTTTTCTGACTTATCTCGTTATTTAACTAACTAGAATATTTTTCAATTATCAGGATACTTTGGTGATTGATGCCATCGTTTGCTATGCACTTTAGTCACATTACTACTAGGTTGGCCAGAACCCAATATCATGTAACCGTTTTTACAAGCAAACCATAACATTAAACACTAATACATAGGCACCTCATGACTAAGGTCAAAGCCACTATCACCAATATATTACAAGTTTCCCAATAATCTAAAGTATTCCTCTTTTACTTTTCTTTACTTGCCCTTATTCCTGTAAGATACTCAGGGAAAATAGGACTCTTCTTTACTTCATCCCAAGGTCACTTTACATTGCTCGATTGTTTTTACTTCAGGCACTATCATGTTAAAAGGGCATCTATGCCAAGGACAAGTGTGCTTTCTCAAGTACTCAAGCATATCAACTTAATATTTACTCTTAATCTATTATGTCCTCAGCTTGACACCATCATATATTCTCTCTCTTTTACCTTTACTATCCTTTTACTTAAGTAAAAGGATGTTTTACTACTGGCTGTCCTTCTTGCTAGTTTGTGTTTCTTTACACTCAAGAGCACCTATATTTTTCTTGGGTTCCTCTACTTGTTCACACTCTCTATAACATCAAAGGGGTCTACTTTTCGTATACTCTTGCTTTACTTTTAACTAGACTATCTCTTTGTAAGAAAAATTCTATTTCATGTAATCCTAGGAATTTCATTCGATAGAACTCTTGGCTTACACTCTTTCTCTACATAATGCAAAGACTCACCTTCTTGGCAGTCTCTAGCTCCCTCGAGCTTCCTTAAGGGTACTAAGGAACTAATTGTTTGTCTAAACTCATTTCTACGTTTGAATCAGAGCTAGGCATTCTCTCTATTTAATCTTTTACTTTCATCCCCCAGAGCACAGTATACTGATTTTATAGTTTTACTAACTCAATCCAAGACACGTACTCTTAATGTCTGCATTCTACCTTACTAAAGACTCATGCTTTACTGGATGATCTAATTACTTATGTGCCTTAACCCTGCAATATTCTCATATTAAGGAGCTTGTCTGACTAACTATTGGACCCCTATCTATTTACTTTTCTATGCTTAGTCTACTCATTTAGTCATTACTAAAGTGAGGGCATCTTTTCAGTGGCTAGTTTCTCAGCTTTTCCCCACTTCCCCTTATCACTGTACTTTACAATTCAAGGGGGTCTATCTAGGGAAATTTGCTAACCACTGCTGGGTGCTTTCCCTAGCTCAGGATATCTCATCCTCCCTTTATTAATCCAAGGAGAACCTTTACTGAGCCTTTAGTCACAATCAATTTCTCCTTTTACATTGTGTTTTCTTTTTACACATCTCACCTAGATGATGCTACTAGTCACTTTCCTTAGGCGTCAACTTATACTTAGCCTGGGCTACCTATCTCATCAAACTTATAGCTTACAATAAGCCCTAATTTACTCATATAGGCTTATGATCAAACTTAGTACTTTTTAAACTACTCTCATTCTCTTCTGAATCTCTATCATAATCATACTCATCTCTAGGTGTTACCTATTGAGGTACACCCTTCTAGAACACTCACTATATTTCTTATTACTGGTAGCCTTACCTTATGTAAATTTGAAGGCTACATCAACATCCCATTAACAGGGGTCTAGGATCTTGTCAACAAGATCTCATATATTATAGTGGAGAATTCAAGACCTTGTAAACAAGGTTCTCCTGATAATGTCTACAAGGTCTTAAACTCATCATGTTAGCCTATCATTTAGAATTTTATAGGGTGAATATCCTAGGTTGGAGTCAACACCTTAGAGGCGGGTCTCAACAACCTTATTATTCTTATGTCTAACATTCTCTAATGTTGAGTTCTTTCTCAGTCTCAACTGCTAGGCCCACTAATTACATGTTACTTACTGATCTTCCATGACCATTTACTACTCTTTTTTCTTTTTCATACTAGGGGTTCCTGCTATCTGTGCATCAATTGGCCCCATAGTAGCTCATTCCTTAGGTTGGCCTAAATATGGAGCAATAAGGCCTTTTATACTACAATTTGCTATGGCTAATTAGCATCGGAGTTTACCCTAGTTTCCTATCCAAGTATTGGCTATGGCTAACGTCTTAATTGGCCATGGTGAGGACTTCCTTGGATTGCCTCGCTACTTCATGAAATAATTGGCTGTGACTAAGTGTTTAATTGGTCATTGCTAATTTCCTCTAATTGACTTGCTTCTTCATGAATTGGAAACTTCATCTTTAGCTACAACAAACCCAAGCCTCATTGCCTTTGTATCTAATCCATCATCAAGCTAAAGGGTTCCACCTCTTGCTTTTATTCATGCATATCTAGCTGTCACCTCTAGGTTGTAACTTAACTTCTGGCTTAAGAAATAACCTTTTAGGTTCTGAAATTCATGTAGACATTTAGGTACTATGGCTAGGGGGTAACTCTTCTTCTCATTTCCCATCTAAACTAGTCATGTGCAGCTGCAGTCTCATCTCATACTGCACTGCATCACTGCTTGTCTTTGCATAAGCAAGACATCTCATAATGGTCTGAGTATGGCTATTAAGGAGAATTAGGCCTTACATACTCTCTCTAGCAAGCCTTTTCATATCAACAAGATCATTTCTCATTGTTCATGACCTAGGGCTTACTATTGATTCCAATGAGCTATCATATTTCATAGAGCTCTAGCTATCAGATCACTTTTGCTCTGCTCAAGTTATTCTAGAGGCCAACCCTTTCCCAATGTTCACTATCTACTCCAAGACCATTCTACAAGTTACTTATTATAAACATAGCCATGAACTACCTTTACACACCCAAGATGTCTCATACAAGGTTTTACATAACTATACAAACCTTTACATAGCCTTGTTGCCACATCCTCAAGCTAAATCCAACCTTAGAGAGCCTAAAACTTTGCTCTGATACAATACATGTAACACCATATTTACTAAGCCCATCTTACCTCATTGCTAGGCTTATCTCCTTGGATAACATAAGATTTCCAAAAAGAACTATCAAGAATACCTCATTAAATTACGTTACGTCATAAGAAATAATTTTATATGGTGTCCTGTGAGCCATATGGACTCACTCATCTCATTCTTATATTTAAATACATAATTACAACTCATAACAAGCTCAAGAAGTGGCCTAGAACTCGAGCAAAGGGAGTGGATACATAAAATGCAATGGTGCAACCTCGGCCAAGAATTCTAGCATATTGACATGAATTTTGAAAAATCATAACTAATTCTAAAAAAATTGAAATCATCCATATTTACCATTATTGAAAGCTACATATGTCTACTTTATGATAAAAATAATTCCAAGTCACAAAAGAGGTTGTTAGCCACTAGAAATTGATGGAACAGTACCACAGGTTGATTATCATTACTAGTACTGACCTCTAACTTCAAAAATTCATATCTCCCTGCTCAGAGGCCAAATTGGGGTGATCTTCGATGGCCATGGAAAGTTCATCATGTCTAGTGTATGCTTGTACAAGTTCATGAGTATTGGAAATCATTTGGCTCATGAATGATGGCAGCCCACATTTCTGACCATACTAACAGTGTCTGCATCAGTTCAGCAGAAAAATGCCTACTTTGGAAATTCATAATGAATTCCAAAAAGCTCCAAATAATATGGTCTTTAGATTCCTAAAAAGCTCTAGATAAGATCTATGTGTGTGCCAAATTTCATAGGCAAATTCGTTCATTAGGTCAGTTGGTCAGATCTTAACATTGGGTTATGAAATGGTCTATTTTGTGTCATCAAAACGGTCCAAATGGTCCAAAATTGCTTCTAAGGAAACCATGGCCACTGTGAGCATGTGGGGAATGCACCAAAATGACCTTCTAAACTTGTCTCAAAGGTGCATAAACCCATAAATTAAAGTAACAATTGCTAGGGATTTCATATACAACTAGGATTTCATCAATTGCTATCCATAAGGCCTTAAAGTAACAATTTCAAGACATTTTGATGTCATGCTCTCATCACTTCAAGATGGTTGGCTTTCATTACCTTGCTCTCTTGGTCCATCTAGCATGTTAGAATATTGGAAAGGAGGGGATGAGATTCAAAGAATCCCAATAGCTCATCTTTAATTCAATCTACATAAAGCATGCAAAACAAGTCTCACAAATATATGCATGGCATATGGACATGTGCAATCATTCAAGAAGCATTCTTAGCATTTGAAAAAGTCATACATAGCATACATAGGCTTGCCAAGCAAGTGGATTGGCCTCACCTATTTACTTGTGGATTTTGGATTTGCCTCACCCATTCTTTAAGAGGTTCTTGGACTCAACCATGCCCCTGGGAGTCAACCTTACTCTTGGGAAACTCTTTACTTTGTCTTAACCAATCTTAAAAGTTCTTGGCTCATCCTCACCATGGCTAAAGGTCTTTTGCCTCACCACACTTAAGCAAGCCAAGGCAAATATCATAAACGTCATTTGGAAAACATAATACATAATCATGGTACCATGGAGTAAGAGCTCATACTAAAACATTTTTCATGGCTTGAAATACATATACACACATTCAAAGACAAGTAAAGCAAGCAATCATGCATGAGAGAAGGTGGAGAGAGCTACCTTGCTAATATTTGTACACTTTTTCCTTAAGCCTTGAATCCTCTCCCTTGACCTCACATACCCAAAAAGGTGGAGATCATTACTTTTTGGCCTAAACACAATTTATGGAAGCCAATTAGGTCTATGGAATTAATTCTAAGGCCATACAACTTATTTAGACTCTAGCTTGGTCTATAAACCCCTTTATATTTCCAAGAATGCACCTAATGAAGTAACACCTATCAATTAAATTCTAGGCTCCATTCTTTTCTTTCAAATATGATTCTTGACTCCTTTTAAGCCTCTTGGAGTCATCACACAATTAAAATAAAGAGCCTAATTATATGTTGCTTCTTTAGGTCATATTATGAAACATAAAGCACTAACTCACTTTCCATGGTTTCTAAATTTTTTCCAAGGCTTCCCTTTATCTTCACTCATCATATATGACTCAAAAATGGGCTTGGAACAAATTAAAACTATCCCTAGGCACACAAATTCCTTTAGGCTGAGACTAGGAAGCTTTATGATCTCCTTGAACTTTGCTTTGTTTTCTTGACAGAGGAAGTATATGGGGAGACTTCTAGGGATCTTAGGAGCTTAGTTAAACTCTCATTTAGACATAGGAATCTAGATATTAAATCAGATTTTGTAAGGAACATATGAAACCCTAGACTTTGCATCTTGAATTTTCATGGTTATTTGTTAATTCTCTTTGCATATTATTAATTTTTACACCATTTTTCCTAAGAATCACCCTTGGTTTTGCCTAAAACTCAAATAGGTCTTCTCAAGTAGGGCGAAATGGTGAAGAAAGGGAGCAAGGGGTAGTAACCATAGAAGAAGAAATTATCTTATTTTCTTGCTTTTTCTCACTTGTCTCCTCTTTTCAAATCTGAATTTTTCCCTCAATTTCTCCCTTAAAACAAATTTATAAACTTCATTATAATCATAAGAAACAAAAGAGAATGGAAGAGAAGACGTTTGGAAAGAGGAAGGCATAAAAAACTACCAAAATTTCATACCTTTTTGCTTGAATTTCTCCTCCTCTCCTTCCTCTTATGCACCTCATCCTAGTGCTTCTTTCTTTAATTTAAGGGAAAAACATATGAGCATACATGAGGGTGAGAGCGGGGGCCCTACTTATATATATAAAGGAGGAAAAAAACTTCTCAAAACTTCTTATTTTGCCCTTTGTTCTTGACATTTTTGTTTCTAATTGATTTTAGCTCCTTTTTTAGAACTATCTTTTCCATTACGAAATTTAGATTCCCAATATAGTAAAATGCCTTTGGAATCACTCAAATCGAAGCTAAAACATTCCTGAATGAATCTGTCAAAGTTCGAGTACACCGACATTGAAAAACATCCACCGGAGGGGCTTTAGCTGTCCCATACCTTCCCATGGTTTTCAGGGCCTCTGAGAACCCTAGGGAACTCAAAACTTTTACTTAAAAAGCCCTCCTATGTGAATTCCAAAATTTGCTCAAAATTATAAAAATGCCATTATGTTTCATAAGTTTTTCATCAAATTTTGTTTCTTCATTCTAACTCTGTTGTTCTTTCTGTCTGAGCTGGGATTCTCATTTTTAGGAGTCTAGAATGCTTCCCAAATTTTTTAGGACCTTAACTAAGTCATTTCGGGGGACTTCCTTTTGTATTCGGTGAGTTTTATTTATTTACAAAGAAACTGTACATTACGTTTCTCACACTTTCTCTCATTTTCAGAAAACCAAATGTTACATTTCTCCCCCCTTAAATAAATTTCGTCCTTAAAATTTGGGGTATATTTTCTTCTTATTCTTTTCTTTTCTGTCTAACTTTTTTCTTTTCCTTCTTGGTTTTATACGGTTTTCTCAGCGATTTTACTAATTTAAATTTTTCGTAGCCAGGGAATTTTCATACCAGATTTTAATGAGAGTTCTATTATTATAACATACTAGCTAGTTCTTTTAATAAGGGAAAGAAATTCCTAACTCTGGAGGCCGATCTTGGGAGAGCTTACTTATCATATCGGGTTAGTTTTAACCTGTTTGTAGAGGTTAACATTTCTTTCAGTGGACTCTTTTACATATCTAGGGAGGTAAAATATTTTGTATCACGTCTCCTGTATCCTCTCTCAATGGCTTCTCATAACATCTCATTTTCTTTTCTAATCATTATAGCCATAGGAGGTTTCTGTCTGTTTATTTACTTATTTACATGTACCATCCACTGTTCATCTTTGCATTCTTTCTTACTAACACATCCCATGATTACAATTCACATTTCTTTCTATCACAAGCCTCATATCTCAATTGCTTACTGGGATTACAACTCCTTTAAGGAGTTTCTACTTTCAATGATCCCAACTTCTCTATTTACTACTACATCTGTACATCTGTCTCTGTAGGTTAGGACTTTTCTCACTTTCTTTGCTCAGTTATTGTGGCATTTTATAGTCCCTCATTTCAACACTAATAGGCCTAACATGTGTGTCTCATACTAGCACTGAAGAGCTACTACCATTGACTACTATTGAGTTCTAGTGGGATGCTAGCTATACTTACAGTTTTGCTCACTAGAGATATACTATACCACTTACCTAATATCAAAACTGCACCAGACCCCTTTCTAAATACATATGCTAGCATGCAAGGATCTCTCTATCTCTCGATTAGGGCAACTATCTGCTAGGTAGTGGTTCATCTGGTTCTAACTTTGGAAAGCTAATTTCTTACTTTTCTCATCCTATACACTATGCTAATCTCTTAAGAGAGCTAGTTAGTGGTCTAACTGTCTAAGTAAAGCCTTTATATCTCTGTGGCAATGGTCTACCAGACTCAGGAAGTCTGTAGTCTTTAAGATGAAAGCTAACTGAAATTGTACTGGTCTTTGAGACTAACTACTATGTAAAACTATCTCAGGTCGTCATCTCACCAGATAACTATCATGTTGTGGCTAGGGCTCTCTATAATTCTATAGGATCTACTGTAACCCTTGGGTCTACTGCGACCTCTCAGAGCCCTATTAGAGTCTACTACAATCCATTGTGATATACTAGGATCTATTATGATCCATCTCTGAGAGACGTCAAAGCCTAAGATTACTATATCTGATAGTAAAATACATACTCACTAAGTCCGGTTGCCATCACTCATAATAGCTGAGGCTAAACTCAGAAGTACATCGTGCTCTTCGTGCAAAGTGGGTTCTATGTCATCTGATTCTTTAGGATCCTGTCATACGATACTAGGGAGCATTTTAATTTTCACTCATCACTTCTCATAAGATCCTCAGATTCCCACTTTAGCCCCTTTTTACTTGGGCTTTCTTTCTTACTCTATTGACTTACTTACTTTATATATACTCATTTTAACCTTCCTCTCATATCTTGCAGTTTCCAACTATGCCTATGTTCTACTTTTAAATGCCTTGGCACTAGAGCATCTCACACTCTGAGTGTGGTTAACATTTATGGTAGGAGAGAGGCTATACATTAGTCCTTACTTATTTTGTTTACATGTATTATAAGGGACTCAGGTGATGTATACTAAATCTGGCATTCTTTACTGGGGATTCCTTTCTGCATACTTTTGTTACTATTTTGATATTCTTGGAATCCCTTTACCTTTCTTTTCTGACTTATCTCATTATCTAGCTAACTAGGATACCCTTTGATTATTGGGACACTTTGATGATTGATGTCATTGTTTGCTACACACTTAAGCCACATTACTACCAGGTTGGCCAAACCTAATATCATGTAGCCTCTGTTGTAAGCAAACTATAACATCAAACACTAATACACAGGCGCTTCATGACTGAGCTCAGAGTCATTATCGCCAGTATATTACAAGTTTCCCAACAATCTAAAGTATTCCTTTCTTACTTTCCTCTATTTGCCTTATTCTCATAGAGTGATCGGAGAAAATAGGATTCTTCCTCTGTTCCATCTTGAGATCTCTCTATATTGCTTGGCTATTTTTACTTTGGGCACTTTCATGCTAGAAGGGTGACTATGCCAAGGACAAGTGTGCTTTCTTAAGTACTCAAGCACATTAACTGAATATCTATTCTCAATCTAATATGTCCTTAACTTGAACATTGTCATATCTTTTCTTTCTACCTTTCTTATCCTCTTACTTAGGTAAAAGGATGTTCTACTACTAGTTGTTTTTGTTGCTAGTTCAAGTTTCTTTACACTCAAGAACACTTGCATTTTTCTTGGGTTCCTCTACTTGTTCACTCTCTATAACATCAAGGGGTCTACTTTTTCTCATATTCTTGCTTTATTTCTAACTAGACCATCCCTCTGTAAGAGGAGTTCTATTACATATAATCCCAGGAGTTTCATTCTATGGCACCTTTGGCTTACACTTTTCTTTGCATAATACAAGACTCGTCTTCTGAGGCAGTCTTTAATTCCCTCAAGCTTCCCTGAGGGTACTAAGGCACTAACTGTCTATCTCAACTTATTTCTACATTTATATCAGATCTGGGCTTTCTTTTTATTTAACCTCTTTAGCCTCATCCCTAGGAGCATAGTATACTATTTTTAGGGTTTTACTAACCCAATCCTGGACATGTATTCTCACTGTCCAGATTTTACCTTACTGAAAACTTATGCTCTACTGGGTGCTCTAATCATGCATGTGCCTTAACCCTATATTATTCTCATATTAGGGAGCTCATCTAACTAGTCATTGGACTCCTATCTATTTACCTTTTTAGGCTTAGTCTACTCATTTAGTCATTACTAAAGTAAGGGTATCTTTTCTGTAGCTAGTTTCTCAACTCTTCCTCGCTTCCCTTATCATTATACTTTATGACTCAGGGGATCTATCTAAGGGAATTTACTAACCACTACTAGGTGGTTTCCTCTACATAAGGATGTCTCATCTTTTCTTTCTCGATCTAAGGAGAACTTTCACTGAACCTTTCATTCACATATCTCACCTGTATGAGGCTACATGAGGGTGAGAGTGGGATGCCACTTATATATAAGGGAGGAAGAAGAACTTTTCAAAAATTTCCATTTTGCCTTTTGTTCTTGGCATTTTTGTTTCTAATTCGTTTTAGCTCCTTTTTGAGAACTATATTTCCATTATGAAATTTAGGTTCCCAATTTAGTAAAATGCCTTTGGAATCACTCAAATCAGAGCGAAAACCTTCCCGAACGAATCCGTCAAAGTTCAGGTATACTGATATTGGAAAACATCCACTAGAGGGGCTTTAGCTGTCCCAGGCCTTCCCATGGTTTTTAGGGCCTCTGAGAACCTTGGAAAACTCAGAACTTTCATTTAAAAAGCCCTCCTATGTGAATACCTAAATTTGTTCAAAATTATGAAAATGCCATTACGTTTCGTAAGTTTTTAGTCAAATTTCATTTCTTTATTCTATCTTCATTTTTCTTTCCATCTGAGCTTAGGATTCTCATTTTTAGGAGTCTAGAATGCTTCCCAAAATTTTTTGGGACCTTAACTAAGTCATTTCGAAGGACTTCCTTTTATATCTGGTGAGTATCATTTGTTTACAGAGAAACCATACATTACATTTCTCACGTTTTCTCTTGTTTTCAGAAAATCGAATGTTACACTAGAACACTTTTGATGACTTAAAACACACATATACACATTCAAAGATAAGGTAAACACATATTTATGCATGAGAGAAAGTGGAGAGAGCTACCTTTGCCATACAAGCACACTTTTTCTCTTGAAATTATGCTCTCTTCCTGGGCCTCACACACATAAGGAGGTGGAGATTATTTCTCTTAGCCTAGACACACCATATGGAAGCCAATTATACTCTTGAATCAAATTCTAAAGCCATACATTCACTAGAAAAGCTAGGTAGTTCATATGGCTCTTTTATGGTTCCATAATGCACTTAATGAAGCAATCTTAAGAAAACATTATCTTTGCTCCATTCTCTCCATCCTTTTATGATTCTTAACTCCATTTCAACCTCTTGGAGTCATCACACAATGAAATCAAGGAACCTAACTAGGTGTTGCTTCTTTAAGCCATAATATAGCACCTATAATACCATCTCACTATCTAGGGCTTTTAAAATTTTAAAATTTTTCCAAGGCTTCCTCTCATCCTCTTCCATCATATATGACTCAAAAATAAGCTTGGAACAAATTAAAACTACCCCTTGGTGCTCCAAACTCTCTAGGTCATGGCTATGGACCAAGGAGACAAGAAGTGAGTTTGCTTTATTTTCTTAATGGAAGATGCATATGAGGAGCCTTCTAGGGATCTCAAGAGCTCATCCAAACACTCATTTAGGCCTAGGAACAATTGCATCAAATTAGATTTTTAGTGGAACACTTGAAACCCTAACTTTGCTATCTTAAAAAATAATGGTTCTTTGTTAATTTTCTTTCCATATTCTCATTCTTCACACCCAATTTCCTAGGATTCACCCTTGGTTCTACCCTAAATCCAAGCCCTCTTGGAGTTCCCTAAGGTGGCCGAACCTACAAGAGAGAGGGGCAGGAAGAAGCTTCCATAAGAGTAAGATTTTACCTTGTTTCCTCACTTTTTTCTTACTTGTTCTTCACTTGGTTGGCTTCCTTTCCTCAAAAACGAAATTCCTCTCTCTGTTCTGCCCTAAAATAGCACCAAAACTTCATTAAAACCATGGGAATGAAACTTGAAAGGAGAGAAACAAGTTTGGAAGAAGAAGGAGCATGAAAATCTATGAAATTCTTGACCTTTTTCTTGATTTTTCTCCCCTTTTCTCTCTTCCTTGGTGCACCTAAGAGAGCTGGTCTTTCTGAGTTGTGGCTAGATGCCATGAAATCTGAAATTCAATCCATGTATGACAATCATGTCTAGACCTTAATTAATCCACCTGAAGGTATTATAACCATTAGGTGTAAATGGGTTTTTAAGAAGAAAACTAATATGGATGGAAAAGTGCATACTTTCAAAGCACGATTGGTTGCAAAAGGATTCAAACAAACCCATGGTAAAGACTATGATGAAACTTTTTCACCAATTGCTATAATTAAGTTAATAAGGATCCTTCTTGCCATAGCTACATATTATGACTACGACATTTGGCAGATGGACGTCAAAAATGCATTGCTTAATGGAAACCTACTTAAGGATGTGTACATGACACAACTTGAAGGTTTTATTCATCTAGAGGATAATGGGAAAGTTTGCAAGCTTCAAAGATCCATTTATGGATTGAAGCAAACATCTTGGAGTTGGAATCTTCGTTTTAATGAAACAATCAAACAGTTTGGTTTCATTCAAAATAAAGATGAACCTTCTGTTTACAAGGAGTTTAGTAGGAGCATGATTGTGTTTCTAGTGTTGTATGTTGATGACATCCTACTTATTAGAAATGACATTCCTACCTTGCAGAATATCAAAGTTTGGTTAGTAAAATGTTTCTCAATAAAAGACTTAGGATAGGCAAATTATACCCTAGGGATTAGGATCTATAGAGATAGATCTAAAAGGATGATTGGTCTAAGTCAAAGTGCTTATATAGATAAGGTATTGCATAGATTTAGTATGCAATATTCTAAGAGGAGATACATACCAATGTCTCATGGCATCAATCTCTGTAAGAGTCAGTGTCCTTGTACACATATGCGTGTGATCATATGAGCAAGGTTCCATATGCTTCAGCCATTGGATCCATTGTGTATGCAATGTTGTGCACTTGACCTGATGTCTCATATGCCTAGAGCATGACTAGTAGATGGGATCCAAGTGAGAGTCATTGGACATCTGTCAAGAACATCTTTAAGTACTTGAGAAGGACTAAAGATGTGTTCTTGATATATGGAGGATTGGAAGATGAGCTTACTGTTAAAGGTTACACAAATGCAAGTTTCCAATCTAATAAATATAACTTTAGATAGCAATCAAGATTTGCATTAGTTTTGAATGGTGGTGTAGTAAGTTGGAAGAGTTCTAAACAAAGTACAATAGCATATTCTATAATAGAGGCTGAGTACGTAACAGTATCAAATGTAACTAAGGAGGCTGTTTGGATCAAGAAGTTCATTGCTAAGCTAGAAGTAATAACTAGTATTTCAAATCCAATAGATCTATTTTGTGATAACAATGGTGCGATTACATAGGCTAAAAAGCCCATATCACATCAAAGGTCTAAACACATACTCAGATGTTATCACCTCATTCAAGAAATTATTAAAAGAGGGGATGTTAAGATATGCAAAGTACCAATAGATGACAATATTGCTAATCCTCTTACAAAACCTCTTGCATAGGAAAAACAAGAATGCCATGTTAGGTCATCAGGTATTAGATACATGCATAATTGGGCCTAGTACAAGTGGGAGGTTGTTGGAGATTATGCCCCAGGCTTATAAATTTATTGTGAACATTGCCTTGATTTAATAAAAGAGTTTTATTATTATATTGTTTGCATATTTTCCATATAATGAGATCCTTGGGTAATTGTAATTATCCTAAATGTCTCTAGTCAATCATCATTATGGGAACAATAATGAATTAAGACTAGTATGATTTTGATTGATGATCATGTATATAGATATAAATCAAAGTCATAAACACTTGTAAGGCACCAAGGTCCTAGACTGACCTATTGTGAGATAGCTACATGGACTAGGTCATAAGCGTATCTCATCTATAGCCATATTACTGAGTCCTTAGACCTGAGACCACCATAGATTCCTATATGAGGATCATTGCACTTTAACATAATCAAAAGTTGCCTTTAATTGGCTGATCATAAAGGTTGTGATCGAATACAATGGGATCCATGCAGAGGAAGATGAATGGTCAAGAAAGGATTTGTTCTTCTTATAGAGAGAAAGATATCTTTGGGCCCCTCCATAAGTAAGACTGAAAAATGCATAATCGTGCTCAATTGAAAGGAGTTTCATTTGTTTTAACAATCTACTTAGAGATCGAGAAAGCATGGTCAAGCGATGCAAGGATGACGTCTCCATGCCTTGTGCTTGACCTAGATATCGTGTGACAAAAGAGACTTGACATGGGCTATAGGATAGGTTGCATCAGATCATCGATCCTTATATAATTTGGGTAGTCATAATATCTTGCTAGATGCCACTTATGACTTGTGGGCTAAAAGGAATTTTGGGTCTATTGCCAACATTATATGGGCCTACAAGGTCATACATAAGAATAGGCCAACATGAGCTAGAATATTCAGATTCATTGAACCTAGAAGGCGTCTAGATTCAATGAATGTCCAAATTCATTGAACCTAGAAAAACGTCTAGATTCAATGAATATAATGTCCATATTCGATGTATTTAGTCTTTAGATTATTTCCTATTTCGAATATAAGATTATCTTATTTTTTTTGTTAGGATAATGTATTCTCTCTTGATAAGGTGGTAGACAAATTTAATATATATTAGTTTTGAAATTTGAAATTTGATAAGTTTAAATTTTATTTAAACTTTAATTTTGAAATTAGTTGCCTGATAAGTTTAACTTCGATTTAAACTATAATTTAATATTAATTTTGGCTTGGAGACCAACCAAAACTCTCTTATAAAAAGGGGTGTTAGGGTTTCCTATGAGATACAATTTTTAAGCTGTAATAGTACACCACCAGAGAGAGAGAGAGAGAGAGAGAGAGAGACGACTTTTGCCATACACTAAAGAAGTCATGTGGTTTTGTGGACAAGCTTGGAGAAGGACATTCATGTAATGTGGTGTTAGCACACTGTTCGTGTAGGAAATCCCATTTGTGTGGATTGTAACATCCAGTTCTCTAAAAACGAGAGAAAACGTGAGAAACGTAACATACGGTTTCTTTGCCAACAAACGAAATTCACCGGATATAAAAGGAAGTCCCCCGAAATGAATTAGTTAAGGTCTCAAAAAATTTGGGAAGCATTCTAGACTCCTAAAAATGAGAATTTTAGGTTCAAAGGTAAAGAAAAATGGAGCTAGGATGGAGAAATAAATTTTGACAGAAACTGACAAAACGTAATGGCATTTTCATAAATAAGTGCAACTTTTGGAAAAACATATAGGAGGGCTTTTTAAATGAAAGTTTTGAGTTGCCCAGGGTTCTTAGAGGCCCCAAAAACCATGGGAAGCCCCAGGACTAGTAAAACTCCTCCGGTGTACGTTTTTTAATGTCGATTGACCCAAACTTTACCAATTCGTTTGGTAAGGTTTTAGCTCCAAATTGAGTGATTCCAAAGGCATTTTATTAAATTGGGAACCTAAATTTTATAATGGAAAATATGGTTCTAAAAAAGGAGGTAAAATGAGGTTGAAAGAAATTGCCATTACGGAAGGATAAAATTAGAATTTTTGAAAAAGTGTGTTTTTAGAAGCTCTCACACATTTCTCCTTTCTTCTCCCATCCTCTTAAGCATGAAATTTCTACCCAAAATACAGAATATGATCTGCTCTCTTAGGCTCACAAGAAGGGGAAGAAAAGGAGGAGAAAAATCAAGAAAAAGGTATGGAGAAAGCAAGATTCAAGTGAGAAAAAGCAAGAAAACTAGGTAATTTCTCTTCCTATGGTTACTACCTTTGGTTCCTCTCCTCCTCCATTTCACCTAGCATCAGAAACCCTAGGAGGACTTGATTTTTAGGCAGAACTAAGGATGAAACTAAGGAAAAAGGGTGTGGAGATTAAGAATATGTAAAGGGAATTAACAAAAAATTATTAGATTTCAAAATGTAATTTCTAGGGTTTCAATTGCACCTTGTGAAATATAATTTTGTATAATGATTCCTAAGCATAAATAAGAGTTTAAATGAGTTCCTAAGATCCCTAAGATGCTCCCCATATGCTTCTTTCCTTGAGAAAACAAAGAAAGCCCCAAGGAAGCCAAAATGCTCTTTGTCTTGGCCAAGGGAGGTTCTCCTAGCTAGGGAGAGTTTTAAATTTTTCTAAGCCCATTCTTGAGTCATATATGATGAATGAAAATGATGGGAGACCTTGGGAAAAATTTAGAACCCATAGAAAGTGAATTGGTGCTTTATGTTCCATATTATGACCTAAAAAAGCAATATGTAGTTATGCTTTTGGTTTTGATTGTGTGATGACTCCAAGAGGTTTAAAAGGAGTTAAGAATCATATTTGAAAAGAAAGAATAGAGCTTAGAATTTAATTGACAGGTATTGCTTCATTAGGTGCAATTATGGAATCATAATGAGGTTTATAGATCAACCTAGAGTTTAAGCAAGTTGTGTGGTCTTAGAATTAATTTCATAAACCTAATTGGCCTCCATAAATTGTGTCTAGGCCAAAAAGGAATGATCTCCACCTTCTTGGGTGTGTGAGGTCAAGAGAGAGGATTCAATACTTAAAGAAAAAGTATACAAATGTTAGCAAGATAGCTCTCTCCACCTTCTCTCATGCATGATTGCTTGCTTTACTTGTCTTTGCATGTGTATGTATATTTTAAGCCATGAAAAATGTTATAGCATGAGCTCTTACTCTATGGTATCATGATGATGCATTATGTTTTCCAAATGATGTTTATAATATTTGCTTTAGTTTGATTGAGTGTGGTAAGGCCAAGAACCTTTAGTCATGGGGAGGATGAGCCAAGACCCTTAAGATTGGTTGAGACAAAGTAAAGAGTCTCCTCAAAGTGAGTGTAACATTCAGTTTTCTGAAAATCCAAGAAAATGTAAGGAAACGCAAGAAACGTGACATATGGTTTCTCCATCAATGTACGAAATTCACTGATGTGAGACTCCGTAGAAACCGGTTCTAGGAACCCCAAATTACACGGATCAGTGATCGAATTTTGGCATGTAGCACAAGAACAAATAATATGGACAATAAGCAACAAAGAACAAAGAACAAAGAACAAAGAAAATGAACAAAGAAGAAGAAGAAGAAGAAGAGATGTTGGTCAATAGAATTGAACCCTAAGAGAACCCGTCTCTTAGAACCCTAATCTGGGACGCCACAAAGGAAACCACTCCTTTGATAAGTCAAAGATTTTCTCCAGCACACAAAGGCCACAAGAGAAACCTCACAAGTCAGAAATGATTCTGAAAAGATAATTCGTTCAATCTGCCATCCTTAGAGTACAAGTGGGCCTTATATAGGCATTTGAAAAATAAAACCCTAAACAGAATAATTCCTAGGTTACATGGCGAGAAAAATAAAAGAAATTTAAATCTAAACAAATTCACCAAGAATGGTGCCTAAAATCTGAAACAACAACAATCAAATTAAAACAAAATAAAACTAAGAGGATTTTGTGGAAAATGGCTGATTTTGTGGAAAATGGCTAGACTCCTTCAATTAGGCTCCCTTTGGGCTTGGGCTAGCATCTTGTAGGAATGATATAATCTTTATGCCAATTTGTTCCTTTTGGGCTTCATATTCAGCTAAGACTATGGGCTCCAAGTCTATTAGTTTTTGGATCACTCTATTCAAGGCCTCCTTCATAGCTTTGGCTCTTGATCTTGTGCATGGGCCTCCCATACCTTGCAATGGATCTTTAGTTGGCCATCTTTTAGAGTCACGTCCAGCCCTTTTGTTTCCAAGTTCTTGATTTTGTTCAAGCTTCTTCAAATCTCCTATCTCACCTCCATCATTCCCTCCCTCCTGAAAAGGATTTGTCCTCGAATCTGCAATATCAAAATGAGAAAGGTCAGCCACATTGAAAGTTGCGCTTACATTCCCATAAGAACTAGGTAAATCAATTTTATATGCATTATCATTTATTCTTTCCAACACTTGGAAAGGACCATCGCCTCTTGGGTGTAATTTGGACTTCCTTTGTTCAGGAAACCTTTCTTTCCTCAAATGAACCCACACCCAATCTCCTGGTTCAAAGATAACCTTCCTTCGGCCTTTATTAGCATGTTGAGCATATTGCTCATTCTTGCGCTCAATGTTCGCCTTAACCTTAGCATGAAGATCCTGCACAAACTTAGCTTTCTTTGCACCTTCAAGGTTAGCAAACTCATTACAAGGCAAAGGAAGTAGATCTAAGGGAGTCAAAGGATTAAAACCATATACAATCTCAAAAGGAGAAAACTTAGTTGTAGAATGCAAGGCACGATTATATGCAAACTCAATGTGAGGCAAACACTTTTCCCAATTCTTTAAATTTTTTTGAATTACAACACGTAATAAGGAAGAAAGTGTTCGATTCACCACTTTGGTTTGTCGATCCGTTTGAGGATGTGCAACTGTAGAAGACACAAGCTTTGTACCCAGCTTAGCCCACAAAGTTTTCCAAAAGTGACTAACAAATTTAACATCACAGTCACTCACAATAGATCGGGGCAAACCATGCAATCTAACAATCTCCTTGAAAAACAAATCAGAAATATGGACAGCATCATTTGTTTTTGAGCAAGCAATGAAATGAGCCATTTTACTAAATCGATCAACAACAACAAATATGCTATCCTTTCCACTAGATGTTCTAGGCAATCCAAGCACAAAATCCATTGAAATATCTACCCAAGGATGAGAAAGAACAGGTAAAGGAGTATACAAACCATGTGGTTGCATTTTAGATTTAGCGTGCTTGCATGCAATGCACCTTTTACATATAGCAATCACATCCCTATGCATATGAGGCCAATAAAAATGTTCCTTCAACATGGATAAAGTCTTTTCTATCCCAAAGTGTCCCATCAAACCACCCCCATGAGATTCTTTAACTAAAAGCTCACGCATAGAACAAACAGGCACACACTATTTATTTCCTTTAAACAAGAAACCATCAAATCTAAAGAAATCATGAGCACCATGTTTTTCACACAACTTCCAAGTTTTAGCAAAATCAGCATCACATTCATACATGCTTTTGAAAGATTCAAAACCAATTAACCTAGCTTGCATGGATGTAATGAGACTATACCTCCTAGACAAAGCATCAGCCACAACATTTTCTTTCCCCTTTTTATGTTTAAGTACATAAGGAAATGACTCAATGAATTCAAGCCACACAGCATGCCTCTTATTCAACTTATCTTGGGTCTTTAGGTATTGAAGACTCTTATGATCAGAATGGAAAACAAATTCCTTAGACCATAAATAATGTTGCCAATGTTCCATAGCTCTTTTTAAAGCAGACAATTCCTTGTCATAAGTTGAATAATTCAAACAAGCACCACTAAGCTTTTCACTAAAGTAAGCAATAGGCCTAGACTCTTGCATCAAAACAGCACCAATACCAATTCCAGAGGCATCACATTCAACTTCAAAAACTTTAGAGAAATCAGGAAGAATAAGTAGAAGGGCATTGGTCAATTTATCTTTCAAAGTGTTAAAAGCCGCCTCTTGTGCCTCACCCCATTTAAAGACAACATTTTTCTTTACCAGCTCATTTAAAGGTGCAGCAAGGTTTGAGAAGTCCTTTACAAAAGGTCGATAGAAACTTGCAAGTCCGTGGAAACTCCTCACCTCACTAGCATTCTTAGGTGTTGGCCACTCCCGAATTGCCTTCACCTTCTCTTCATCCACCCGAAGGCCATCACTACCTACAAAAAAACCAAGGAAAACAACAGAATCTAAGCAGAAAGAGCATTTCTTTAAATTTGCAAAGAGTTTATTTTCTCTCAAAATAATAAACACAGAATGCAAATGCTTAACATGCTCTTCTAGATTCTTAGAAAACACAAGAATGTTATCAAAATACACAACAACAAACTTTCCTATGTAAGGGCAAAACACATGATTCATTAAGCTCATGAATGTACTAGGAGCATTAGTTAAGCCAAAGGGCATAACATGCCATTCATACAAACCAAACTTAGTCTTAAATGCAGTCTTCCACTCATCACCCTCTTGCATCCTAATTTGATGATAACCACTTCTAAGATCTATTTTTGAAAACAAGTAAGCACCATGCAACTCATCAAGCATGTCATCAAGTCTAGGAATGGGATATCTATACTTAACTATGATTTTGTTAATGGCTCGGCAGTCCACACACATCCTCCATTTGCCATCCTTCTTGGGCACAAGTATTACCGGAACAGCACATGGACTAAGGCTTTCTCTCACAAACCCCTTTTTCATGAGTTCTTCCACTTGTCTCTGAATTTCCTTAGTCTCTTCTGGATTTGCCCTATAAGCAGGTCGGTTAGGAAGAGATGCTCCAGGAATAAAATCAATCCTGTGTTCAATGCCTTTTATGGGAGGCAATCCATCCGGTACCTCTTCCGGAAATAAGTCTTTATATTCCTGCAACAAACTCAAAACACTAGAAGGAAGAGATTCATCAAGGTCACTAAGGGTTAGATAAACATCCTTATACAACAAAAGTATAAAAGATGTCTCACTACATAAAGCCCTCTTAATCTCTCCTCTACCAGAAAATAATGTTACTTTCTTTTCTTCACTCTCTTGACTTTTCTGTAGCTCTCTTTCCTTTTCTCTCCATTTCACTTTCTTTTCTTTCTTTCTCACGCACTTTCTTTTCTTTCTCTCTTAGCTTGCATTCTTGAGTAATTCGCTTTTGATCCTCATATGCCTGCAAGGGCTTGAGAGGGGTTAGCATAATGGTTTTCTTATTAAACTCAAGAGAATACCTGTTAGTATAACCATCATACTTAACTTTCTTATCAAATTGCCAAGGTCTACCCAATAATAAGTGTCCAGCATACATAGGAGCTATATCACACAAAACCTCATCATGGTAACTTCCTATGGAAAATGCTACAACAACCTGTTTAGTAACTTTAACATCCCCATTATCAATGATAAGACTACATACCTTGTCGTTAACAAAACACCTAGTGTGAAAGATATGCTCTCGTTGTTCTTTTTCAAGCTCTTCTTTAGGTTGAATGCTAAGAGCACGCCTTGACACTAGAACCTCACCAAACACAGCTTCAACTACCTCCACATCAGATTCATCACCTCCATTGGAGCTTAACTCAGCTTCCACTTCTTCATCACCACTACTTTCACTAGTAACAACACCATTCTCAAGCAAAATCATAGTCCTTTTATTTGGACATTGTGAAGTAATGTGACCAAAACCTTGACATTTAAAGCATTTAATTTTAGAAGAACTAGAAGAAGATTTAGGTTCAGATTTACCTTTAGAAGTAGGTGTTTGTATCTTCAACTTATTCTCCTCTTTAGGCTTGGTCTCTCCCTTAAACCTGAAAGAGGACTTGAAGTCTTTGTTGGAACTAGCATGTGATTTCAATTTCTGTTTTGCCTTAAAATGCTTCTCCACCTTAATGGCTTTATGCAACAACTCTTCCATATCAAGGTAGTTTTGCAATTCAACTTCTGTAGCAATTTCAGGGTCTAAGCCACCAAGAAATCTTGCTATTGTAACTTCTGAATGTTCCTCAATGTCAGCTTTGATCATGGCAATTTGCATTTGTTGAAAATATTCTTCCACACTCATAGATCCTTGTTTGATTTTGTAGAGCCTTTTGTGCACATCCCTATAGTAATGGGTAGGGACAAATCTCTTCCTCATGAGAGCCTTCATTTCTAGCCAAAATCGAATTGGGCCCTCTCTAGAACGCCTCCTACTAGTGCTTAATTGATCCCACCATAGGCTTGCATAATCTGTAAACTCCAAAGCAGCTAATTTCACTTTACTTTCCTCTGAAAAAGATTGGCAGTCAAATATAAACTCAACTTTTCTTTCCCATTCAAGGTATACATCAGGATCAGCTTTCCCTTGAAAGGAAGGGATTTTCATCTTGATATTACTAAATGCATCTTTCTTTTGAGGTGGAGCTCTCCTAACTCTTTCATGTTGGCTTTCCTCCTCAAAATCAGATTCATCTCCTCCTAGAACGTTTTTACCACGTCTTGCCTTGCTATTGGAAGAAGAAGAATCTATTTGATCCAACCTAGTATTTAGCCTCTTGAATTGTTCTTGAACAGATTTGATGAACAATTTAAGGTCAACTTGGTTATCTTCACTTTCAGACATGATTGGCACCTGAAATGTTAGTGAATAGCAAGAGAAAGGACCTGACCACTCCCTCTCGTGTTTCACTTTAAATGATGCAAATTCACTCGTGTTTCACATTTGTAATGGCTTTTACAATGATGAAAACACTCTTGCCTTTTTCCTCTCAACTTGCTTCCTATAGTGTACTAAATTAAATCCAACAAATCAAAAGAAATAGCAACTGAAGTGGCAATCTCAAATTAGAATTCAAGATGCAAAGTTCTCCAAGAGACAACAAAAGTCTAACATTTAAAAAAAAAAAATTCGTAGGTGCAGCCAATGGAAAATACAGCAAGTGACTAGGAAAGGAAATGAAGACAATGAATTTATGGAACAAATGGTATGCGGCAGATTATGGGAGAACAAATGGTTAAATGATTAATTATCAAGAGGAAAGGATGGAAAGGAAAATGGAATCTGAAATCAGTAATGAAGCAATCAGAAATTTGAAATTTAGAACAAGGTGAATGAATGCAAAATTTCCTTTTATGAATTGTGCACAATATGACATTTAATGACCAGATCAACTCAAGGAATCAAAAATGGTAATTCCAAGAATAGATGATCTTCAGCAATTGCAATTTAAGTCAACAATTTATAATTTCCAGCACAACTTTCTTTTTCACAGATTTTGACTTCCTTTTTTTTTCTTTTTTTGCAACTTTTCCTTCTTTTCTTTTCTTTTTTTTTTCATTGAAATATACTCTCTCTTTTTTTTCGAATCTCAAAGGTGCTGAAATTTGCAAACAGAACATAAGATTTCTGAAAGATCAGAATGACATGCACGCAAGAAACAGCTATAACTTGCTCTAGAAAAATCGGATTGATGTGATTCCAAAACGAGAAGAAAGAAGAGATCTTGAGACACAAGAACGACCTATTACACGTCCAAAAATACGAAGGAAAACACCAGAAACAGCTGCACAAAAATGAGGACGAACAGAAACTAATCAAACGAAATAAGGGAAAAGAACAAAGAAAAAGTGGATGAAACCAACCTCGACCTAGCTCTGATACCAGATGATGTGAGACTCCGTAGAAACCCGTTCTAGGAACCCCAAATTACACAGATCAGTGATCGAATTTTGGCATGCAGCATAAGAACAAATAATATGGACAATAAGCAACAAAGAACAAAGAACAAAGAACAAAGAAAAGGAAGAAAGAAGAAGAAGAAGAAGAGATGTTGGTCAATGGAATTGAACCCCAAGAGAACCTATCTCTTAGAACCCTAATCCGGGACGCCACAAAGGAAACCACTCCTTTGATAAGTCAAAGATTTTCTCCAGCACACAAAGGCCACAAGAGAAACCTCACAAGTCAAAAATGATTCTGAAAAGATAATTCGTTTAATCTGCCATCCTTGGAGTACAAGTGGGCCTTATATAGGCATTTGAAAAATAAAACCCTAAACAGAATAATTCCTAGGTTACATGGCGAGAAAAATAAAAGAAATTTAAATCTAAACAAATTCACCAAGAATGGTGCCTAAAATCTGAAACAACAACAATCAAATTAAAACAAAATAAAACTAAGAGGATTTTGTGGAAAATGGCTGATTTTGTGGAAAATGGCTAGACTCCTTCAATTAGGCTCCCTTTGGGCTTGGGCTAGCATCTTGTAGGAATGATATAATCTTTATGCCAATTTGTTCCTTTTGGGCTTCATATTCAGCTAAGACTATGGGCTCCAAGTCTATTAGTTTTTGGATCACTCCATTCAAGGCCTCCTTCATAGCTTTGGCTCTTGATCTTGTGCATGGGCCTCCCATACCTTGCAATGGATCTTTAGTTGGCCATCTTTTAGAGTCACGTCCAGCCCTTTTGTTTCCAAGTTCTTGATTTTGTTCAAGCTTCTTCAAATCTCCTATCTCACCTCCCTCATTCACCAGATATGAAAGGAAGTCTCCCAAATAGAATAAATTGGGGTCTAATAAAATTAGAATAATATTCTAGACCATAAATAATGATGAATCAAGACCAAAGGTGCCCTAAAATTGGGCCTAAAATAGATGAAAAAAAAAGAGATAAGAAAAAGGTTCCGAAGAGCTTCCAAAGTCAAGTATGAAGGAGCCAAGGACTAAAATGCAAAGAAAAGTTATATCGGGGCAAAATGTATAAATTGCCCTAAAGATCAGGGAACCCTAGTTTCACCCTCTATTCTTGGCTTTAAGCACGAATATCAAAAAATTGGACAAGAATCTCAGAAATGACCCACGGTTAAACTTAGTTTGATGAGACGGGTCCAATGATGCCAAGTTGTCTAAATGGCCGGGTGGGATCTGGTCTAGGATCTGGTTATCCCGATCAGTAGCCATGAGCAAAATTGAAAAAGGAAGTTGTAACAACTATAGAAATAAAAATAGCTAAAGGATTAAGAAATCCTGAAAGAGTTTCAGGGATAGAATTGCAATAAATGAAAAGTTTATAGCACAATCATAATACAAAATGGTAAAAATTACACCTATAGACCCGGGTGTCCGATTGACACTGAAATTTGTGAGGATTGAGGTTAAGGGCCCCTGAACCATGTTTGAAGTTCAGTATGGCCAGAAAGTAGAGAAAATGATATTTGTAAATTTTAGAAAGTCTAAAGATATGTATTGTACTGTAAAACCTTAATTGGGTCCAGACACCGATGTTAGATTGCGGTAAGGCTCAATAGCTGATTCTAAAGGCCCAAAAAGAGAAGAGAAGATATAATTAGGGTTTTAGAGAAGATGGAACCCAAATATAAATATGAAATGAAAGGGAGAGAAGAAAATGATTTTAGTTATGTTAAAGAATTCACCATGGTTAAGTTAAAAACTAACTATGGTTGAGTTAAAAGTAGACCATGGATGAGTTAAGGAAATTAACCATGGTAACTATCCATAACTTAAGGGCTAAGAAAAGGCATCCAAGTGTGTGCCCAAGGATTTTTGAAAGAGGATATTTAGTTATGAAATTAGAAAATCAAAAGAAAAAGGAATGGAAGGCTAGGATTTGATTTTGAAAAGGTTGATCCAAGGGTCCAAATTTAGTATGACCATTTAACTTCATTCGATTCATCTTCTTCACCTCCATTCCACCATTTTCACGCCACACACAAGGAAGAAAGAAAGAAAAACGTGAAGAGAGAGAGAGAGGGAGAAAAAGTGGAAGATGAAGTGAAACCAAGCAAAACTACCACCATTCTTCACCAAATTTCTCCATCTTCTCCATCCTCCAACCTTTTCCTCCAAAGGGCAGCTGCATATTCATCTTTTGTTCAAGGTGAAATGTTGCTCTAAGTGGGAAGAGAAAGGATTTAGTGTGAGAAAAGCAAAGGAAGCAAGGTTTAAGCTTAAAGAGTAAGTTTTCTCCATCTTATACTTGTAAATCACATGCTTTAAGCTAGTTTTGTTAAACCCTAGCTATGAGTTATTTTTGGACAGCATATGAATCATTAGAAATGGAGTTTATATGCTGAATATGAAGGCCTTAAAATGAAGTTTATATTTTGAACATGAAGGCCATATGAGCTTAGTTATTGTTGTTATATGCTGAGACTTTGGAAAACACAAAGATTGTAATTTTTGGAAAAATAGAAAGCATAGGGAGATGCTGTCCGAATTTTCCCAACACTTTTATGGTGTTTTCTTAATGTCTTAAAGTCATGTATACCATTTTTCAAGTCCTAAAACATAAAGGAGAAGGCTATGAATTTTTAGAACCAAAGAAACGCACTTTGAGCCTAAAACGGAGCTAGATTATATGATGACCAAAATGTGATGTTGGGGCTAGAATTTGATAATTTTATCTATTCCAATGGATTCAAAAGGGTGTTTTTAGCTAGGAATACGCATGGGAAAGCCCTTAAAACACAAGGGATAAAATTCCTAAATTTTGGCCAAGAAATGCATACTATTCGGCCATAGTGAGTGGGAAGGGAAGGAGTTGGATTTTTCCAATTCCAATGGTCCCATTAAGTTTAAAAGGGATCATCCTATTTTATAAGTTAAGGTTTATATGTTAATTGTAATGAATTATTATTATGATTATAGGGTTTGATATTGTTTTGGGAACTCCAAAAGCAAGTAAACTGAGTCCCAAGGATTGAGGAGCAAAGTTTGCTAAGGTAGTAGTTATCCTCTCTCTTTCCTTAAGCTTGTATGTTTGTATAATGATGAGTGTTATGCTATATCAATTTGTCATTTATGCTATAAGATAAGACATGTATGCTTAGATTGTGCTTGGCCTTGTATAAAATCCCTTGTATTACTATGTGGTATATGGCACGTTGATTGGCATTATGTTATATACTTACACGCTTGCTTGTGAATGAGACTGGTTTAGTACTATTAAGATTTCATAATCTCACCCCAAATATAACCCATGCTAGGTCCGAGTTCAAGCAAATAAAGGAGCAAAGAATGTGGAGACATAAATCGAGGACCTTACTTTTATGCACTATATTTTGTTATGTAATTAAATATTTTAGATTACTGCGTGTATGAGTTATGTTATGATACTGTAAGGTACTCAGGTATGGAATGGAAAGTCATGAATATAATCAACAGTTGAGGAAATAGAAATGACTGATGAGCCTAAAATGTAAAAATGCATCTGCTTATATAAAGGCAAAATAATAATAATAATATGTCAAGTGAAGGCGTAAAACTGTCCAATTTGTTGTAGAGGCAACTTTATATGAATTCATATGTGCTCCACTAAGTAAGCATTTTCCTCGTGTAAAGGGCTTAAAGAGCTTGAAGTAGAGCCCTGAATTAACCTCATATGATTTTTCTATAATTAAGTATGGATTTTCAAAGTTAGATAAGAATTTGGAAATGACCAAATGAATAGTGAAATTGGATGAAGAAGTTTTAAAATAAAAATTTTTTATCAGTTTAGGTTTCCGTTGACTCCTCTAAGTTTTATATGAGGTAATTGTAGTAGGAAAAGTATTATAAAATAAAGTATGACATTTATGGTATCAGAGCAAAGTTCCAAGCTCTCTAAGGTTGTATATGGCTTGAGGATGTGGCTATAAGACTACGTAAAGGTTTATAGAGATATGAAAAGCCTTATATGAGTTATCTTGGGTGTGTAAAAGTGACTTATGTTTTTATTTATACTAAAGGAGTTGTGAATGGTCGTGAGTAGGTGGTCAGTTGTGGGTGAGATTGGCCTTCAGTTTTAAAATAGAGTTAGGTGACCCAACGGCTAGAGCCCTATAATTTGTAAGTGGCTCGCCAGGATTAGTGGCAAGCTCCTAGCTACTAGAGAGGCTTACCTAGAGAGGTTATGAGAGGCCTAATCTCCCTAAATGCCACACTCATACCGAAGCAAGTAGTGAGATAGCATAGTATGCAGTAAAGCTGCTACCGCACAAAGTGAGGGTTAAGAGAGTTCTTTACCTCTAGCCATGACACCCAGATATTATGATGATGTGAAGAGCCCAGAAAACAATTCCCTCAAGCCAGAGGTTTGAGTTATAAGTTACACTCCCTAGAGCCTCGACAGCCGAGAGGTGGTAGTTAGTTATATATGTGCACAAGAAAAGAAAGAGGTGGAATCCTCTAGCTTTGATGACGGGCTGCAACTAGAGATGGTGAGGCTCAGATCATATAGCTCAAGAAAAAGCTCCTAGTTATAGCAGGGTGTATTGTGACATGAAAGTCCTTGTTGGTCATATTCAGGCCAACCTAAGGAATGAGCTACTATGGGGTCAATCGATGCACAGAGAGCAGGGACCCCTAGTATAAATAAAGAAAAAGAGCAATAAATAGTCATGAAAAAAAAAATTCAGTAAGTAACATGTGATTAATGGACCTAGTAGTTGAAATTGAGAAGGGAACTCTTCGATACTATCAAACACAAGAATAATAAGGTTGTTGAGACCCGCCTATAAGGCAATGACTACAACCTAGAATGCCACTCCATGAAACATTGAATGATAGGCTAATATGATGAGTCTAAGATATTGTAAACATTGTTAGGGAAAAATTGGTTGACAGGGTCTTAAATTTTGCACTGCAATATATGAGATCTTGTTGACAAGATCTTGGACCCTGTTGATGGGATGTTAATGTAGCCTTCAAATTAACATAAGATAAGGCTACTAGTAATGAGAAATATAGCAAGCACTTTAAAAAGGTGTACCTTATGGGTAACGCCTAAAAATGAGTACGATTAGCCCAACGATAAAGATTTATAAGAGAATGAGAATAGTTTAAGAAGTAAGAAGTACTAAGTTCATTGTAAGTCTATATGAGTTAATGGTACTTATTGTGAGCTACAGATCTGATGAGATAGGCAGCTCAGACTAAGTATGAGCTGAAACTTAAGAAAAGTGACCAGTAGCATCATCCATGTGAGATGTATAGAAGGGAGTACAATGTAAAAAAAGAAATTAATTTGATTAAAAGCTCAGTGAAAGTCTTCATGGATTGAGAAAGGGAAGATAAGATACCCTGAATTGGGGAGGCCACTCAGTAGTGTTTGCAAATTCCCCTAGATGGACCCCTAAGAATTGTAGAGTATAGTGATAAGAGGAGTGAGGAAAAGCTAAGAAATTAGCCACAAAAGATATGCCCTCGCTTTAGTAATGACTAAATTAGTAGACTGAGCGTAGAAAAGTAAGCAGACAGGGATCCAATAGTTAGTCTGACGAGCTCCCTAATATGAGAATAATGTAAGGTTAAGGCACATGAGTAATTACAGCACCCAGTAGAGCATAAGTCTTCAATAAGGCAGAATTCAGACATTGAAGGTGCATGTCTTGGATTAGGTTAATGGAACCCTAAAATTAATATACTGTGCTCCTGGGGATGAGACTAAGAGGTTAAACAGAGAGAAAGCCTAGCTCTGATATGAAAGTAGAAACAAGTTGAGATAAACAGTAAGTACCTTAGTGCCCTTAGAGAATCTTGAGTTAGAGACTGCCTGAGAAGGTGAGTCTTTCCATTATATAGAGAAAGAGTGTAAGTCAAGAGCGCCATAAAAGGTAATTCATGGGATTTCATGAAATAGAATTTTCTTACAAAGGAATGCTCTAGTTAAGAGCAAAGTAAGAGCAAGAGCAAAAAGTAGACCCCTTAATGTTATACAGAGTAAATAAGAAAGGGGTCAGGTGCAATTTTAAATATGTGGTATAGTATGTCTCCATTAATCGAGACTGTGAGTATAGTTAGCATCCCACTAGAATTCAGCAGTAGTCAGTGGTAGTTGCTCTTCGATGTTAGTATAGGACAGAGTAAGAGCATGATGATTAGTCATTAAGCCAAAGAGTTATATAAGCCCTCTTGAGTGAATAAAGAGAACCACAAGTATTAGACCTAAACAGGCAAAGGTAAGAAAATACCAGTTAGCAAGGATATAAGAAATGTCAGATGAGAATGTACCCCAAATTTCGAGGATGAAATTTATTTAAGGGGGAGAGAAATGTAACATCCAATTTTTTGAAAATCCAAGAAAACATAAGGAAACGTGAGAAACATAACATATGGTTTCTCCGCCAACATCCGAAATTTACTGGATATGAAAGGAAGTCCCCAAATAGAATAAATTGAGGTATAATAAAATTTGAATAATATCCTAGACCATAAATAATGATGAGCCGAGGCCAGAGGTGCCCTAAAATTGGGGCTAAAATAGATGAAAAAAAAAAGAGATCAGAAAAAGGTCCCAAAGAGCCTCCAAAGTCAAGTATGAAGGAGTCAAGGACTAAAATGCAAAGAAAAGTTATATGCCAGGCAAAATGCATAAATTGCCCTAAAGTTCAGAGAACCCTAGTTTCACCCATCATTCGTGGCTTTAAGCACGAATATCAAAAAATCGAGCAAGAATCTCAGAAATCTGTGACCCACGGTTAAACTCAGTTTGATGAGACGGGTCCAATGATGTCAAGTTGTCCGAATGGCCGGGCGGGATCTGGTCTAGGATCTGGTTATCCCGATCAATAGCCATGAGCAAAATAGAAAAAGGAAGTTGTAATAACTATAGAAATAAAAATAGCTAAAGGGTTAAGAAACACTGAAAGAGTTTCAGGGACAGAATTGCAGTAAATGAAAAGTTTATAACATAATCATAATATAAAACGGTAAAAATACACCTATAGACCCAAGTGTCCGATTAACATCGAAATTTGTGAGGAGTGAGTTTAAGGGCCCCTAAACCATGTTTGAAGCTCAGTATGGCCAGAAAGTAGAGGAAAGGATATTTGTAAATTTTAGAAAGTCTAAAGATATGTATTGTACCGTAAAATCTTTAATTAGGCCCAAACACCGAGTGTTAGATTGTGGTAAGGCCTAATAGCTGATTTTAAAGGCCCAAAAAAAGAAGAGAAGATATAATTAGGGTTTTAGAGAAGATGAAACCCAAATATAAATATAAAATGAAAGGGAGAGAAGAAAATGATTTTAGTTATGTTAAAGAATTCACCGTGGTTAAGTTAGAAACTAACTATGGTTGAGTTAAAAGTGGACCATGGATGAGTTAAGGAAATTAACCATGGTTACTATCCATAACTTAAGGGCTAAGAAAAGGCATCCAAGTGTGTGCCTAAGGATTTTTGAAAGAAGATATTTAGTTATGAAATTAGAAAATCAAAAGAAAAAGGAATGGAAGGCTAGGATTTGATCTTGAAAAGGTTGATCCAAGGGTCCAAATTTAATATGACCATTTAACTTCATCCAAATTCATCTCCTTCACCTCCATTCCACCATTTTCATGCCACACACAAGGGAGGAGGAGAGAAAAACGTGAAGAGAGAGAGGGAGGGAGAAAAAGTGGAAGATGAAGTGAAACCAAGCAAAACTACCACCATTCTTCACCAAATTTCTTTATCTTCTCCATCCTCCAACCATTTCCTCCAAAGGGCAGCTGCATATTCATCTTTTCTTCAAGGTGAAATGTTGCTCTAAGTGGGGAAGAGAAAGGATTTAAGTGTGAGAAAAGCAAAGGAAGCAAGGCTTATGCTTAAAGAGTAAGTTTTCTCCATCTTATACTTGTAATCACATGCTTTAAGCTAGTTTTGTTAAGCCCTAGCTATGAGTTATTTTTGGACAGCATATGAATCATTAGAAAGGGAGTTTATATGTTGAATATGAAGGCCTTAAAATGAAGTCTATATGTTGAACATGAAGGCCATATGTGCTTGGTTATTGTTGTTATGTGCTGAAACTTTGGAAAATACAAAGATTGTAATTTTTGGGGAAAATAGAAAGCATGGGGAGATGCTGTCCAAATTTTCCCAAAATTTCTTGATGTCTGAAAGTCATGTATACCAAATTTCAAGTCCTAAAACATAAAGGAAAAGGTTATAGAATTTTTTAGAACTAAAGAAATGCACTTTGAGCCTAAAACGGAGCTAGATTATGTGATGACCAAAACGTCATGTTGGGGCTGGAATTTGATGATTTTATCCATTCCAATGGATTCAAAAGGGTGTTTTTAGCTAGGAATACCCATGGGAAAGCCCCCACAGCTCATGGGATAAAATTCCTAAATTTTGGCTAAGAAATGCATACTATTCAGCCATAGTAAATGGGGATGGGAAGGAGTTAGATTTTTCCCAATTCCAATAGTCCCCATTAAGTTTAAAAGGGATCATCCTATTTTATACGTTAAGGTTTATGTGTGATTGTAATGAATTATCATTATGGATTATAGGGTTTGATGTTATTTTGGGAACTCCAAAAGCAAGTAAACCGAGTCCCTAAAGATTGAGGAGCAAAGTTTGCTAAGGTAGTAGTTTTCCTCTCTCTTTCCTTAAGCTTGTATGTTTGTATAATGATGAGTGTTATGCTATATCAAGTTATCATTTATGCTATAAGATGAGACATGTATGTTATGTGGTATATGGCACGTTGATTGGTATTATGTTATATACTTACATGCTTGCTTGGGAATGAGATTGGTTTACTACTACTGAGATTTCATAATCTCACCCCAAATATAACCTATGCTAGGTCCGAGTTCAAGCAAAATAAAGGAGCAAAGAATGTGGAGACATAAATCGAGGACCCTTACTTTTATGCACCATATTTTGTTATATAATTAAATATTTTAGATTATTGCATGTATGAGTTATGTTATGATACTGTAAGGTACTCAGGTATGGAATGGAAAGTCATGAATATAATCAACCGTTGAGGAAATAGAATATGACTGATGAGCCTAAAATGCCAAAATGCATCTGCTTATATAAGGCAAAATAATAATAATATGTCAAGTGAAGGGGTAAAAACTGTCTAATTTGTTGTAGGGGTAACTTTATATGAATTCATAGATGCTCCACTAAGTAAGTATTTTCCCCGTGGTAAAGGGCTTAAAGAGCTTGAAGTAGAGCCCTGAATTAACCGTCATATGTTTTTTCTATAATTAAGTATGGATTTTCAAAGTTAGATAAGAATTTGGAAATGACCAAATGAATAGTGAAATTGGATGAGGGAAGTTTTAAAATAAAAATTTTTTATCAGTTCAGGTTTCCGTTGACTCGTCTAAGTTTTATATGAGATAATTGTAGTAGGAAAAGTGTTATAAAATATGTTTGACTCCCAAGAGCATGGTTGAGTCCAATAACTCTTAAAGAATGGGTAAGGCCAATCCACTTGCTTGGCAAGCCTATGTATGCTATGTATGACTTTTTCAAATGCTAAGAATGCTTCTTGAATGACTACACGTGTCCACATGCCATGCATGCATTTATGAGACTTATTTTGCATGCTTTATATATGATTGAATGGGAGATGAGATATTGGGATTCTTTAAATCTCATCCCCTCCTCTCCAATGTTCTAACATGCTAGGTGGACCAAGAGAGCAAGGGAATGGAAGCCAACCATATGAGAAAATGAAAGGTTGACATCAAAATGCATAGTTTTGTTCTTTAAGGCCATATTGATGTCAAATGATGTAACCCATTGTTGTATATGGTCTATGACCTCTTGAGCATGTATAATTATATTAATATGTGATGTATAAATGAGAGGATATCTTATATGAATGCTAGAATGCAAATTGAGTATGTTGTGGAGATTAGCTTCTTGAATGGCTTTATGTAAATGGCCAAAATGAGATGCATGAGGTTTGGGACTCCTTGGGCAACTCACACAAGTCATATTCATAGTTTTAGACTTGCCAAGAGGTACCAAACCCCAAAGAAAGCCATTTGGACATTTTGGCATCTGTATGACTAAGAATGACCAATTTAGAGCCCTATGTCACTTTTTATTCAAATGAGCTCTCTTGATCTAAGATTTGGCATGAAATTAGAGCTTGTTGAGAGATTTTTGGGAAGCTAAGGAACATAATTTTCAGAGGTCTAAAGAATATTTGATGAATTTTTAAAGTTGAAAAATTTCTAGTTTTGGTTATGTCACTATTCATACTGGTTTGAGAATGAAATCAGCCACACAGGGCCCAAATGATGTCCAATTGCCACTAAATTTTATACAGAGAAACTAGATATTCCGAATGACTGTGTCCCATAAAGCATATAAGCACCTCATTTGGATGTCTAGAGAGGGAGATATGAATTTTCAAAGAATCTGTCCAATATCAGGAACTCTGGTTGACCTCAGTTACTGTTTGATTGAGTTTTAAGGTTTGGGGTGCTTGTGCTGGTCTAGAATTATTTTTCTCCTCCATCTAACATCCCCAAATTTCTATATTGGTATCATTTGCGTGGATTAGATTTTGTTTGGAATTAATTGGATATTTTTGAAATTTGCTGCAGAATTCTGTGACAGTATCAATGGACAGCCTGACCTCTGGACTATTTCGAATGTCAAATGTCCTCTGTGTTGAATGTTATGATCTAGAAATATTTTTATTATGAATTAGACATCTGTAGCTTTTCAAAATGTCCAAAAATGTATATTTTCAATTTTTTCAAAATTAGTTATGATTTTACAAAGTTGTGACAGAAAAGAGGAAAAATCTAGCCGAAAATATGTATGTATATTTCATGCTCCCCTTTGAGTTCCTTGAGGTGTAGGCTACTTTTGATGATGCAAATGAGTTGCATTCATGTAGTCAAATATGAGAATATATTGTATGAGATCACATGATCCACGTGATACAAAATGAAATTTTTATATACGATGCAACGCCAAATAATGTATTATTTTAATGGATTTCTCTTATTTCCTTCACGAAATCTATGTTGTCAAGCATGAGAATGTTATGAAATGAGCTAGAAATATATGGTGTTACACGAATACTAGTAGCGGACGTTGGTTCATGAAAAGCAATGTATAGAGATCCAAACGTTATTAATCTGAAAGAAAGATAGTTTTTTTTATGCTAGAGGTATAATTCTTTTACCTTACTTCGGTTGAAGCAAATATGATGGATCCATGGGAGGAATTTTTTTTTGCATGCTCCATTTAATTTTTTCGCTATGTGTATCTATAAATCCCAATAGTGCAAAGCCTGGCTTGGAAAGGGGAGGAAGAATTTCAAGAGGAAAGTGTTGTATTCTTGCTTCAAGGTAGCTCTCTAAGCTTTCTCTCATACATGGCTTGGATGTTTGCATGTCTTTGAGTTCTTGTATGTATATTTATGCCATGAGAAATATTTTTAGCTATTACCTATATGCCATGGTACCATGATGATCTTGAAATATATTTTATGAATGTGTTTTAGCTTGCATGGATTTGGTCATACCAAAAGTCCTTTAACAAGGGTGAGGATGAGCCAAAAGTCCCTAGAAATAAGTGAGACAAAGCCAAAAGTCTCAAAAAGTGTGAGGAAAATTCGAAAGTCCCAAGAAAGGTGGGTGAGGCTAGACCAATGCCTTTGAGAGCTTATATTTGCTATGTATTATTTTATGTGACAAGAAAAATGTTTTATGTATACTTATTAATAGCTTGAATGTCATGCATGCATTCTTTGACTTGTAGATGCATCCATTATGTATGTTTAAAATGGTTAAGAGCTATTGAGATTCTTTAAATCTCATTCTTCCCCCATACATGTCTAACCAAGTGGACAAATAAATATAAGCCAATAACCTTAAGAAGAAAGACTTTGACAAAAAGATAAAGAAATGGCCTCTTTATTTGTATTTTGATGTCAAGAATTGTAACTATGAGGTGTATATATGATGTAAACCCTTGAGCATATTCTAATGTATATATAAATTGTGTGTGTATCAATGTGGGAGCTAGATGAAAGAAAATGTGAGATTTTGCCACTCATTTTCCCTTATGTGATATGATGCACTTGTATATGTATGCAAGTGGTAAGGTGAGATTGAGCTCCATAATGATTTGATCATTTGACATGCTTTTATATATAGTATTTATGCTTTTAGACTTGCCAAGTGGTAGTGGAAACTCAAGAAGAGCTTTTTGTGTCTTAAAATCCCATTTGAGACTTCAAATTTGACCATTTTGTATGTTGAACCAAAGTTTAACCAAATGAGTGATTTTTTTCATGGAATTTGGCCAACAAGTAGATCATATCTAGAGCTTTCCATAGAGCCATAGAGAACTCAATTTGGAGCTCTAAAAAATTTATTATGATTTTTCAAAATTGGCTAAATTATGTAGAAATGGTATGGCTTGTGTTCATTTGGTCAGTTTGCTTCTCTATGTCACACATGGGACAAACGAAGTCCAATATTCATAAAATATTACAAGAATAAATTAGATATCATAAAATTTCCATAACCACCAAGATCACCTTATTTGGAGCTCTGTAGAGGGCAAAATGAATTTTTGAAATTCCATGATAGTACTAGTAATGCAGGCTTACCTGAGTTACTATTCCATCAATTTCCATAGGTTTAAGGCCATGGCATTAGTCTAGAATTATTTTTAATTAAAAATATACATCTACAAATTTTTAGAATGGTATGGTTTGCTTGATTTTTATTTTTTTAGAATTAGTTATGAATTTTCAAAATATATATTAGAAAGCTAGAATATGAACCTAAGAGCAAACCATTGATTTTGTGGCATGTAGCCTAAAACCCAAGGTTCTTGAGATATTTAGTGATGGTTATGACTTGTATGGATGTGTTATGACTAGAAAATGATAATGATGAGTTCACATGGCTCATGAAGCATAAATGAAGAAATGAAACCTTACATAACACAATTATATCCTATTAAATATTCATTATTTTCTTGATGTAAGGTGTATTCTTCTTGACAATTGTGCTCCATCATGTATGTTATGGATTGGGATAGCTTATGGTACTAATGTGTAAGGGTAAAGAGGCTAAGGTATTGCAAACACCATATATATATATCACACTTATCTTGTAGAGTAATTGGCTTAAAACATCCATTTTCATCAAAAATAGCACTTTTGACAGTAGATATTTGCATCATTGAAAGCTAGATTAATTCATTTTTAGCTTAATGAACCATGTGAGCTTACCTAACTTAATTCCATCCTTAACACATTAGTTCAATAAAAAATATCACAAAATGAAGTTCAAAACTTTGGTTCAAGGCATACATCTCAAAATCACATCACACTTTGCAATTTCTATTGAATTCCATATTTTGATATGAAATTTGAAAAATCATAACTAATTCTAGAAAAATCCAAATCATGCAAACTATAGCTTTTTGGAAAGTTGAGGATGTCATCTAGTGAGCATAAACATTTTAGATCAAAATAACCACATTTGACTCACAAAAATTGATGGAATAGTACTTTGGGTCTGGAGGTCATTTTACAGCAAACCAGAAACTTTAAAAATTCATTTCTCCCTCTACAGAGCTCCAAATTAGGTGCTCTCAGTGACTATAAAAAGCTTATGATGTCTACTATATGTCTGTATAATTTCATGAGATTGGACTTCATTTGCTTCCTAAATGATATAGAAAAACAAACTGACCATATGATCAATAACAGTGACAATTTCTGCATAATTTAGCCAACTTTGAAAAATCATAATAAATTTTCTATAGCTCAAAAATTAGTGCTTTTTGGATCTATGAAAAAATCTAGATGAGACCTATTTTTTTATCAAATTTCATGCAAAAACCCATTCATTTGATCTGACTTTGGTTCAAGGCTTTAAAATGGTCAAACATGAAATCATAAAGGGTTCAAATGATGCCAAATGGTCTTCTAACCATACCATGACCATTTAAGCACGTCCCAAAGCATAAACATAGCATATAGAAACATTCCAAATGGTCCAAATCATCATGTAACTCAAAACCGCCTTCCTAGTTATTCATATACACATGTACATCAAAGCTCATAAATGTCAAAAATCCACATATTCATACATTTGGTTCCAAAATTGATTCATACATCATAATTATATACTTTTACTTATGCTCAATGGTTTACATCTCATAAACTTTATATACATACAAACTTTGACATCAAAATGCATAAATTTCCTATTTTATTGTCAAAGTCTCATCTTCAAGTTGCTTGGCTCCCATTTCTTGTTCCTTGTAGCTTACCTAAACATGGTTAACCATAATATGAGAAAGAGTGAGATTCAAAGAATTCCAATAGCTCTTTTACCCTTGAAAGCTTATATATATGGCACATTTTTATGTCAAAGAATGCAAGCATGCAATGAAAGCTTCTAGTAAACATACATAAACAATTTTCAAGTCACATAAACTCATTCAAATCAAACATAGGCTCTAGGGACTTTTGGTTTAGCCTCACCAAATTTTTTTGGGACTTTTGTATTTGCTTCACCCACTTTTAGGGACTTTTGACTTAGCCTTATTCTTTCTTGAAACTTTTGGCTTTGTCTCATCCATTCTGAGGGACTTTTGGCATAACCGTATCCATTCAACCCATCTTACATTTAAAACATGTTTCAAGAAGTATAATGGTACCAAAGCATTACATTAATAGCTATAAACATATCTCATGGTTCAAACATATACACAAGCATTTAATGACAATCAAACACCCAAGACATGTATACAAGAAAGGATAGAGAGCTACCTTGAGTCAAAATTCACAAGCTTTCTTTTTGGAATTTTCCTTCCCCTTCTTAACCTCACACACACACCTAGGAGAATCTTGATTGCTTGACCTAGACATATCAAATGAGACACAATACATCATTGGAACCAATTTTAGCCTCACATAATGTAATGTTCGATTTTCATTAAACAGCGAAAACAGATGCATTTTCAAAGCAAGTCCCCCAAAATGAATTAGTTAAGGTTCCAAAAAATTTAAGTAGCATTCTAGACTCCTAAATATGAGAATCACAGGCTCAGACAGAAAAAAATAGAGTTAGAATGAAGAAACAAAATTGAACGAAAGACTTACGAAACATAATGGCATTTTCATAATTTTGAGTACATTTTGGAATTCACATAGGAGGCCTTTTTAAATGAAAGCTTTAAATTCTTTAGGGTTCTCAGAGGCCCTCAAAACCATAGAAAGCCCTAGGATAGTTAAAACTCCTCCGGTAGACATTTTCCAACTTCAGTGGACCTGAACTTTGATGGATTTGTTTGGGAAGGTTTTAGCTTTAATTTGAGTGATTCCAAAGGCATTTTACTAAATTGGGAACCTAAATTTTATAATGGAAAAGACAGTTCTAAAAAAGGAGCTAAAACGAACCAGAAACAAAAATGCCAAGATAAAAAGGCAAAATTGAAAATTTTGAAAAGTCTTTTTTAAACCCACCTATATATATGGGCCACCCCACCTCCTCACTCATTTAGTCATTTAGTTTCTACCCTAAATTAGAGGAAAAACCCTAAGAGTGAGCCACACCAAGAGGAAGAGAAAGAAAGGAGAAAAGCAAGGTAAAAAGTATGGATTTCTTGGTTTTTTTTCATGCTTTCTCTTTAGCAAACCTCTTCTCCTCCATTTCCCCTTCTTTCCTATGGTTTTATTGAAGTTTTTGGATCTGTTTTGAGGGAAGATCAGAGGGAAAAATTCGGATTTGAAGAGAGGAGGCCAAGGAATGGATGAATCAAGCAAGAAAACAAGGAAAAACAAGGTAAAACTTCCATCCCATGGTAGCTACTTCTTCTCCCCTTTCTTCCTTGGTTCGCCCAACATATGGAGGTCCAAGAAGATTTGGATTTTAGGTAGAATCAAGGGTGAATCATAGGAAATTGGGTGTGGAGAATAAGAATATGTAAAGAGAATGAACAAACAACCATGGAAAATAGAGATAGCAAACCTAGGGTTTCAAGTGTTCCTTGCAAAATTTGTTTTGATACAATGATTCCTAGGTCTAAATGAATGTTTAAATGACCTCCTAAGATTTCTAAGAGGCTTCCCATATGCATCTTCCATTTAGAAAATAAAGCAAACTCCATGGAGGCCAAAAGGAAGCGTAAGCTCGCCCTAACGTGGTTGGGACACCTAGAGATAGTTTTAAATTTTTTCATACCCATTTTTGAATCCTATATGATGAGTGAAGATGAGAGGAAGTGTAACATCCGATTTTCTGAAAATCCAAAAAAACGTAAGTAAACACAAGAAACGTAACATATGGTTTCTCCGTTAATGTACGAAATTCACTAGATATGAAAGGAAGTCCCCCAAATAGAGTAAATTAAGGTCTAATAAAATTAGAATAATATTCTAGATCGCAAATAATGATGAGTCAAGGCCAGAGGTGCCCTAAAATTGAGGCCAAAATAGATGAAGAAAAAGAGATTAGAAAAAGGTCCCGAAGAGCCTCCAAAGTCAAGTATGAAGGAGCCAGGGACTAAAATGCAAAGAAAAGTTATATGCCGGGAAAAATGTATAAATTGCCCTAAAGTTCAGGGAACCCTAGTTTCACCCTACATTCGTGGCTTTAAGCACGAATATCAAAAAATCGAGCAAAAATCTCAGAAATCTGTGACCTACGGTTAAACTCAGTTTGATGAGACAGGTCCAATGATGCCAAGTTGTCCGGATGGCCGGGCGGGATCTGGTCTGAGATCTGGTTATCTCGATCAGTAGCCATGAGCAAAATAGAAAAAGGAAGTTGTAACATGTCACATTCCGAACTTCCTATAACTGTTAACATAACCCATTTTAGTTTACTTAGTCAAATAGCATGGAAGGAAGGGATTTTAATTATTTTAATTACACCCATTTGACACCATCACCACACAAGAGCATAAGATTCACTTGGTTACTTGGAATTATGTTTAGTTATGGGGATTGGCATAATCTGCATTGCCGTGGGGATTAGGCATCATACACAATTTGTGTATTAGATGGAAGTGATATATATATATATTAATGACCACGACTTGCTTCTTCTTTAGATGTGGGAAATTACTACCAATGCCACCTCGTGCTTCCATGTGTAAGGTGTAACACCATATATTTCTAGCATACTTCCGATCATTTCTAAGTCTCGCATGATCAATTGAACAAAAGGGGATGGAAAATGACATTAAATAATGCCTTATTTCGCGTTACGTCGCGTATAAAAATTCCATTCGGTGTCACACGGACCATATGAGCTCATACAACACGTTCTCATATTTAATTACATACATACAACTCATTTGCATAACCAAAGTTGGCCCACAACTCGTGGAACTCAAAGGGGACCATCAAATTCACACTCTTATTTTCGGCCAGAATTTCAGTTTTTCTGTCACAAATTCGGAAATTCATAACTAAATCCACAAAATTCGAAATTCAACAAAATTTACCATTCCAGAAAGCTCTGGTGTCTACCCCATGATAAAAATAGTTTCAGCCCATGAATCATTAAGGGGAAAACCTTTGACATCCGAAAAGCCACTGGGGTTGCTGCTGTCTGGGCCACTGGTTCAGTTTACTGATAGGAAGTTTCAAAATTCGTAACTAATTCTAGAAAAATTGAAATCGCATTCTTGGCCATTATGGAAAGCTACACATGTCGAATTTAGTCTAAAAATATGCCCAGGTCATGAAACATAACACAGAAAATTTTTGACACGCGAAAAGGGGTTAAGGTTCGGACAGCTACTGGTGCTGATACAAGTGTCTGCTATGAACTTTGAAAATGTCCAATTAATTCCACAAAAATCCAATCCATGCAAATAATACCAATTTGGAAAGCTATGAACGTTAACTTTATGGTAAAAATAGACTCAGATCAGAGGAATCACGCTTAGCTACCCAAATTCAATGGAACAGTAACTCAGGTCATGTTGAGCTACTGCTACTGTCCCAGAAATTCAAAAATGCATATCTCTCAGGTCAGACCTCCAAATGGGGTGCTTCCAGTTGCTACAAGTCACTGTGAATTCCTAGTTTCTAGCTATAAAATTTCGTAGCCATTGGACCACGTTTGCCCCTCGGATGACATGATTTCAAAACTGACCAAATGAACAGTACCAGTGCAAATCCGAAATTCTGATACCAACTTTGAAAAATCATAGAAAATTCCACAGACCTCCAAATGACCTGATCTTTGGCTTCTCAAAAATCTCTAGGCAAGATCTACTTGCATGCAAAATTCCAAGTCAAGAAGAGGTCATTTGGGCAGATTTTGCCATAGCTCAAGCTTATGACAATTTTGGTCTCAACAAGAGGCAACTTTGGTTCAAATGAGCCATTCATGGTTCCACACATATTTGAGCAACTTAGAAAGCATAAATATAGCATAAATAAGTCCCTCATAAGGTCTGAACTCTCATGCAACTCAAATTCACCATGCCACTTCCATAAACATACATACACAAATGGGCTCCCAAGTGGTCAAAATACATAATTCTACTCATTAGACTCTATTCTTGATACATACACTAACTTTACATAGTTTACACTTGTTCAAAGTGTCATGGCTCAAAAATAACATTTACATATCTACTTTGATATTCTAGTCATCATAGTATATCAAAATATAAAGGTTTGCCAAGAGATGGAGATTTAAGCTCCTTGGCTTCCATCCTTTGGGTCTTGAACTCCACCTAGATCATATGAGATGAGAGAAAGGAGGGGGTGAGATTCATTGAATCTCAATAGCTCATACACCTATTCAATCACATTTTCAAGGCATATAACATGTCAAGGGTACAAGTATGCAACTATTCAATCAATGAAGCATTCAATTTTCACATTTTTATGTCACAAACACATGTCAAGAATAAGAATGAGCTCTAGGGACTTTTGGGTTGGCCTCACCCCATTTCTAGGACTTTTGGATTGCCTCACTCTTGGCTCTTGGGACTTTTGACTTAGCCTCACCCATCCAAGGGACTTTTGGCCTTGTCTCACCCATGCCATGAGACTTTTGGCATCTCCTCACCCACATTAAGGGACTTTTGGCACTACCTCACCCTTATGAGCCATTTCCATCATTCAAAGACATTCAAGAAAGCATATTGGTACCAAAATAGCAACATAGCATCAAGTGGCATGTCTCAAACATATAAACATACACACAAGCACACAATGACACCATATGCAACAAGAAAATGCAATAAGAAAAGGTGGAGAGCTACCTTGATGCAAATTCAAGCTTTACTTTGCTTGTTTCTTCTCCTTTTTGGTTCCACAAACACAAGGAGGTGGGGTTGGATTTCTTTGGCCTATTCACAATAAACAACACTAAATTATACTCTTGGAACAAATTATGACATCCAACTCACTCTTAAGACTACACTTTGGTCTATTTGTCACAATATGGTTCCATTAAAGGCCTAATGAAGCAACTACCATAATTAACATTCTTGGTTCCATTCTCTTACCATATTTAGACCTCTTGACCTCATTTAAGGTCCTTGAAGCCATCACACACTCACTTTCACAAACCTAGGTCCATGTTGCTTCATAAGGTTACATTATGGAAGCCATTGCCTCATCTCCCAACCTAAGGCTTCTAAATTTTTTCCAAGGGTTTCTCCTATCTTCTTTTATCATATAAAGTCTCAAATCAAGCTTGGAACTATTTAAAATACTCCCTAGCTATCTCTAAGGGTCTTGACCTAGTTATGCTTCCATTAAAACCCCATGGAGTTTGGGATTTTTCCTTAATGGATAGGGCACTTGGGAGGCCCCCCTAGGAGTCTTAGAAACTCAAACAAACACTCACATATGATGGGGAATTCTTGAATCAACCCAGATTTTAACTTATGTTCAAGCACCCTACACTTTTCCAACTTGAGTTTTACTAGTTTTTCATGCATTTCTTTGGTATAATCCATCTTCCCATGCCTTAGTTTGATGGATTCTTTTGGATTATAAAACAGAAAATCTTCCCTCTTCATGGTTCTGGTTGGGACATCCTACCATGGAAGAGGAGAAGGAGAAAAAGAAGCAACAAAGGGAGAGAAACTACCTTGCAATCAAGCTCCCTTCAAGAGCCCTTCCTCTTCCCTCTTTCTCCTCCTTGAATTTCGGATTTCCCTCCTCTGATCTGGACCCAAATCAGCACCAAAAAATACATTAAAACCATGGAGAGATGAAGCAAGAAGGGGAGGATGAGGTTTCAAGAGGAAAGAGCATGAAAACCTTACACTTTCTCACCTTTTCTTTGGCTTTTCTTCCTCCAAAATTTCCTCCCTTTGTGTGCCTAAGACAGCAGCTCCATTTCTGAGTTTTGGGCAGAAGAAAGTCGGTTTAGAGAAGGGGGAGCTGAACGTGGCTTAAAAAGGGAGTTTGGAAGCTTCTTTTGTGCACTTTGTTTCCATTTTTGCCCTTCCATAATGGCATTTCCGGTTTGGCTTCGTTTTAGCTCCTTTTTGAGAACCGTCTTTTCCATCATAAAATTAAGATTTCCAATTTAATAAAATGCCTTTGGAATCACTCAAATTGGAGCTAAAACCTTCCCGAACGAACCGGTCAAAGTTTAGGTCAACCGACGTCGGAAAGAGTACACCGGAGGGGCTTTACCAGTCCCGGGGCTTCCCATGGTTTTTGGGGCCTCTGAGAACCCTGGGCAACTCAAAATTTCTATTTAAAAAGCCCTCCTAGGTGTTTTTCTAAAATTACACTTATTTACGAAAATGCCACTGGCCTTTCGGCAAATTTTTCGAATCACTCCGACCCTAGTTTTTTGGCAACTCAAGGCTCAAATCCTCGTTTTCTATTATTTAAAATTTTATTCAAATTTTATTTGGCCTTGAATCACTCATCTCAGGGGACTTGCTTTTCAAACCGGCCCGTTCCAGCGATTGTACAATTTACTGGGCGTTACATAAGGCATGTGAGTATATGTGGTAGATGATATTTGATTACATTAGGGAATACATTCAGCCGTGGTGGAGCTAGGAGTGAAGGTTGCATGTAAATGAATGGCTTAAGTAATCTAGGATGAGGACACCTCATGCTTGCACCACCATGTAGTGAATAGCGTAAGTTAATTAGAATAAAGACACCTCATGCTTGCTCCACCTACCTTCATATATATATATATATTAAATTGTGATTTGCTAATGCCGTATTTGGTTTGACAGTAGGAGCTAAATAGTGCTTTTAATATATAGATTAAATGAGAGTAAGACACATATCTGCTGCCACCTAGCCATTTGCACCGATTCATGGAATTGTGATTTTCCTTCATGCCACCTAATAGCGGTGAAAAAGCAAGAGCTGTCCATTGGATTAATTACCATTCACTTTAACTCATTTTAGGCTGAGGGAAGTAGTGGAAGGAAGGAAGAAATTTCGGACAGCCATAGAAGAGGAGAGAAGAGAAGAAAACCAAAGTACAAGGACTCCAAAAAAAAAAAAGGTAAGCTCCAAGTTGCTTCCTTGTTCTGGACTGGGATGTTTTGGCCTTGTAGAATTAGTTAGAAAAGGATTTTGAAGCCAAAATTTTTATAACAGGTTGTCCATCCCTTATACTTGAAATCTGGAAAATTACAGAATTTTTGGAACAAGGTAAATCAGATAAACAACCCACTAATTCAATTTAGCTTATGTACGGGACAGCTTGGGGCTGATTTCATAAAGAATTTTGTTAAATGGGTAAATGAAGGAATTAGTGCATGAAATTTGGTGGAGAGGTAGCTAAGACGTATGAAGTTAGGTTTACAAAGTCTTAGAATTTTCTGGGCTCATTTGGTAGGATAACAAAGCCAGAAACAGCAAGGGCAGTATACAGCGAGCTCAACTGAGGTAGTGACCAAAACAGTAGGAGTTCAGGGGCTATCCCTGGGAATTCTTGAAAACTGTTTCTGTGGCTTATAAATAACATAATGAGGGGTCACTCTGCCAATTTTTACTATTTTTGGAGGTCATTTAGTGGAGGAAAGAAATTTCACAAAAACAGGTCCGAAAATGTAGTTAAATTGAGACTGGTAGTTTTCATTCTTTCGCTGTTGTAGTGTGACTTTGCATGGAAAATTTGAGAATCCAGCTTGAAAATAAGGGCTAAGGTCTTAGCTTTATAGCACTAGATCACACATGAATAACTTAGATAGTAACTAATTTTGAGAAGGAAAAGAAAATGAAGATGTGATTGTTTACAACTAGGAATTCCAATAATTAATTAGCGAAAGGGATTTAGGAATTTCGTATGGGGGGATTAGTAATTTAATTGCAATGTAAATATTAACCATGACTCATTCTTAATTAGTACAATGCATGATTAAAATTTAGGAAGGCCATTGGGACAACCAGAGCTAAGGAATAACGTGACAAAACGACAGTGACGAAACAAGTAGTTAACACTGTACTCATTTTGCTATTTATGTTAATGCACTGGATGAAATTCCGAAGTCCCTATGCTGTGTTTGGTTGCATGTATATCTACTAAGATGACTTTTTATGAGTACTAGATTGCTGTTATTGGCCAATAATAGAAGCACGGTAGCCTAACAACTGAAAATATGCTGCTATGTAGCCTAACGAATGAAAATATGTTGCTACGTAGCCTAACAAATGAAAATATGCTACTACGTAGCCTAACGAATGAAAATATGCTGCTACGTTGCCTAACGAATGAAAATCTGCTGCTACCTAGCCTAACGAATGAGAATATGCTGCTACCTAGATATTACATGCTTCGACACCAAAGGATGCATTGAATGTATCCTGGATAGTAATCTGTGCTATTTATATGTGTGTTTCTTGAGTACATTGTTAGCTACTAGGATTTCATCTCACTATAAATTGACCATTTTACAGGTATTAACTATGCTAAGAATGGAGCCAGACAAATAGAGAACGAACAAACTGACCAATAGATTACATATTGACTATAATTGGTCTTATAAATCATTTGAACAAAGGTTGAATGTAAAGTTTGACTCCAGTGAGGATGTAACATTGTAGTGTTAATCTCTCTTTTGATTTGTATAAATATTACACATGAGAAATCTGCCGTAAGTTAATTGTGGTATTTATTAGGGCTACTGAACTCCCTATACAAGTAAACTCTTATATTTGCATTTGCATGAAATTGATTATGATAACCATGGAAGTAGTTCTAACACATTAACATTATCAACTTATGGTTTTCTTGTGAAAATGATGAAGGTTGTCTAGGTATGACAATTATCTTTCTAGGTCTAGGATCTTGTTGACAGGATTTTGGACTCTACACTATGGAAATTAAAGACCTTGTCGACAGGATCTTGGATTTTGCCTTGTAAAACTTAAGACCTTGTCAACAAGGTTTTCTGTTAGGAGTACAAAATCCTTCCATATGGTAAGTTATAGTGTATGCAAAGTGTAGGTGTGACATAACAACTATAGAAATAAAAATAGCTAAAGGGCTAAGAAACCTTGAAGGAGTTTCAGGGATAGAATTGTAGTAAATGAAAAGTTTATAACACAATCATAATACAGAACAGTGAAAATTACATCTATAGACCCGGGTGGCCGATTGACACCGAAATTTGTGACGATTGAGGTTAAGCGCCCTTGAACCATGTTTGAAGCTCAGTATGGCTAGAAAGCAGAGGAAATAATATTTATAAATTTTAGAAAGTCTAAAGGTATGTATTGTACTGTAAAACCTTAATTAGGCCCAGACACCGATGTTAGACTGCGGTAAGGCCCAATAGCTGATTCTAAAGGCCCAAAAAGAGAAGAGAAGATATAATTAGGGTTTTAGAGAAGATTAAACCCAAATACAAATATAAAATGAAAGGGAGAGAAGAAAGTAATTTTAGTTATATTAAAGAATTCACCATGGTTAAGTTAGAAACTAACTATGGTTGAGTTAAAAGTAGACCACGGATGAGTAGAGGAAATTAACCATGGTTACTATTCATAACTTAAGGGCTAAGAAAAGGCTTCCAAGTGTGTGGCCAAGAATTTTTGGAAGAAGATATTTAGTTATGAAATTAGAAAATCAAAAGAAAAAAGGAATGGAAGGTTAAGATTTGATCTTGAAAAGGTTAATCCAAGGGTCCAAATTTAGTATGACCATTTAACTTCATTAGATTCATCTCCTTCACCTCCATTCCACCATTTTCACACCACACACAAGGGATAAAGAAAGAAAACGTGAAGAGAGAGAGAAAGGGAGAAAAAGTGGAAGAAGAGGTGAAATCAAGCAAAACTACCACCATTCTTCACCAAATTTCTTCATCTTCTTCATCCTCCAACCATTTTCTCCAAAGGGAAGCTGCATATTCATCTTTTATTTAAGGTGGAATGTTGCTCTAAGTGGCAAGAGAAGATATTTTAGTGTGAGAAAAGCAAAGGAAGAAAGGATTAAGCTTAAAGAGTAAGTTTTCTCCATCTTATACTTGTAAATTACATGCTTTAAGCTAGTTTTGTTAAACCCTAGCTATGAGTTTTTTTTGGACAGCATATGAATCATTAGAAATGGAGTTTATATGTTGAATATGAAGGCCTTGAAATGAAGTTTATATGTAGAACACGAAGGCCATATGAGCTTAGTTATTGTTGTTATATGCTGAGACTTTGGAAAACACAAAAACTGTAATTTTTGGGAAAATAGAAAGCATGGGGAGATGCTGTCAGAATTTTCTCAAAATTTTTATGGTGTTCTCTTAATGTCTTAAATTCATGTATACCAAATTTCAAGTCCTAAAACATAAAGGAAAAGGCTATGGAATTTTTAGAACCAAAGAAATGCACTTTGAGCCTAAAACGGAGCTAGATTATGTGATGACCAAAACGTGATGTTGGGGCTGGAATTTGATAATTTCACCCTTTTTAATGGATTCAAAAGGGTATTTTTAGCTAGGAATACCTATAGTAAAGCCCCCAAAACTCATGAAATAAAATTTCTAAATCTTGGCCAAGAGATGCGCACTATTCGACCATAGTGAATTGGAAGGGAAGGAGTTGGATTTCTCCAATTCCAATGGTTCCACTGAGTTTAAAAGGGTCATCCTATTTTAGATGTTAAGGTTTATGTGTTGATTGTAATGAATTATCATTATGATTATAGGGTTTGATGTTGTTTTGGGAACTCCAAAAGCAAGTAAACCGAGTCCCAAGGATTGAGGAGCAAAGTTTGCTAAGGTAGTAGTTTTCCTCTCTCTTTCCTTAAGCTTGTATGTTTGTATAATGATGAGTGTTATGCTATATCAAGTTATCATTTATGCTATAAGATGAGACATGTATGCTTAGATTGTGCTTCGCCTTGTATGAAATTCCTCGTATTGCTATGCAATATATGGCATCTTGACTGGCATTATGTTATGTACTTACATGCTTGCTTGTGAATGAGATTGGTTTACTACTACTGAGATTTCATAATCTCACCCCAAATATAACCCATGCTAGGTTCGAGTTCAAGCAAATAAAGGGGCAAAGGATGTGGAAGCCTAAATTAAGGACCTTACTTTTATGTGTCACATTTTGTCATGTAATTAAATATTTTAGATTACTATGTGTATGAGTTATGTTATGATACTGTAAGGTACTCAAGTATGGAATGGAAAGTCATGAATATAATCAACCGTTGAGGAAATAGAATATGACTGATGAGCCTAAAATGCAAAAATGCATATGCTTATATAAAGGCAAAATAATAATAATATGTCGAGTGAAGGGGTAAAATTGTCCAATTTGTTGTAGGGGTAGCTTTATATGAATTCATATGTGCTCCGTTAAGTAAGCATTTTTCTCGTGTAAAGGGCTTAGAGAGCTTGAAGTAGAGCCCTGAATTAACCTCATATGATTTTTTTATAATTAAGTATGTATTTTCAAAGTTAGATAAGAATTTAGAAATGACCAAATGAATAGTGAAATTGCATGAGGAAGTTTTTAAATGAAAATTTTTTATCAGTTTAGGTTTCCATTGACTCCTCTAAGTTTTATATGAGGTAATTGTAGTAGGAAAAGTGTTATAAAATAAGGTATGACAGGAAGCATTGAAAAAAATTTAAAAATCATAGAAAAAATTTAAAAAATTTACAAAGCTCATTTCAACTCCTTTTTAAGAATTGTCTTTTCCATCATTAAATTTAGGTTCTCTTATTCATAAAATGCCTTTGGGTTTAACCAAATTGGATTTAAAACCTTCTCGAATGAATTGGTCAAAGTTTCGTTCAAACCACACTTTAAAATATAAATTGGAGGGGTTTAAACCATTTTAGGGGTTCCTATAATTTTTAAGGCCTCTGAGAACCATGGAAACTCAATTTTCCCATTTAAAAGGCCCTTCCTTTGAGTTTTCTAAAAGTTATCCAAAATTACAAAAATACCACTGCCTTTTCGTCTAATTTTGTTTAGCTATTCTAGTTCTAGTTTTAGGGCACCTTTAGCCTTGTATCCTCATTTTTAGATGTCTAGATTACTACTCTAATTTTATTTGGTCTCTAATCATTCCATTTAGGAGACTTCCTTTTGTAATTTCATTAGTTTAAGGCTTTTAGAACAACAGAATATTACAATAACTATGGTTGTATGACATGTATACTTACATCTTTGATCTTGAGTGAGCTATATATATATGATTGAATGTTGGATTAGCTACTGGGATTCTTTAAATCTTACTTTTTCATGGTTAGGTGACTCTTAAGGAAGAAACAATAATGAGAAAAAGGGCTAAGAAGAGCAACTTTGACAATGGAATTTGATTTAAGGTATACTCTTAAATATATAAATATACACTTGTATATCTTGATGTATGGAATTACAAACACATTTTTTAAGTGTTAGGCTATGATATAGAGACCATTTAAGGGTTGTAATATATGATATAATACAATTTGGTATCTTGAGTTCCTATATGTATAAGTGGATTCTTGTACATGGAAAAGTGATTTTTAGTTGTGTGGCAAATTCAACATGATGGATTAGTCCTACATCTTGCCAATGTGGATTGAAATTTGCTCAAGAGAAGAAATGGCATTTTAAAACTCATTTGGTACCATTTGGGACCAAAATTTCGATCTATTTGAGTCATGAAATGTTGATTTATCCTTTACAGTCCAAATGCCTAGTTTGAAGTTGAAATTTGGTAGGCAACTACGGGATATATAAATCTTTCTAACAAGCCTAAGTTTGCATTTTTTAGATCTTTGTGGAATATTAGCAAGTTTTTTGAATATGGTTGAATTATGTAGACATTCTGCAATATTGTTCACACTAGTCTATTTTGGATATTGTAACTTTTAAGGAACCAAATGGATTCAATTTAACTTAAAATTTACAATAGATAGCTTATATCACAAGCTTTTCAAGGATACCTAATTTGCATTCATTAAAGTTGTGTAGCTCAAGTTATGAATTTTTTAAATTTAGTCTCTAGTATGTGTTACATGGTTCAAAATATGCATATGATCAAATTTATGTATGAAATTAAGAATGGGAATAATAAGAATCCATGTAAGTACATGATATGACAAAGTGGCACTTTCAGTTACTATAAATTCCATTGCTAAAGAAATGGTTATCATCTTTTGCCATCGAAGAATGTATATAATACAAGATATACATAAGTTATATGATAATATGACAATGGTTGGAATTTAGTTGGCTAATAAGATACAATTTGGTGTGAGATGCACTTTAGTGCAAGGCATTAATGTGTAAGATGCACTTTGGTACGAGGCATTTCAGTGCAGATGCATTTTATGCTAAGATGGGTCTTTCCCTATAACCAAATTCAATGCAAGCTAGTGTGATTACATCATGAATTCCATATTTTAAGGCAAAAGACAAATAAATCATGCATTTGTTATGAAAACTAGACATACTCATAGTTATTGCTAATATGATTTAAAAATCATGCTAGCTACTAAGATATTATGGTCTTGACAAGACTTGTAATGGTTTCTTCCAGATGGCAACAATGAAGTAATTAACTAAAGTGATTATCAATCCCCTTAGTGTGTCTAATTAATTAGAATTCTAAGATAAGAAATAATAGATATGTTAGTAGCATTGAATGAGCCGACTTGGTATGATCAAGAGGCATATAGCTTAAGCTTAATGCTACTTATTCTATTATTGTAAGTTGTGTAGTAGCAATTGTTGTAAGGCTAGTCTCTAGGAGTTGAAAGCTAGGCTAACATCTACTTCACATTTAATCATCTTTGACCTTAAAGAGAGTTTTGTAATTTATAGTAATGCCTATGAGAAAAGGTTAGAATGCACAACAAAGTAGAGTAGTAGGTTATGCTTTTAGATAGTTTGGGTCATAAGAATAGAATTATCCTTCCTATGACTTAGAATTAGTAGCCTTTGCAATTACTTTGGTAATTTGTAGGCATTACCATTACAAGGTAAAATTTTTGAGATATTTAGCGATCATAAGAATTGAAATAGTAGTTTGATCAAGAATAATTAAATGTAAAGATAGAAAAGATAGGAAGAATTTCTTAAAGACTAAAACTTTAACTTAGAATACCACTCAAACAAGGTTGGTGTAATAGTTGATATCTTGCGTAAAAGATTCACCATTTGTGGGCATGAGGATGATAAAGGAATATTAATTAATAGAAGACTCTAGAAATTTAAATCTTACATGTTCCTACATCCTAGTAACCAATGTGTAAATGAGCTAAGAATAAAGCATAGATCTATCATGGTTTCTTGAGTAAGAATATAAACCAAACATTATAAAGAAAGCTAGGGAGTTCATCATATCCAATGATGAATTAGTGAAATACCAAAATAAGATGTGTTTACTTGTGAGTGAAAATCTAAGAGACATTATATTGATTGAAATCCATAGAAGAATTGCTACACCATTCATTAAGAACTTGTGGAGTTATTATTATTATAGATTTTAGGTATATTGGAACAAAAGTGGGATAGCATTTCCATTGACTCTATGATAGTTATACTAAGAACTTCCTCATGTTTAGAAGCCACTTGGGAAATAGAAGAAGAAATGAGAAAAGAATACTTGACATTATGGAGTAAGGTAATTATATTTTGGGGACAAAATTCTTAAAAGAGCAGGGAATTGTATTAAGCTTGTATAAATAAAATTAGTATTTATCAAAGTTTATATTTAATTAAGCTTAAAAGGAGAATTTGAAAAATATGTTTGCAAAGGTGAATTTATCACTTTATCCTTTAGATGGCTTAGCTCTAAGTTAGTATATTAAGTCAATCTAGCAAGAGATTAGTTTGCATGATAGTTAGAATGTACTTGGGTAGATTTTCAAATCAATAATTTTTTTTAAGAGTGAATATTATTCTTATCTTATAATAAAATTATCCTACCTACCTCCATTTATTTTCTTATCAAGTTGTATCATCTCTTTTCCATTAGTATGAAATGGTCGAAGGTGTGAGGATAAGGATTTGAAAGTGCATGGCTTTAATAAAGTTAGCTAAGTTTAGTGGATGCTGCCTTACTTCTGCCCTTTTGTATTATGTATTTCCTCCCAAATATACTAAATGGCTGAAAAGTGATTAGGAAATCAACTAAATTGCATGGCATCTAATTAATTAGGTTAAAACAAGTTCATGTCACCTCATGTTATGGGATATTATCTAATTACCACTTAAGATCCCATTACTGATTACCCTTGAGCATGATCGATCAACTAGCCCACTAAGTCTCTCTCCTTTAGTCATTAAGCAACCATTAGTCAATCTACTCCTATTACACCATAATATATGCATATGGTCATTTATGGCAAAATAATGGTAACCAAACTTTTAGCAGCAAAAATTTGAGTTATTAAAAGCCTTAAGTGGCTCCATAATGCTCAAACATAGATTTTGTTATTTCATCTCATAAATTCAAGCATAACCATTTAGTTTCATCCAAACTATCATGTATGTAACAATAGAACCAATAAAATCAAACAATTCCTTATTATGGCTTTAGGAAACATAATAGAGCCTTAACTTCAAAAATTCATAACTTGAGCTACACAAATTCATTTTTAGCAAATTAGATGTCCTTGAAAGCTTAAGATGTGAATTATCTACTGTAGAAATTTCAAGTAAAAGGACTTGATCTTTCAAGAAACATGAAATTCATTGTTGTACCTGTAACACTCAATTTTTTAAAATTGAACTACAATTGATAAGATAATGAAAGAGAACCCTAAAATAAAACAAATTAAGGACAATTGAGAGGAGAATATTAATTAGAACATATAAAAACAGGGTTATGAAGTTAGTAATGGCCTGAAAACTAGGATAATGAAAGAGAACCCTAAAGTAAAACAAATTAAGGGCAATTGAGAGGAGAATATTAATTAGAACATCTAAAAACGGGGTTATGAAGTTAGTAATGGCCTGAAAACTAAATCTAAAATGCCTAACAGATTAAAGCAATAAAGTAGTGGTAAAATCATAATTTTCAGTAAAATTTTAGAAACTTAAAGAAGAGAAATTTTATTGCTAAAATTGAGTTTATTAGCTTTTTAGAGGTCCTAAAAACCATATGAATCATTAGAATAGCTAAAACCTTGATTGTGTACGATTTATGACATTGGTTGACTAAAATTTTGATCGAGCCATTTTGTATATTTTTTTAAACCCCATAAATTTCAAAGTAAAATTTTTTCAATAAACTAAAGAGCTTCAATTTTATTATGGAAAATATTATTCTTAGAAAGGATCTAAAATGAGCTCAAATGGAGGGATTAAAGTATTGGGATATAATGAGAATTTTTGTAATTGTTTTAAATCACCTCCCTTCTGCTTGTCTTAGGTCACACCACCCTTGCACCCTTATAACCAACTTTAATTGCCTCTGGATTAGACATTAGAGTCACCTAAGGAGAAAGGAGAAAGAAAAGCCATGAAAGATAAGAATTCATGCTTGTTTTCACCTCATATGTAATATTCAATTTTTTAAAAATGTATTTTGAGATATAAGAGAACCCTAAAGAAAAATAAATTAAGGCCAATTAAGGGTAGAATGTTAGTTAGAGCATCTAGAAATGTGGTTAGAAAACTAAAAATAGCCTAAAACTATAGTCAAAACAGCTAAACAGAATTAACCAAAAACTCAGTGGCAAAATCATAATTTTGGGCAAGTTTTTTAAAACTTAAAGGAGGAAGTTTTAGATGATAAAATTAATCTCACTAGGGTTTTCAGAGGCCCAGAAAACTATGGGAATCGTCAGAATGGTTTTGGTGTACAATTTATATTGTCAGTTGACTTAAACTTTAACTGGATCGCTTCAAATTGTTTTGAATCTCATAAAATGAAATAAATTGCTTTTAATAAACTAGAAGATCTAAATTTATAATGGAAAAGATGATTTTAAAAAAGGATTCAAAATGAGCCGAAACGAAGAAATGAAGTGGAAAGGTATAACAAGAATTTTGTAAAATGTTATAAAACACCCCTTTTTCCTTCTTATAAGAATGCCACCCCTTCCTCCTCATCTTAACTGACTTAGTTCTACCTTAAACTAATAGCCATACATGCACTAAGAGAAGGAGAAAGAGGAAGGAAAGATAAGGCAAATAGGTATGTAAATGTGTAGAATTTTGTCTCATAATAGTTAGAAACTCTCTTCTCCTCTTTGCATTCTTTCTTTGGATGGTTTTAGCTTTTTGAAAGAATCACTTTGGTGGTTGACCAGTAGGAAATGAAAAGAATTTAGGATAACCATTGGTGGCACAATAATCTCTATTTGACAAGGAATTAAACAAGGTATGATTTTATATGTAAAGCTTGCTCTTCCTTGATCCTTCATGCTCTCTCACATTTGGCCAACTTAAGAAGAACATTAAAGGAATTAGTTTTTGATTGAAGAATGATGGGGATTGGGGTTTTGAAGTGTGGAGATTAAGAATATACCATTGAAATCAATTAGAAAGCTATAAAATGCAAGATTTGATACCTAGGGTTTTAATTGCACCTTGGCAAGTATGAAGCCTTGGAAAGGTATTTCAAGCTATGTAAGAGTATAATTGAACTAATATGAAGCTAAGGAATACCTTTGGATGCCAAAATTCCTAAGAAGAATCATAAAACTCCATAAAACCCCATCATTATGCATGGTTCGGTTGAGGTAAAGTTCAAGCACCTAGGGAGAGTTTTCAGTGATTCCAAGGTAACAAATGGCCTAGATATGAATTATAAATATTAAAGGAACCATTAGTTTTGTAATATACGGTTCTTTAAAAATGAAAGAAAATGTGAGAAACGTAACGTATGGTTTCTCCGTAAACAAATGAAATTCACTTAATGCAAAGGGAAGTTTCCAGATAGAGTGATTTAAGGTCCCAAAAAATTTAAGTGGCATTATAGACTCCTAAAAATGAGATCCTAGGATCAAACGGAAAGAAAAACAAAGCTAGAATGAAGAAATGAATTTGAACGAAAGGTTGACGAAACGTAAGGGCATTTTCGTCATTTTAAGAAAATTTTGGAATTCGCATAGGAGGAATTTTTAAATGAAAGTTTTGAGTTCTTTGGGGTTCTCAGAAGCCTTAAAAACCATGGGAAGCCTAGGACAGTTAAAAGCCCTTCAGTGGATGTTTTTCCACTATCGATTGACCCAAACTTTGACCAGTTCATTCGAGAAGGTTTTAAATCCAATTTAGATAAAACTAAAGCCATTTTACGAATTAGAGGACCTAAATTTTATGATGGAAAAGATGGTTCTAAAAAAAGAGTTAAAATAAGTTTAAACGGAGTAAACAAGCACGTAGGGGCAAAATGGTCATTTTGAAAAATTGTAAAAGAGGCTTTTTAAGTAAGATTACACCTAATCACCTTCTCCAAACTTTCATTTGCAGAAAATTGAGCAGCCATGGCATGACATGAAGAGGAGGGAGAGAGAAGAAGTTTAAGCTTCTGTTTAGGTAAGTAAATGGCCTTGTTTCATCCCACGCCAGTTAAGAAAGTTGTTCCTCTCTCTAAGAGCTCTCTAATAGTGGTTTTCTTTTCTTGAAAACTTGAAGATTCACTAACTCAAGCCAAAAAGGAAATATTTTTAAGAAATCAATTGGTGGAAAATAATATATGCAAAGAGAGCTTCATTTTAAGGTAAGACTTTACTTGAAACACTTGCAAAATCTTGTATTTCCAAACCATTTAAGTTTCGGTCTAGAGAGAGAAAATGAGGAAGAGAGTTTTTCTTTATGTGTTCTTGATGGAACCAAAGGTTATGGAGTGTGAGCATTAAGAACATACAACTATAATTGAAAAGGGAGCTTTAGAATGCAAGTTATGAAATTTAGGGATTTGGTTGCACCTAGGCTAAGATGAAGCTTTCTACTAGTAATTTAAGTTGTCTAAGAGTATATATGAGTTCCTAAGACACTAAGAGAGCCTCCCACATGCTTCTCCCATTAAAGAAATTAAAACAACTCTATTGGTGCTATATGGAAGCAGCCAAGGAGGGTTCATGCACTTAGGGAGTGTTTTAATTCCTTCCAAGCTTAGTTTTGCATCATGTATGATGGGCGAGTATGAGAGGAAACCTTGGAAAAATTTTAGAAGCCATGGATAGTGAGATGGTATCATAAGTTTCATATTATGGCTCAAAGAAGCAACACCTAGCTAGGCTCCTTGATTTGATTGTGTGATGACTCCAAGAGGTTTAAATAAAGTCAAGAATCATAAATATATAGAGAGAATTGAGCCAAGATGATGTTTTCTTAAGGTTGCTTCATTAAGTGCATTATGGAACCATAAAAGGGTTATATGAACCACCTAGCTTTTCTAATGAATCTATGGCTTTAGAACTTGGTTCAAGAGTATAATTAGCTTCCATATGATGTGTCTAGGCCAAGAGAAATGATTTCCACCTCCTTATATGTGTGAGGTCAAAGGAGAAGACTCAAGGTTCAAGAAAAAAGTATGCTTGTATGGCAAAGGTAGCTTTCTCCACCTTCTCTCATGCATGAATGTGTGTTTACATTGTCTTTGGATGTGTGCATGTATGTTTTAAGCCATGAAAAGTATTCTAGTATGATTTCATATGCCATGGTACCATAATGACATTTTATGTGCTTGCCTTGGTTTACTTGAGTGTGGAGAAGCTAAGAACCCTCTAGCCATGGTGAGGATGAGCCAAGAACTCTTAAAATTGGTTAAGACAAAGTAAAGAGTCTCCCAAAAGTGAGGTTGACTCCCAAGAGTAAGGTTGAGTCAAAACCTCTTGGAGAAAATGGGTGAGGCAAGTCCAAAATTCATAAGTAAATGGGAGAGGCTAATCCACTCATTTGGTAAGCCTATGTATGCTATAGATGACTTGTTCAAATTCCAAGAATGTTTCTTGAATGCTCATACACGTTATTATGCTCATGCATGCATTTTCAAGACTTGTATTGCATACTTTATGTGTAATTGAAAGGGAGATGAGTTATTGGGATTTTTTAAATCTCATTCCCTCCTCTCCAATGTCTTAACATGCTAGGTAGAGCAAATGAACAAGATAATGGAAGCCACCAAGTTGGGAGATAAGAGATTGACATCAAAGTGTCTAGAATTGCCTAGTTTTGTCTCTTTTTGTAGCCATACACATGGCATATGATGTAATCCTATGATGAAATTGTTATGTAATCATTTAAACATGTGTAATACTCATATATGATGTATGAATGAGAATTAATGCCATATGTGTTACACCATATATTTCTAACTCATTTCATACTATCTCTATGCCTCATATCAAACAACTCGCAAAGAGGCAAGGAAAAACAACATTAAATAATGCATTTCTTAGCGTTACGTCGCGTATAAAAATTTCATTTGGTGTCATGTGGACCATGTGAACTCATACATCACATTCCCATATTTAATTAAATGAATAAAACTCATTTTCATCATTAAAAGTGGCCTACATCTTGTGGAACTCAAAGGGAAGCATGACATACATACATACATACATATATTTTTGGCTAGATTTTCCACATTTCTGTCACAAAATTTAGAAAATCATAACTAATTCTAGAAAAATCAAAATCATACATTCTTGCCCATTATAGAAATCTACACATGTCTACTTCATGGAACAAATATTTTCAAACCATAACATCTATCACAAAAGGCGTTTGACATTCAAAATGTCTAGAGGTCAGGCTATTCATTGGTGCTGTCACAGAATTTTGTAACAAGCTTCAAAAATATCCAGTTGATTCCAATAAAATCCAATCTATGCAAATGATACCAATATGGAAATCTATGGATGTTAGCTAGAGGGTAAAAATAACTCCAGACCAGTTCAAGCATGCCCAGACCTTGAAACTCAATCAAATAGTAACTGAGGTCGGCCGGAGTTTCTGATACTGGATAGATTCTTTGAAAATTCATATCTCCCTCTCTGGACATCCAAATTAGGTTCTTCTAGTTGGCACAAGTCACTAAGAATGTCTAGTTTCTTTTTATAAAATTTTGTGACAATTGGATATCATTTGTGCCCTGTGTGATAGATTTCATTTTCAGACTAATATGAACGGTGACATGACCAAAACTAAAACTTTTTCCAACTTCCGAAATTCATCAAATATTCTCTAGACCTCCAAAAATTATGTTCTTTAGCTTTCCAAAAAACTCTTAATAAACTATAATTTCATGCCAAGTATTAGATTAAGAAGAGCTCATTTGGACAAAAAGTGATATAGAGTTCCATTATGGTCAATTTTGGCTCCATATAGGATACCAAAATGTCTAAATGGCTTTCCTTAGGGTTTGGCACCTCTTGGGCAAGTATAAAAGCATAATTACGACTTGTGTGAATTGCTCAAATGATCCCAAACCTCATGCATCTCATTTTTTCTATTCCACTTTCATTCATACATGAAATTCTATAATGCAAAATTGCCATTACATGGCCAAAATGAGCATTTCCATACATATAACCCTATCTCTCATTTATACACAATACATTAACATAATTATACATGCTCATAATATCATAGGTCATATACAACTAGGGATTTCATCAATTGCTATCCATAAGGCCTTAAAGTAACAATTTCAAGACAATTTGATGTCATGCTCTCATCTTCAAGATGGTTGGCTTCTATTACCTTGCTCTCTTAATCCACCTAGCATGTTAGAACATTAGAGAGGAGGGGATGAGATTTAAAAAATCTCAATAGCTCATCTCCCATTCAATCATACATAAAGCATGCAAAACAAGTCTCACAAATGCATGCATGGCATATGGACATGTGCAATCATTTAAGAAGCATTCTTAGCATTTAAAAAAATCATACATAGCGTATATTGGCTTACCAAGCAAATGGATTGGCCTCACCTATTTACTTGTAGATTTTGGATTTGCCTCACCCATTCTTTAAGAGGTTCTTGGACTCAACTATGCTCTTAGGAGTCAACCTCACTTTTAGAGACTCTTTACTTTGTCTCAACTAATCTTAAGGATTCTTGGCTCATCCTCACCATGGCTAAAGGTTTTTGGCCTCACCACACTCAAGCAAACCAAGGCAAACATTATAAACATCATTTGGAAAATATAATGCATCATCATGGTACCATGGAGTAAGAGCTCATGCTAGAACATTTTTCATGGTTTGAAAACATACACACATTCAAAGACAAGTAAAGCAAGCAATCATGCATGAGAGAAGGTGAAGAGAGCTACCTTGCTTGCATTTTGCACACTTTTTCCTTAAGCCTTGAATCATCTCCCTTGACCTTAAAACCCAAGGAGGTGGAGATCATTCCTTTTTGTCCTAGACATAATTTATGGAAGCCAATTAGGTTCATGGAATTAATTCTAAGGCCACACAACTTACTTAGACTCTAGCATGATCTATAAACCTCATTATGGTTCCATAAATGCACTCAATGAAGCAACACCCCTCAATTAAATATTAGGCTCCATTCTTTCCTTCCATATATGATTCTTAACTCTTTTTAAGCCTCTTGGAGTCATCACACAATTAAAATAAAGAGCCTAACTATATGTTGCTTCTTTAGGTCATATTATGGAACATAAGTCACCAACTCACTTTCTATGGTTTCTAAATTTTTCCCAAGGCCTTCCCTCATGTTCATTCATCATATATGACTTAAAAATGGGCTTAGAAAAATTTAAAACTCTCCCTAGCTACCCTAACCTCTCTTAGCTGAAACTAGGTAACTTATTGGCCTTTATGGACTTTGCTTTATTTTCTTGATGTAGGAAGCACATGGGGAGACTTCTATGGATCTTAGGAACCCATTTAAACTCTCATTTAGGCATAGGAATTAAGAGATCAAATCAGATTTTGTAAGGAACATATGAAACCCTAGACTTTGCATCTTGAATTTCCATAGTTATTTGTTAACTCTCTTTGCATATTCTTAATCTCCACAACCTTTTTCCTAAGAATCAACCTTGGTTCTGCCTAAAAATCAAATCCTCTTAGGTCTTCTCAAGTGGGGAGAAATGGTGGAGAAGGGGAGCAAGGGGTAGCAACCATAGAAGAAGAAATTACCTTGTTTTCTTGCTTTTTCCAACTTGAATCTTGTGTTCTTTGAGCTCCTCTCTTCAAATCCGAATTTTCCCCTCAATTTCTCCCTTAAAACAGATTTATAAACTTCATTATAATCATAGGAAACAAAGGAGAATGGGGGAGAAGAGGTTTGGAAGGAGGAAAGCATGAAAAACTACTACAAATTTCATACCTTTTTGTTTTAATTTCTCCTCCTCTTCTTCTTCCTCTTGTGCCCCTCATCCTAGGGCTTCTTTCTCTAGTTTAGGGTAGAAACATATGAGGCTACATGAGGGTGAGTGTGGGGTGCCACTTATATTTATATAAGGGAGGAAGAAGAACTTTTCAAAAATTTCCATTTGTCCTTCGTTCTTGGCATTTTCATTTCTAATTCATTTTAGCTCCTTTTTTAGAACCGTCTTTTCTATTATAAAATTTAGGTTCCTAATTTAGTAAAATACCTTTGGAATCACTCAAATCAAAGCTAAAACCTTTTCGAATGAATCCATCAAAGTTTAGGTATACCGACATTAGAAAACATCCACTGGAGGGGCTTTAGCTGTCCCGGGACTTTCCATGGTTTTCAGGGCCTCTGAGAACCCTGGGAAACTCAAAAATTTCATTTAAAACAGTCCTCCTGTGTGAATTCCAAAATTTGCTCAAAATTACGAAAATGCCATTACGTTTCATAAGTTTTCTGTAAAAAATTATTTATTTATCCTAGCTCCATTTTTCTTTCTATTTGAGCTTGGAATTCTCATTTTTAGGAGTCCAGAATACTTCCTAAATTTTTTGGGACCTTAACTACATCATTTTGGGGGGACTTCCTTTTATATTCGGTGAGTTTTGTTCATTGACAGAGAAACTGTACGTTACGTTTCTCATGTTTTCTCTCGTTTTCTGAAAACATGGTATAGCATGATTTGGGTATAGAATGGCAAGACTAGACACATGTATTCTTGCGTATATTATGGGGTGGATGAGTGAGTTTGAGAAATATAGGTTTGTTCATCTTTAATACAAGTTTAGAATGTCATTTTGGTGCATTCCCAAGTGCTCAAGTGGTCATAATTGCTTTAGAACTTGAAATGGACCATTTGGAACCCCTTATATGACACAAAATGAGTCATTTTGTAACCCAATGTCAAGATCTGACCAAATGAATGAATTTTCCCCATGAAATTTGGCCCACATGTAGATATTATCTAGAACTTTTTGAGAAGCTAAAGACCAAATTATTTGGAGCTTTGTGAAATTAATTATAAATTTTCAAAGTTGGCATTTTTTTGCTAAACTGATGCAAAAAAATTGGGCTATGTCATTAGTGGATCAAATGATGTCCAATACTCATGAAAGTTTACAAACATAAAACTAGACATGATAAGCTTTCCATGGCCACTAAGATCACCCAAATTAGACCTCTGAGTAGGGAGATATGAATTTTTGAAGTTGGAGATTAGTACTAGTAATGATAGTCAACCTTTAATATTATTCTATCAGTTTTCGATGGTTAGCAGCCTTTGTTATGGTCTAGATTTATTTTTAGCATAAAGTAGACATCTGTATCTTTCCCAAATAGTATAGTATGCATGATTTCAATTTTTCTAGAATTAGTTATGATTTTTCAAATTTCAGGCACAGAATTTGGAAATCCTACCCGAGGCTGCACATTATGTTTTTGAGTATATAATCCCTTTGCTCGAGGTATAGGCCATTTCTTGAGCTTGTTATGAGTTATACTTGTGTATTTAAATGTGAGAATGAAATGGATGAGTCCATGTGGCCCACAGGACATCAAAAGAGAAATTTATCCATGACATAATGCAATTTAATTGTATTTTTCCATGACTTTTTCATGTACTTCATGGAAATAGCATGAGATAAGGCATGTAATTTGCATGAGTTGAGTCATATAATTATGATGTTACAAGTTTAAATTTAGAAGCCTTATTTTGAAAGATGAAAATTTAGCATCAATTATGTTTAAAAAAACAACTTGGTGCTAGGCTCTTTATATCAAGTTTACGATGGCTCTAATGAGTTCTAATAGACTTATATAACTCATACTAGGTGAGGCCTTGGAGCCAAGATATTGATTTACAAGAGTTGCTTCATTATGCCATTTAATTGAACTATATGTGAGCCTAAGGTTCTAGTTAACTTGTATAAGACTTAAAATGAGTACAAGCAAGATTTCAATGATAATTGTGTGCTTCATTGATTTGTCTAGGTCAAACAAGTGAAATTTCACTTAAGTGTAGGTGCAAGGCTGTGGAACCAAGTCAAAGAACAAAGGGAAATTAAGTTGATCTCTGTGTTAAGGTAACTCTTTATCCATTCTTGTATATGCATGTTGGTTGCTTAAGTGTCTTAGATCGCTTGCATGTATTATTTGCAAATTATATATATTGTTGATTGTTTAATGATCATATGCAACTGCATGACATTTGATTACATTTGAAATTGGTTTAGCTCTTGAATAGATGAGGCTGTGCCAAAAGTCCCTTAAAATGGGTGAAGTGAGGCCAAAAGTCCCTAAATATGGGTGAGACTAAGCCAAAAGTCTCAATAATGAGTGAGGCTAAGTCAAAAATCCTAAAAGAGGATGAGACTAAAACCAAAAGTCCCTAATTATTGGTTGAAGCTAGACCAAAAGTCCTAAGAGCTTATTTTGCTTAGTGAAGCCATGTGGTCCCTAATGCATGAATATGAATGGTATTTAGATGTATAACATACATGCTTGCTTTTGTTGACCTTTAGTGTAACATTTTAGCTATCTAGCTCTTATTTAATTACTATGGATCAATAGTAAGTCCATTTATTGATGGCAGAAAAATATTGAATCCAAAATTTCTAAAATTTATATACTTGCCTTGTTCATAAATTTCATGTCCAAATAACTTAACCATTAAAAGTAAAATATACATAATATTCAAAGGAAAATTTGATAGAGTTTCCCCTTATAAAATTGACCATCCAGACCACTCAAATGGTCATATACAGTCCAAACTCATGGACATAGGAAAATACAAATAATAAGATCATATACTGCAATCTGGACATCAATCATAAACTAAAACTAAATAACTCAAGATGGAGTTATACATCACGATTTATAGTGCATTAATATACATATTACATCATGATGGAGTTAAACATAATTCATATACATTCCTTGTACATTACAACAAAATTAAATACAAAATATTCATATAGTTCTACAAGTTTAAATATCATTCTTTCTCTTTTCCTTTATTAGAACTAGTACTTCCACCTGGCATTGGTTAGTAGAAAAATAGAGATTGCGGTGAGATTTGGAAGACTCTCAGTAGCTATACTCAAATCACCCAAAAATAAGCGTGAGACAATCAAGCAAGAATGATGCAAGTATGCAAGGTCATATAAAACTAACATAAATGCTTACATATTTGCAATTTACTCAATCATAGCCATGAAACTCTACTTAGCTTAGGCTTATCTCTTGGGCTTGGGAGAACTACTACATTCATCCCTATTACCTTTCTTTATTTCTTAGCCTCAACTTATCAAACATAACATGCAAAACATGCCATACAACTGATGTAATGCAATATAGCATATACTGTCATGAACAATCAATACAATACAATGCATATCAAGCTTAAATAAGTCTACATGCAACTAGATAGGGAAGAGTAAGCTGCTTTAGATAGGTGATAAAACCCAGTAAAAATCTCTAATTTCTTTATTATGTTTTTGGCTTCATCTCTTTTTTTTTTCTCAGCACTACACTTACAATGGGGTAGAGCTTCACTAGTTTGTCCTACAATAACACATAAACATATCATCAATATCTAATACTCATAACTACTTCTCTTAAGTCTTTCTGACTTTTATCTATACTTTAGGCCACTTTAGTGCACTTAAAACCTCCTTTTGGCATACTTCCAAGACACTTTCTTATTATGTGGTAAATAGGCCATTTAAAATGCTCAAATTTGACCATATTTGAGGGCCTAAGTTTGTGAAATCCTTTTTGGATTCTAGCTCCCCATGATTGGTTCAACACTTAGGCTTTATGTTAGGGATTTCACTAAGCTTAAATCTTAGACCAACTTATACTTCTAAAATTCACAATTCAAGCCACAAATTCCACATTTACAATTCATTTGGTAAATTCACTTTTTTACATAATATAACTCTTTATGAAACCTTAAGCCTCAAAGGGAAATTTCAAAAATTCATTTTCTATGATTCAAAATCTTGCATACATAATTCATATAGCCACATTAGGATTGATTAGAAGCATCACAAGTTTGGTCACACAGGCCTAATGTCAATTGTTTTCATAATCCTCTTTCTTAACTTCTAAATTTTTGACTTTCAAATTCTAACTTCTAAATTCAATCTAATGCTTCTATTATTGTTCTTATATCTTTTTAAGACTTCCATAGCCCAAGAATCCATTGAATAACTTCCTAATCCCTTAAAATCATCCTTGGTCAAAAATGGAACCATAAAACCCTAACTTGTACATTTCAAAGTTTTAATGAATTCTAAACTTAGATTCTTGTTCCTTCCATCAAATAACATCTAAACAAACTATTTAAAAATAGAAAATAACATGATTTCTATAACACCCTAAAACTAATTAAGAGTAATTATAGGCAATTAAAGAAGTATTAAAAGGATAATTAGGCAAACTATGGGAAATAGGAATTTATAGAGAAATTATTAATATGATTTAAAAGTCAATTGGATTGGAAATATAATATAGGCCCATGAATAATTTAAACATGTAAAAAATAAAGATTTATAGAGACCCACTTCATCTTAAAAGGCTTAGTCCAAGGGAACTCACTTAACATGGCCCAACTTAATTCTTAGAAGCCTAAAACTTAGAAAAATGGGCTCAAGTGAGATATGGACCCATTTAACCTAGCCTAATAAACCAAATTCTGAACCTACTTGGAAGATGGGCTTGTAGGCTAGCCCAAAACTCATCTAAAACCCTAAAAACTCTTTTGCCCTTGCCTCATTCTGGAGAAACACAAGAAAACTCAAGAGGAAATTCAAAGGTTCAAAAGAGCTTAGGGTTTGTTCAACACATTCCCACCGTTTCTTCCTTCTAAAGTAAGATTTAGCCAAAGTAATCTATATGAAACCTGTTCTTCTTATTCTCCCTTACAATTTAACCCGAATGTCTTTTGGTTTAATGGATTTTTATCTTTTTCCCAAATTTGAAATGGTTGTTTTGGTGGTTACATGGTTCATTTTTGGAGGTTAAGGCTAGGAGGGTTATTAGGTAAGCGTCCTTCCCCGATTTTGATGCATTTACTACTACTTAGGATCCCAATAACTAACTTATGATATGAACCTCATTTCTAGGCAAAAATATCCATAATTTAGGGTGATATTTTGAAGTTTATAGTGTGGGGAAGATCAAATCCCAATTCAAAGTTTCTTAATAGCTGGGTATGTGTTTTCTAGGTAGCTTATCATGATTAGATCCTATGGTGTCTGATTATGTTGTAATTAGCATCTAAGAATATGCTTTGATTTGATTTAGGATGTTCAAAGTATGGAGATATACTTTTGGTTGCAAAATTTGGCTTAGCTAAGTGAGATAACTGGGGTTAATTTTCTAATTCCATGTATATACTCATTTTAATATGATAATTGCTGCACATTTTTTACTTTGAAAAGCTAAATGATTAGGTGGCTACTTGAATTATTATATTTGGACTATATATATGTCCTTGGTGGAGCTGTGGTATGGTTATCACTCGTGCATTGTGCTTCGATCAGGCACTGAGTTGTGATCAAACTCTTGAATGCACTGAGCCAGGTTGTACTCATTGGGGAGTTGGTGTAACATCCAATTTTCTGAAAATCTAAGAAAACGTAAGGAAACGCGAGAAACATAATATATGGTTTCTCCATCAACGTACGAAATTCACTGGATATGAAAGAAAGTCCCTCAAATAGAGTAAATTAAGGTTTAATAAAATTAGAATAATATTCTAGACTACAAATAATGATAAGTCAAGGCCAGAGGTACCCTAAAATTGGGGCTAAAATAGATGAAAAAAAAAAAGATCAGAAAAAGGTCCCGAAGAGCCTCCAAAGTCAAGTATGAAGAGCCAGGGACTAAAATGCAAAGAAAAGTTATATGCCAGGCAAAATGTATAAATTGTCCTAAAGTTCAGGGAACCCTAGTTTCACCCTCTATTCGTGGCTTTAAGGATGAATATCAAAAAATCGGACAAGAATCTCAGAAATCTGTGACCCACAGTTAAACTCAGTTTGATGAGATGGGTCCAATGATACCAAGTTGTCCAGATAGCCGGGCAGGATCCAATCTGAGATCAGGTTATCCCGATCAGTAGTCATGAGTAAAATGGAAAAAAGAAGTTATAAGAACTATAGAAATAAAAATAGCTAAAGGGCTAACAAACCCTGAAGGAGTTTCAGGAATAGAATTGCAGTAAATGAAAAGTTTATAGCACAATCATAATACAGAACGGTGAAAATTACACCTATAGACCCAGGTGTCTGATTGACATCGAAATTTGTGAGGATTGAGGTTAAGGGCCCCTGAACCATGTTTGAAGCTTAATATGGCCAGAAAGTAGAGGAAATAATGTTCATAAATTTTAGAAAGTATAAAGGTATGTATTGTATCGTAAAACCTTAATTGGGCTCAGACATTGATTTTTAGACTGCTGTAAGGCTCAATAGTTGATTCTAAAGGCCCGATAAAAGAAGAGAAGATATGATTAGGGTTTTAGAGAAGATGAAACCCAAATATAAATATAGAATGAGAGGAGAAGAAGAAAACATTTTAGTTATTTTAAAGAATTAACCAAAGTTAAGTTAGAAACTAACTATGATTGAGTTAAAAGTTGACCATGGTTGAGTTAAGAAATTAACCATGGTTACTCTCTATAACTTAAGGGCTAAGGCAAGGCTTCCAAGTGTGTGGCCAAGAATTTTTGGAAGAACATATTTAGTTATGAAATTAGAAAATCAAAAGAAAAAAGGAATGGAAGGTTAAGATTTGATCTTGAAAAGGTTGATCCAAGGGTCCAAATTTAGTATGACCATTTAACTTCATTAGATTCATCTTATTCACCTCCATTCCACCATTTTCACGCCACACACAAGGAAGAAAGAAAGAAAAACGTGAAGAGAGAGAGAGAGGGAGAAAAAATGGAAGATGAAGTGAAACCAAGCAAAACTACCACCATTCTTCACCAAATTTCTCCATCTTCTCCATCCTCCAACCTTTTCCTCCAAAGGGCAGCTGCATATTCATCTTTTGTTCAAGGTGAAATGTTGCTCTAAGTGGGAAGAGAAAGGATTTAGTGTGAGAAAAGCAAAGGAAGCAAGGTTTAAGCTTAAAGAGTAAGTTTTCTCCATCTTATACTTGTAAATCACATGCTTTAAGCTAGTTTTGTTAAACCCTAGCTATGAGTTATTTTTGAACAGCATATGAATCATTAGAAATAGAGTTTATATGCTGAATATGAAGGCCTTAAAATGAAGTTTATATGTTGAACATGAAGGCCATATGAGCTTAGTTATTATTGTTATATGCTGAGACTTTGGAAAACACAAAAGATTGTAATTTTTGGAAAAATAGAAAGCATAGGGAGATGCTGTCCGAATTTTCCCAACACTTTTATGGTGTTTTCTTAATGTCTTAAAGTCATGTATACCATTTTTCAAGTCCTAAAACATAAAGGAGAAGGCTATGAATTTTTAGAACCAAAGAAACGCACTTTGAGCCTAAAACAGAGCTAGATTATATGATGACCAAAATGTGATGTTGGGGCTAGAATTTGATAATTTTATCTATTCCAATGGATTCAAAAGGGTGTTTTTATCTAGGAATACCCATGGGAAAGCCCCTAAAACACATGGGATAAAATTCCTAAATTTTGGCCAAGAAATGCATACTATTCGGCCATAGTGAATGGGAATGGAAAGAGTTGGATTTTCCAATTCCAATGGTCCCATTAAGTTTAAAAGGGGTCATCCTACTTTAGAAGTTAAGGTTTATGTGTTGATTGTAATGAAATATCATTATGATTATAGGGTTTGATGTTGTTTTGGGAACTCCAAAAGCAAGTAAACCGAGTCCCAAGGATTGAGGAGCAAAGTTTGCTAAGGTAGTAGTTTTCCTTTCTCTTTCCTTAAGCTTGTATGTTTGTATAATGATGAGTGTTATGCTATATCAAGTTGTCATTTATGCTATAAGATGAGACATGTATGCTTAGATTGTGCTTGGCCTTGTATGAAATTCCTTGTATTACTATGTGGTATATGACACGTTGATTGACATTATGTTATGTACTTACATGCTTGCTTGTGAATGAGACTAGTTTACTACTACTAAGATTTCATAATCTCACCCCAAATATAACCCATGCTAGGTCCGAGTTCAAGCAAAGAAAGAGCAAAGAATGTGGAGACATAAATCGAGGACCTTAATTTTATGTATCACATTTTGTCATGTAATTAAATATTTTAAATTACTGCGTGGATGAGTTATATTATGACATCGTAAGGTACTCAGGTATGAAATGGAAAGGCATGTATATACCCAATCCTGAAGTAAAAAGAGTATGACTATCGTGCGTAATATGCAAGAATGCCTGTGCCTATATAAAGGCAAAATAACAATAATAATATGACCAATGAGGGGTAAAACTGCCTAGTTTGTTGTAGGGGCAACTTTATATGAATTCATATGTGCTCTGCTAAGTAAGCATTTTCCCTGTGTAAAGGGCTTAAGGAGCTTGAAGTAGAGCCCTGAATTAACCTCATATGATTTTTCTATAATTAAGTATGTATTTTCAAAGTTAGATAAGAATTTGGAAATGACCAAATGAATAGTAAAATTGTATGAGAAAGTTTTAAAATGAAAAATTTTTATCAGTTCAGGTTTCCGTTGACTCCTCTAAGTTATATATGAGGTAATTGTAGTAGAAAAAGTGTTATAAAATCAGGTATTACATTTATGGTATTAGAGCAAAGTTCCAAGCTCTCTAAGGTTGTATATGGCTTGAGGATGTGGCTATAAGGCTATGTAAAGGTTTATAGAGTTATGAAAAGCCTTATATGAGGTATCTTGGGTGTGTAAAAGTGAGTTATGTTTTTATTTATACTAAAGGAGTTGTGAATGGTCGTGAGTAGGTGGTCAGTTATGGGTGAGATTGGCCTTCAGTTCTAAAACAGAGTTAAGTGACCTAAGGGCTAGAGCCCTATAATTTGTAGTGGCTCACTGGGATCAGTAGCAAGCTTCAAGCTGCTAGAGAGGCTTGCCTAGAGAGGTTATGAGAGGCCTAATCTCCCTGAGTGCCATATGCAAACAGTTCGAGGATGTCTTGCCTGATGCAAGAACAAGTAGTGAGATAGCATAGTATGCGGTAAAGCTACTACCGCACAAAGTAGGGGTTAAAAGAGTTATTTCCCCCTAGTCATGACACCTAGATATTATGATGTGAAGAGCCCAAAAAAGCAATTCTCTGAAGCCAGAGGTTTGAGTTATAAGTTACACTTCATAGACCCTCGACAGCCCAGAGGTTGTAGTTAGTTATGTATGTGTACAAGTAAATCAAGAGGTGAAATCCTCTAGCTTTAATGATGGACTGCAAACAAAGTTGGTAAGGCTCGGATCATGTAGCTAAAGAAAAGCTCCTAGTTATAGCAGAGTGTACTGTGACATGAAAGGCCTTATTGGTCATATTTAGGCTAACTTGAGAAATGAGTTACTATAGGGTCAATTAATGCACAGAGAGCAGGGACCCCTAGTATAAATAAAGAAGAAGAATAGTAAAGGGTGACGACAAAAAAAAATCAGTAAGTAACTCATGATTAGTGGGCCTAGTAGTTGAAACTTAGAAGGGAATTCTTAGATAATATCAAACACAAGAATAATAAGGTTGTTGAGACCTGCCTATAAGGTGTTGACTCCAACCTAGAATGCTACTCTATGAAACACTAAATGACAGAGATTCAAAAGAGAATAAGAATAGGTTAAGAAGTACTAAGTTCATTGTAAGTCCACCTTCTCTCATGCATGGATATGTGTTTAGCTTGTTTTAGAATGTGTGTATATGTATTTTCAAGCTATGAAAAGTATGCTAGCATGCCTTTACATGTCATGATCCTTGATGCTATGTTATGTTTTAAATGAATCCATGATGTTTGTATGAGTTTACTTGAGTGAGGAGAGGCCAAGAACTCTTCTCTTTGGTGAGGATGAGCCAAGAACCCTTGAGCTTGGTTGAGACAAAGCAAGGAGTCTCCCAATAGCAAAGTGGGCTCCCAAGTGTATGGTTGAGTCCAAAGCTCTTAAAGAATGGGTGAGACAAGTCCAAAACCCATGAGGAGAAGTGTGAGGCCATTCCAAACACTTGGGGAACTCTTGAATGTCTTGTATGATTGATTCACGTGCTTTAGTAGTGACTAAATGAGTAGACTAAGCATAGAAAAGTAAGCAAATAGGGGTCCAATAGTCAGTCTGACGAGCTCCCTAATATGAGAATAATGTAGGGTTAAGCACATGAGTAATTAAAGCAACTAGTAGAGCATAAGTCTTCAGTAAGGTAGAATACAGACATTGAAGGTTTTGGATTGGGTTAATGAAACCCTAAAATCAGTATACTGTGCTCCTGGGGAAAAGACCAGGAGGTTGAACAGAGAGAAAGCCTAGCTCCGATATGAAGGTAGAAACAAGTTGAGACAAATAGTGAGTGCCTTAGTACCCTCAAAGAAGCTTGAGGGAGCTAAAGACCACCTGAGAAGGTGAGTCTTTGCATTATATAGAGAAAGAGTGTAAGTCAAGAGCGCCATAAAAGGTAATTCTTGGAATTTCATGAAATAGAATTTTCCTACAAAGGAATGCTCTAGTTAAGAGCAAAGTAAGAGTAAGAGCAAAAAGTAGGCCCCTTGATGTTATAGAGAGTAAATAAGTAAAGAAACTCAGGAAAATGTAGGTGCTCTTGAGCGTAAAGAAACTTGAACTGGCAACAGAAACAGCTAGTAGTAGAACATCCTCTTACTCAAGTAAGAGGATAAGAAAGGTAAAAAGGGAAAGAAAATATGACAGTGTTCAAGCCAAGGATATAATAAATTGAGAATAGATATTAAGTTGATGTGCTTAAGTGTTTAAGAAAGCATACTTGTCCTTGGCATAAATGCCCTTCAAGCATGATACTGCTTGAAGTAAAAATAGTGGGGCAATGCAGAGAGATCTCAGGATGTAGTAGAGAAAGAATCCTACTTTCCCCGAGCACTATGCGAGAATAGGGCAAATAGAGAGAAGTAAGAAAGGAATACTTTAGATTATTGGGAGATTTGCAATATACAGGCGATAGTGGCTTTGAGCTCAATCATGAGGCGCCCGTGTATTAGTGTTTGATGTTATGGTTTGCTCGCAACAATGGTTGCATGATATTAGGCTTGATCAACCTAATAGTAATGTGACGTGAGTGTGTAGCAAATAATGACATTAATCACCAAAGTGTCCTAATAATCGAAGGGTATCTTAGTTAGTTAAATAATGAGATAAGTCAGAAGAGAAAGGTCAAGGAATTCTAGCAATATCAAAATGATAAGAAAAGTATGCAGAAAGGAATCCCTAGTAAAGAATGTTCAGATTCAGATAGCATGAGTTCAGTACATATGATTTAAGTCCCTTATAGTACATGTAAACAAAATGAATAGGGACCAATGCATAGCCTCTCTCCAGCTAGACATGTTAACCACACTCAGAGTGTGAGATGCACTAGTGCCAAAGCACTTAAAAGCAAAACATGGGCATAGTTAGTAACTACAGGATATGAAAGGAAAAGATAGACAAGTACAGTTAGAGTAAGAAAAGAAAGCCCAAGTAAAAAGGGGCTGAAGTGAGAATCTGAGGATCCTATGAGGAGAAATGAGTGAAGAATTTAAAATGCTCCCTAGTATCAGCATGATGGGATCTTGGAGAATCAAATGACATAGAACCCACTTCCCACGAAGAGCACTATGCACCTCTGAGTTTAGCCTCAACTATTATAAGCGATGGTTACCGGACTTGGTGAGCATGTATTTTACTATCAAATACAGTGATCTTAGGCTTTGACGTCTCCCAGAGATGGATCGCAGTAGATCCTAGCATAGCACAGCGGGTTGCAGTAGACCCTAGTAGGGCTCTGAGAGGTCGCAGTAGACCTAAGGGTTGCAATAGATCCCACAGAGTTACAGAGAGCCCTAGCCACAGCATAATAGTTCTCTGGTAGAGATGATAGCCCGAGATAGTTTTACAAAGTACTTAGTCTCAAAGACCAATACAGTTTCAACTAGCTTTAGTCTCAGAGACTAGAGACCTCCTGAGTCTGGTAGACTATTACTACAGAGATATGAAGGCTTTACTCAGATAGTTAGACCACTGACTAGATCTCTCTAGAGATGAGCACAGTGTATGGGATGAGGAAAGTAAGAAATAAGCTTTCCAGAGTTAGAGCCAGATAAACCACTACCCAGTAGATATTAGCCTTGATCGAGGGATAGAGAGATCCCTATATGCTAAATTATATATTCGAAAGGGGTCAGGTACAGTTGTAAATAAGGAAAATGGTACAATATGTCTCCATTAATCGAGACTATGAGTATAGTTAGCATCCCACAAGAATTCAGTAGTAGTTAGTGGTAGTTACTCTTCGATGTTAGTACAGGACAGAGTAAGAGCATGATGATTAGTCATTAAACCAAAGAGTTATATAAGCCCTCTTGAGTGAATAAAGAGAGTAAAACACAAGTTTAGACTTAAACAGGCAAAGGTAAGAAAAGACCAGTTAGCAAGGATATAAGAAATGTCAGATGAGAATGTACCCCAAATTTCGAGGACGAAATTTATTTAAGGAGGGGAGAAATGTAACATCCGGTTTTCTAAAAATCTAAGAAAATGTAAGGAAACGCGAGAAACGTAACATATGGTTTCTCCATCCATGTATGAAATTCACTAGATATGAAAGGAAGTCTCCCAAATAGAGTAAATTAAGGTCTAATAAAATTAGAATAATATTCTAGACTGCAAATAATGATGAGTCAAGGCCAGAGGTGCCCTAAAATTGGGGCTAAAATAGATGAAAAAAAAGAGATCAGAAAAAGGTCCCGAAGAGCTTCCAAAGTCAAGTATGAAGGAGCTAGGGACTAAAATGCAAAGAAAAGTTATATACATGGCAAAATGTATAAATTGTCCTAAAGTTCAGGGAACCCTAGTTTCACCTTCTATTCGTGGCTTTAAGCACGAATATCAAAAAATTGGGTAAGAATCTCAGAAATCCATGACCCACAGTTAAACTCAGTTTGATGAGACGGGTCCAATGATATCAAGTTGTCCAGATGGCTAGACGGGATCCGGTCCGGGATTTGGTTATCCCAATCAGTAGTCATGAACAAAATGAAAAAAAGAAGTTGTAAGAACTATAGAAATAAAAATAGCTAAAGGGCTAAGAAACCTTGAGGGAGTTTCAGGGACATAATTGTAGTAAATGAAAAGTTTATAGCATAATCATAATACAGAACGGTGAAAATTACACCTATAGACCCGAGTGTCTGATTAACACCAAAATTTGTGAGGATTGAGAAGGCCCCTGAACCATGTTTGAAGCTTAATATGGCTAGAAAGTAGAGGAAATAATATTCATAAATTTTAGAAAGTCTAAAGGTATGTATTGTACCATAAAACCTTAATTGGGCTCAGACACTGATTTTTAGACTGCTGTAAGGCCCAATAGTTTATTCTAAAGGCCCGATAAGAGAAGAGAAGATATGATTAGGGTTTTAGAGAAGATGAAACCCAAATATAAATATAGAATGAAAGGAAAAGAAGAAAAAGATTTTAGTTATTTTAAAGAATTAACCATGGTTAAGTTAGAAACTAACTATGGTTGAGTTAAAAGTTGACCATGATTGAGTTAAGAAATTAACCATGGTTACTGTCCATAACTTAAGGGCTAAGGCAAGGCTTCCAAGTGTGTGGCCAAGAATTTTTGTAAGAAGATATTAGTTATGAAATTAAAAAATCAAAAGAAAAAAGGAATGGAAGGTTAAGATTTGATCTTGAAAAGGTATATCAAAGGGTCCAAATTTAGTATGACCATTTAACTTCATTAGATTCATCTTCTTCACCTCCATTCCACCATTTTCATGCCACACACAAGGAAGAAAGAAAGAAAAACGTGAAGAGAGAGAGAGAGGGAGAAAAAGTGGAAGATGAAGTGAAACCAAGCAAAACTACCACCATTCTTCACTAAATTTCTCCATCTTCTCCATCCTCTAACCTTTTCCTCCAAAGGGCAGCTGCATATTCACCTTTTGTTCAAGGTGAAATGTTGCTCTAAGTGGGAAGAGAAAGGATTTTAGTGTGAGAAAAGAAAAGGAAGCAAGGTTTAAGCTTAAAGAGTAAGTTTTCTCCATCTTACACTTGTAAATCACATGCTTTAAGCTAGTTTTGTTAAACCCTAGCTATGAGTTATTTTTGGACAGCATATGAATCATTAGAAATGGAGTTTATATGCTGAATATGAAGGCATTAAAATGAAGTTTATATATTGAACATGAAGGCCATATGAGCTTAGTTATTGTTGTTATGTGCTGAGACTTTAGAAAACAGAAAGATTGTAATTTTTGGAAAAATAGAAAGCATGGGGAGATGCTGTCCGAATTTTCCCAAAACTTTTATGGTGTTTTCTTAATGTCTCAAAGTCATGTATACCAAATTTCAAGTCCTAAAACATAAAGGAATAGGCTATGGAATTTTTAGAACCAAAGAAACGCACTTTGAGCCTAAAATGGAGCTAGATTATGTGATGACCAAAACGTGATGTTGGGGCTGGAATTTGATGATTTTATCCATTCCAATGGATTCAAAAGGATGTTTTTAGCAAGGAATACCCATGGGAAAGTCCCAAAAACGCATGTGATAAAATCCAACTCTTTCCATTCCCATTTGGCCATAGTGAATGGGAATGGAAAGATTTGGATTTTCCAATTCCAATGGTCCCATTAAGTTTAAAAGAGGTCATCCTACTTTAGAATTTAAGGTTTATGTGTTGATTGTAATGAATTATCATTATGATTATAGGGTTTGATGTTATTTTGGGAACTCCAAAAGCAAGTAAACCGAGTCCCAAGGATTGAGGAGCAAAGTTTGCTAAGGTAGTAGTTTTCCTCTCTCTTTCCTTAAGCTTGTATGTTTGTATAATGATGAGTGTTATGCTATATCAAGTTGTCATTTATGCTATAAGATGAGACATGTATGCTTAGATTGTGCTTGGCCTTGTATGAAATTCCTTGTATTACTTTGTGGTATATGACATGTTGATTAGCATTATGTTATGTACTTACATGCTTGCTTGTGAATGAGACTGGTTTACTACTACTAAGATTTCATAATCTCACCCCAAATATAACCCATGCTAGGTCCGAGTTCAAGCAAAGAAAGAGCAAAGAATGTGGAGACATAAATCGAGGACCTTACTTTTATGTATCACATTTTGTTATGTAATTAAATATTTTAAATTACTACATGTATGAGTTATATTATGACACTGTAAGGTACTCAGGTATGAAATGAAAGCCATGTATATACCCAATCCTGAAGTAAAAAGAGTATGACTATCATGCATAAGAGGCAAGAATGCCTGTGCCTATATAAAGGCAAAATAACAATAATAATATGACCAATGAGGGGTAACATTGCCTAGTTTGTTGTAGGGGCAACTTTATATGAATTCATATGTGCTCCGCTAAGTAAGCATTTTTCCCATGTAAAGGGCTTAAGGAGCTTGAAGTAGAGCCTTGAATTAACCTCATATGATTTTTCGATAATTAAGTATGCATTTTCAAAGTTAGATAAGAATTTGGAAATGACCAAATGAATAGTGAAATTGTATGAGAAAGTTTTAAAATGAAAAATTTTTATCAGTTCAAGTTTCCGTTAACTCCTCTAAGTTTTATATAAGGTAATTGTAGTAGGAAAAGTGTTATAAAATAAGGTATTACAGTTGGCGCCATGGATAGGCATCTCTCCATGTTATTGGTCATTAACATGATGTATGTGATTGTTCATATAGTAGTCATGGAGAGCACAACTAGTTCATTTATAGATCAGGATGTTGATATTTTTGGTAACTAAGTTTCATATGTATTTACTCTGATTAAATTGTACATATGTGTGCAATTTCCCTTTGGTTATTAAGATTCATATCTCACCCTGTTTTATGGGCTAACAATTTTCAGGTGAAGCTTCCTCAGGTAAGGAAAAGGGAAAAGAAGTGGATGAACATGGGAGTTGAAACCATGTGTGGAAACTCTATACTTAGGTTAATTTGATTTAGAGTAGATGCTTATTTTTGTGATCCATTTTGTATAGCATCATCACATATTCATTTTGCCAAGTTAGGTATTCTTATATTTTGTAAACAAAGATGTAACTAATAGGAGAATAGACCTTGCAGTAGTTGAAACAAGATGTATGTACTCACTTATAATCTGATATGGAACTTTGCTAATATAAAAGTATGACTTGTCACTTGAGAGTAAAATCATATGTTGCCCTGAATAATGATCTTAAATAGCATTGCATGGAACCTCTGTTAGAATACACATATGAGTGATGTTATTAGGACTTGTGTATTGTTGCCCCCATAATATATTCATATGTTGGTATGTATGATGGTAATCAATTATCCTAAATTCCCTTTAAGCCTACAATTAGCGTAGGTTAATAATTAGGGCATTTGAGAGCCATGAGGTCTAAAGAAATCATGAATGATGGTTAAGGAGTGACGATTGTGTCGTGCAACCTTAAAATAAAACTAGGTTGACAAAATATATCGCTAGTGGCACAACCTTGGTCATCTCCCTTGGAAGTGGAATTCAATGTTTAATTAGGTTTTCTAAGTGTAAGAGGATCTTAGAACTATCTAATTAAAGGGGGTTTTGATTTAATTAAACTAACTAGAATTTAATTGAAATAAAATTCCTAATCACTACCTAATTGCATGAACTATGGGGTAAATGATAGACATGTGACGAGCTTTAGATTTGTCCCTTGATATCCACTATCCTTATCCTAATTCAATTGTAATTAATTTTGGTCTAAGAGTCCCTAATTGTGTTCATAGAAAATGATCTTGAATTACCATTCAAGATTCAAAAAATTAATAAGATAATATTGAATTGAAACCTTAATCTCACACTACATCATTAATTCTTGCCTTTAGGAACAATGAACACTTGAATTTGATTGATTAATTAGTCAATTAGCCTATGAATTATCACCCTGAGATATGTAATTAACCAATTAAACTCCAAAGAATCCTCAAATCAAACAATCAAGCACACAATTTCGCTCATGCATTTTATCGAATACCTTGATTGCATACATGGGAAATTAGAGGAGAAATAAAAAAATTTTAATATTTAATTAAATCAATTAATTAACAAAAAGGTTTCCTAATTAATGTCTAATTAGCCACTAATTACAACTACACCAATCTCAATCAAATACATCTTAACAATGCATGTACAAGAAAAAAACAAAGTGTAGAAGGAAAGGAATTGTTAGCCAAAATTCCTTTGTTATCTCCATGGATTCAAGCTTCTTCAAGGTCCTCTTCTAAGTTAATCACAAGTTAAGAATTATGTTTCATGGAGGTGGAAGAATGGTGGAGAATAAGATGGAAGATGTGCTATGGATGAAGGGGATAGAGTGTGGAAAAATAACGATGGAGTGTTATATTTTTTTATTCAATGGAATGAGTGAATTAAGTCTCTTACCTCTTGGAGCTTGCCCGAATTTAGTTCCCCCTTCTAAATAATGGATGCATGACATGGATTGATAAAATGATCGAATGGCTAGTATTCCTTCATGAATCACGTGCTTCATTAATTCTTTTTCACGTGTTTACAAGTCAGCCCATAGCTCATTCTCACGTGGAAACTTTCACTGGATGAATGGATGATTTATTCCTTCCTGGATGCTGCCACGAGTCTATTTCTTTTATCCTTCTCATGTGGCTTTGTTCTTATTTTTTTAATGATTCATGTGGTCTCCTTCTTGCATCATTTTCATGTGATTCTACGTTTATTCCAATTGCTCGTAGGGTGTCAAGTGTTCTGTGCAGATTCCATTTAGCCCGTGGCTTCTTTATATAATTCATCTATGTGTTTTCCTTCTCCATGTGGCTTTGCATGGGTGGCTCTCATTTCTCTTCATTCCCACTTCAGATCATTGATTCTTAGCTCATTCTTTACTGTTCACATGCTCAGCCCGTGGCTTCTTGATGAAACCAACGCTTGTATTGCTTCTTCGTGCAGCTCTGCATTATCTTCATTCATTCGTGTTGCTTCCTTTGCTTCTGCATGTGTGTGTTTGGCAGCCCTTCTCTCCTCTTCTGCTCAGCTCTTTCGTATCAAAACCATAGCTCCTTCTCTCCATAACTCGTGCTTCCTCCTTTGTTTTGTGTTTTCTCAAAGCACAAGAACTAGTAGTTGTGTCATACCTCACTATATAATGCCTCTCCTACTACTGATACCTCATATAGAACTTAGAAGAGCCACTGGAAATCTGAACTGATTAAAATTTTCTTTTTTTTAAAAAAAAAGAATTTCCTCATACAATTTGACTATTCATTTGGTCATTCCAAAAATATTGTCCAACTTTGAAAATAAGCAATTAATTATAGAAAAATCGTATGAGGTCAGTTCAAGGCTCTAATTTAAGCTCTCTAAGTCATTTACAAGGAAAAAAATACTTACTTAGCGGAATACATATAAATTTGTATAAAAATGTCCTTACAAACATCAAACAATTTTACCCCTCATTTAACATATTATATATATATATTATTTGCCCTTACATAAGCACATGTATCTTTGCATTCTAAGCACGCTACTCATATTCTCTTTACTTAAGAGTTGAGTATATATATGGCTCTCTATTACATACCTGAGTACCTTTCAATACTATACTATAACTCATACATACAAGAATCCAAGATACTTAATTACATGACCAAAATGTGTTGCATAAAAGTAAGGTCCTTGGTTTATGCCTCCACACCTTTTGCCCTTTCTTTGTCTGATCTTGGACCTAGCATAGGTTATGTTTGGGGTGAGATTATGAAATCTCAGTAGTAGTAAACCAATCTCATTCACAAGCTAGCATGTAAGTACATAACATAATGCCAATCAAGGTATCACATACTACATAGTAATGCAAGGAATTTCATATAAGGCCAAGCAATATCCCAGCATACATATCTCATCTTATAGCATAAATGACACTTAGTATAACATAACACTCATCATTATACCAACACACAAGTTTAAAGAAAGAGATAGGAAAACTATTACCTTAGCAACCTTGCTCCTCAAACCTTGGGACTTGGTCCACTTGCTCTTGGAGTTTCCAAACAATTATCAAACCCTATAAACATAATGATAATTCATTACAATTAACATATAGACCCAAAATCCTAAAGTAATATAGCCCTTTTTAAACTTAATGGGACTATTGGAATTGGAAAAATCTAACTCTTTCACTTCCAATTAACTATGGTCAAATATGTGCATTTCTTGGCCAAAATTTAGAAATTTTATTCCATGAGTTTTGGGGTCTTTCCCATAGGTATTCCTAGCTAAAAACACTTTTTTGAATCAATTGGAATGGATTAAATTATCAACTTCCAACCCCAATAGCACGTTTTGGTTATAACGTAACCTAGCTCTGTTTTAGGCCCAAAAGTGAGTTTCTTTGGCCCTAAAAATTCCATAGCTTCTTCTTTTATGTTTTAGGACTTGAAATTTGGTATACATGACTTTAGGACATTAAGAAAACACCATAAAGTTTTTTGAGAAAATTCAGACATCATCTCCCTAACATTTCCATTTTCTCAAAAATTACAATCTTTGTGTTTTTCAAAGTTCTAGCACATAACAACAATGGATAAGCTCATATGGCCTCCATTGTCAATATATAAACTCCATTCCTAGGCCTTCATATTCAACATATAAACTCCATTTCTAATCATCCATATGCTGTCCAAAAGTGATCCATAGCTAGGGTTTAAGAAAACTAACTTAAACCATGTGATTTTCAAGTGCAAGGTGGAGAAAACTTACTCTTTAAGCTTAATCCTTGCTTCCTTTTCTTTTCTCACACTAAAATCCCTTCTTTGCTCACTTAGAGCAACATGCCACCTTGAAGAAAGGATGAAGATGCAGCTGCCCTTTAGAGAAAATAATTGGAGGATGAAAAAGATGAAGAAATTTGGTGAAGAATGGTGGTAGTTTTGCTTGATTTCACTTCTTTTTCCACTTTTCCTCGCTCTCTCTCTCTCTCTTCATGTTTTTCTCTCCCTCTCCCTTGTGTGTGGTATGAAGATGGTGGAATGGAGGTGAAGGAGATGAACTTAAATAAAGTTAATAGTCATACCAAATTTGGACCCTTGGATCAACCTTTTCAAGATCAAATCTTAGCCTACCATTCTTTTTTTCTTTTGATTTTCTAATTTCATGACTAAATATTTTCTTCCCAAAATTCCTTGGGCATACACTTGGATGCTTATTCTTAGCCCTTAAGGTATGGTGAATTGATGGTTAGTAACCATGGTTAATTTTCTTAACTCAACTATGATCAATTTTTAGCTCAACCATGGTTAATTTCTAACCTAACCATGGTTAATTCTTTAAACTAACTAAAATACTTTCTTTCTTTCCTTTTTATTTTATATTAATATTTGGGTTTCACCTTCTCTAAAGCCTTAATTATATCTTCTTTTCTCTTATATGGCCTTTAGAATTAGATATTGGGCCTTATAGCAAGCAGTCTTAAAATAAGTGTCTGAGCTCGATTAAAGTTTTACAGTACAATACATACTTTTAGACTTTCTAAAATTTATAAATATTATTTCCTCTATTTCCTGGCCATACTAAGCCTCAAACATGGATTAGGGGCCCTTAACCTCGATCCTTAAAATTTTTGGTGTCAATCGGACATCTGGATCTTTAGGAGTAATTTTCAACGTTTTGTATTATGATTGTGCTCTAAAATTTTCATTTATTGCAATTTAGTCCTTAAAACTCCTTTAGGGTTTCTTAGCCCTTTAGCTATTTCTATTTCCATGGTTGTTACAACTTTTTCTTTTTATTTTACTCATGGCTACTAGAAATTGATGGAATAGTAACCAAGGTCGACTATGCCTACTAGTACTATCATAGAAATTCAAAAATTCATATCTCCTTGCTTAGACATCCAATTGTAGTGATCTTAGTTGCCATAAACATCTTATCATGTCTAGTTTATGTTTGTAAAATTTCATGAGCATTGAACAACATTTAGGCCTCAAATGACATAGCACAAGAAACTAATGATATGAATAGCACTTATACCAGAACAGTAGAAAAATGGCAACTTTGAAAAATTATAATTAATTCCATAGAGCTCCAAATAATCTAGTCTTTAGCTTCCCAAAAATCTATAGATGAGATCTATATGTATGCCAAATTTCATGGGCAAATTCATTCATTTGGTTAGATCTTGATATTAGGTTCCAAAATGGTCATTTTTGTGTTTCCAATGGGTCTCAAATGATCCAAAACAACTTTTATGACATCCATGGCCACTTGAGCACCTGGGAAAGTACCAAAATGGTATACTAAACATGTCTCAAAGGTGCATAAACCTAGATTTCACAAACTCACACTTTCACCCCAAGGTATACACAAGAATACATAAGCTAGTTCTTGCCATGCGATGTCTAAATCATGCAATATCATACATATGGTATCAAATCTCATTCATACATCAAATATTCATGTAATTACATATGTTTATAAGCTCATACATCATATACAATATTGGATTACATCATATGCCATTCATATAGCTACAAAATGGACATTTCCACACACTTTATTGCAATCTCCTTCCTTTTATGCTTGGTGGCTTCCATTTCTTAGCTCACTTGGTCCACCTAGTCATGTTAGATAAATGGGAAGGAAGGGATGAGATTTTATGTAACATCCCTAAAATTAGGATTTTTTAATTATTTAGTATTTTATGTAATGAATTTATTAAGCTTTAATAAGAAGAATTTGAACAAAATAGCTTCGTATATGAGAAGTATAAGCTGAATAGGACCCATAAGAATTTTTGAGATTTTATAGGGGTCCAGGGGGCCCAAGGGCAAAATTGTCATTTGTCACCTAGACGAACTTTGACAATTTTTCTAAAAGGAAAGGGAATTCAGAACTAGTCCAATATATATATATATATCAATAGTTAGAAAACAATGCGTAGAAAATTATAAAATTTGTTGCATGAAATTCTGGATTCATTAGGGCCAGAAAATGGCCTGAAATGATTACAAGCTTATACGAAGACGAACTAAAACCCTAAACCCGTGTTAGCTATCTTAAGAAATTCTGTGCAAAAAAATCTACTGGGTAGTGGTGACAGAATCCAGAAATATGGAGTTACGAAGAAGATATAAGCAAAAAACAAACAGAGGTGCTTGTCTGTCACATCACTACTAAGGGCAAAATGGTCATTTTGACCCTAAAATAATAAAATATTAGGAAAGTAAGTAATATTTAAATATATAGTTAGAGACATTAAACGAGACCCACATAGGGCCAAATAATATTGAAATATAGTAGAGAACTTAGAAAATGAAGATTAAATAAAATATTATGGAGAACCTAGGAAACGATGGCAATTTTGTAAAGTCTAACTGGGGAAGAGCTGACATGGCACCAGGGAGCTGGGAAGGTGCTGATGTGGCACCATGGAAGAGAGAGAAAGTGATGATGTTGCACCATGTGTGAAGAAGAGACTGGAAGTTAGAAGAGAATTCTGAAAATTGCACAAATTACGGAGTGATTACATCAATGAATCTTAGAAATCTCATGCATTACAAAAAAGTTACCGCTGACTTCAGCATGCCATAGGTGCTGACTTAAGCAGCATTAAATGCAATCTTATCTTCACACCTTACGAAAAAGTAACCATGGTAATCCAAAGACTAATGTTTGCCCATAAAACGTGATGCGATCTAAACAGTTGAGCAATCCAATGGCTTAGATTTCTTCACCTTTTTCAGACCAAATTACAACCATTGATCTAATCCTAAGGCCTATATTTTATCTCTTATTTCAAGGTTAAATCTTTACCATTTATGTAATCTAAAAGCTAAAATCTTCCACCTTAAAATTAATTTAATCTTAACCATTTATAACTAATATATATAAACCACACATACACCTTCATGCCATTCTCACACACAAAATACATACACCAATTTAGCTAAGAGGAGAAGAAGAAAAAGGAGAAGAAGCTTGGCTTAAGGAAGAAGAAAAGGGAGGAAGAAGAAAGAAAGAAAAGCCACTGTGGAAAATCAAACACTGTGAAGCTAAGGTAACATAGAGAGACTTTCTTCTTCTTGGTTTTTCTTCTATTTTTCTTCAAGAATTTTCTCTTCTCTTTCTCTTTAATTTTCGTCCATGGCATGAGGAGATGGGAAATTTTGTTGTTTCCATGAATTCTAGCCAAGAAAAGATGGAGAAATCATATATATGGCTTATGGATTCATGTGATTGAAGAAAATTCTTATTCTTGGCAATTTTTCTACAAATCAAGAAGTTTTGTATTCCAAGATGCCATGGGAGAAATTGAATGCAAAAATAAATAGGGAAGTGATAGAAGAAAGCCTAAGGAAGAGGAAGATTAATATGGCTTATTTTCTTGAAGGAAGTGGCAAGAAACCCTAGAATTTTACCTTGAGAAAATTGTAGAATACCTATGAAATCTCTAGAAATTGATTAAGGACTTTTGTTTATCTCCCTTGAGTATGTATGTGTGGCCATTTGGTGACATAAAAATGAAGCAAAATCACATGTCTTCTTTGGTGCATAGCTTTGGCCAACACATGTATATATACCTAGGGAAGAGTTTTCTTAAATCCAACTAAATAAGGTTAATCTACATCAAAAATAAAGCCTATGGTGAAATTTTGGTAATTTATGGATCTTTATATAAAAAGTCAAATTTTGAGAAAAAGTTTGACCAAGAGTTCTTGAATTTTTCCTGATATTATTTAATATGTTTGGATGATTGTTGTGCCTTAGTATGTTCAACATGCTATTTGGATTATGCTGATATTTATTTTGTGAATTTTAGAGCCCATTTGGGATAGTTGGAAAATTACACAGCGTTATATAAAAAATGGAATATGTGATAACATGTGTTTTGGAATTGCATTATTTGTTATGCTGATATACTGTCTGATTTCTTGACATATATAATATGTTATGTACTGCTTGATTATATGAGTATGGATTATTTGGTAAAGGATTGGCCAACATATATAGGGCGGATAGGGGGTGAGCCCAAAGGACTGGCCAATATATATAGGGCAAATAGGGGGTAAGCCCTGTATTTGTGCTAGAGTTGGCCATTGTGTAGTTGCTATTGTGTTAGATGTCTAATCTCAAAGATACTTAAAAATATCTAAACCACTCATTTTCGGAATCCAATACGCTGTCATGCTATCAGGATTATTTATGCACAGAGTTATGCAACGCACTTCTTTCCCAAATATACCTATTATGCGTTGATCAAATGATGGCTTGGATGACATATTATTGTGGTATTTTATATGACTTTCCTTGGGTACCCACTAGGGGATGTCTTAGTAAAGGAAGCAAAGGTGAGCTTTGTAACATCCGGTCCCTCCGTAAACGTGAAAAATGCGATGTTCAATTTCTCCGTAAACATCAGAAATGGGCCAAATATAAAAGGAAGTCCTCGAAATAGAAGGAATTGGGGCCAAATAAAATTATGATAAAATTCTAAATATTAAAAAATGAGGATTTGAGATTTAAGATGCCTAAAAATCAGAGTTAGAAGAGCTCAGAAAATTTGTTGAAGAAAGTAGGGGCATTTTTGTAATTTCTAGAAAATTTTGAAATCTCATAGGAGGACTTTTTAAATGGAAAATTTTAGCTTTTCAGGGTTCTCAGAGGCCCCGAATACCATAGGAATCCCTAGAACAGTTGAAACCCTCCGGTGAGCGATTTCGACCATCAGTTGACCGAAACTTTGACCGAACTATTCGAAATGGTTTTAGATCCTTTTTGAGTGATTCCAAAAGTAATTCTTATGATTAAGAGCCTAAGAAATATGATGGAAAAGACAGATTTTAAAAAGGAGTTGAAATGATCCCAAACGAATAAAACTACGAAGAGGGACTAAATTGCAAATTCTGAAAGTTGCTTAAATGAATCCCTAGCTTATAAAGAACGTCCCTCCTCTGCTCAGATCTCCTCACCCACTCTCTCACACGTTAAAACAGAATTAAGAAGGGCTAAGAGTGGCGCACAAAAGGGGAGGCCAAGGAAGGAAGAAGAAGCCTTGAATAGGTATGAAAGGGTGTGTTTTCGTCCTTTTGTCTTTACAATAAATATTCCCCTCCTTCTCCTCCATATTTCCATGGGTTCAGAATGTATTTTGATGCTATTTTGGTTCTGGTCCAGCAAGGAGAAGTTAGGATTGGAGGGAAGGCTTGGGTGCAAGGGGAAGCCACTTGGAAGAGCAAGAATTTAAGGTAGGTTCCCATTCCTTTCCATGGCTTTTCTTGGACTTCTTGCTTGTTCTCCTCCAGATGAATTTCGTGCAACCTAGAGCCCCTCCAAAGGGAGTTGAATTTTGACCATATCAAGGGAAGAACAAGTGATTTAAAGTGTGGGAAATTAGAATAGACAAGTGGAAACAAAAAGGGAGCCTTAAAATTCAAGTTGGCACAACTTGGGGTTTTGAAATAAGTGATGAAATCTGATTTTTCCTAGAGGTATTCTAGCTTATGTAAGACATGGTTTGAGTCCCTTAGACCCCTAGGAAGTTACATATGTGACATTCCTTCCAAGAAAACAAAACAAAGTTCAAGGACTTTTTCATGATGTATATCTCGGCCACACAAGGTCTAGTCACCTAGAGAGTGTTTTAATTTGTTCTAAGCCTAGAATGGGACTTCTTATGATGGTAGAAGATGGGAGGAACCCTTGGAAAAAATTTAGAAGCCATGGATTGGGAGATGAGGTAATGGCTTCCATAATGTGACCTTATGAAGCAACTTATGTTTAGGCTTTTGTAAATGAATATGTAATGGCTCCAAGGACCTTAAATGAGGTCAAGAAGCCTAGAAATGAGAAGAGAATGGAGTCAAGAACTTGAATCACGATGGTTGCTTCAATAGGCCATTTATGGAGCCATTATGTGACTTATGGAACCAAGTATGTTATTGAGAGTAAATTGAATGCTTTAACTTGTTTCAAGAATATAATTGAGTATTATTCATGATGTTTAGGCCAAGGAAACTGACCCCACCTTAGTGTTCTTGTGGAATCGAAAAAGGGAAGGAGTAAGGCAAAGTAAAGCTTGCATAGATAACAAGGTAGCTCTCTCTCTTTTCTCCCATGCATGAATGAATGTCTACATTGTTTATGAATGTGTGTATGAGTATTTTAAGCTATGAATTGTATTTTAGTATGATGCCTATGTTTCATGGAACCATAGCATTGCACTATGTATTCAAATGATGCCTATAAATGTTGCATTGGTTTGCTTGAATGTGGAGAGGCCAAGAACCTTCTATCTTCGGTTAGGATGAGCCAAGAACCCTTAGAAGTGGTTGAAACCAAGAGAAAGTCTCCCAAGAGCAAGGCTTAGTTCAAGGCCTTTGAGAAAAAGGGTGAGGCAAGTCCAAGAACCTTGAAGAAAGAGGCTAATCCATTCATTTGGCAAGCCTGAGTATGTTGTGTGTGCTTTGTGTAAATGCCAAGAATGTATTTTGCACCATTTTCTATATTGATATGCCATGCATGCATCCTTAACACTTGTATTACATTCTTTATGCATAATTGAATGGGAGATGAGCTATTGGGATTCCTAGAATCTCACTCTTCCCTCCCCATTACTTAATATGCCTAGGTGGATCAAGAGAGCAAGAAAATGGGAGCCACCACACTTGGACGCAAGAAGATTAGCAATGGAGTTGTAACATATTTGTATTATAGCCATATGGTTGTCACATGATGTATCTCCATAATCTATATGATGTATGAGCTTATGAATATTTGTAAAAGTATGGGTATATTGTATATGTATGAGAACTAGACCCATGTGAATGATATTTCATGAATTTGACTTAGATATGCCAAGTTATACAAGTATGGCTCTTGTGTATATCTTGGTGTGGATGAGTGAGATTATGGAATCTGGGTTATTATCCCTTTGAGACATGTTTGATAGAGTGTTTTAATGCTTTCCCACGTGCTCATGTGGCCATAGAATGAGAAGAAGCAAAAATGGACCCCTTGAGATCCCATATGAAGCTTAAAAAGGGCATTTTGCAACCCTATGTCACAAACTGATCAAATGGACAAATTTCCTCATGAAATTTTGCATGTATGTAGAGCTCATCTAGATATTTTGGGAAGCTAAAGTTCAGAATTTTTGGAGGTCCAGGGAATATTTTGCGAATTTTTGAAGTTAGGAATTTTTCTAATTTTGGCCAGTGTACTGTAGCTTTGGTCCAAAAATGCATCTGTGTCAAACATAGGGCAAATGAGGTCCAATGGTCCTGAAATTTTACATGGAGAAACGAGACATGCACAGTGAGCTATAACAACTGGAAGAACCTCATTTGGAGGTCTATAGAGAGAGAAATGAATTTTTGAAGTTAGAACTCACTGTCAGTGATGCAGCAGGACCCTCAGCACTGTTCCATCGAGTTTCTCCAGTTTAATGTCATTCTATGGTCTGTAACTATTTTTTCCTTAATTTAGACATCTGTAGCTTTCCATATTGATATAGTTTACTGGATTTGGAGTTTTTTGGAATTAGTTATGAATTTTCAAAATCCATATCAGTAAGCTGTAGCAGAACTCAAGGGCAGCCAGACCTTTCATAATTTTCGGTTGTCAAACACAGTACAGCTGGGTGTTTCATATCTGTAATTATTTTTATCTTATATTAGACATACAGATATTTCTGGAAAGCTATCATTTGCCTCGTTTTGATTTTTTTAGAATTAATTATGATTTTCCAAATTCTGCCCAGAAAACTGAAAATTGGAACCCGTGGCAAAAATTCTGATATGTGTTCCAAACCTCCAAACCCGAGTTTCTTGACCTAAATGGCTATGAATCCGATATGTTTTAATATGTTATGGTCTAAGAGGAGTTGAGGATCAATTCATGGGCTTGGGAGTGATTTAATGCTAAGCTAGAGGTTCTTAGTAGTGTGTTTCCCATTGTTATGTGTTGTATGTCCAAGTAAATTGTGTAAAAAGTTCAAGTAGTGCAAAATGGACCTCAAGAGCTTATGTAATGATATTCTTGTTTTGAATGAATGTTGTATGGATATTATATGGACAAAATTGCTTAAACCAAAGTGGGATTGAACCGTGTGGGTTTGTTTATGTGATTTCGGTCCATATGCTACGCTTTGTGTGCAAGTCTGGTGTTTATTACTTGAATGCCATGATATGAGTTTCTTGCGGTTAAGATATGACAAGTTTGTTATGTCATGACAGTGCAACATGAGCTGGGCTTGAGCCTACCGAAGCCAATGCAACATGATCTGGATATTGAGCCTAGCAGTCTCCAAGGCCTAGATCAAGAGGGAATAAATATTGTTTGTTATATGTTCTATATTCTATGCATGTAGAAAATCTCGTGAATCTCTTGCAACTACTGAATATTAATTACGCTAAGATAATTCTTATGTTCATTCATGTTCTATCATTAGATGTAATATGTCTGTTCACTTTGCTATTTGATATTCACATTAGATATTGATAACAAGTATATCTCTATTTATATTGTTTAGTAAATTAACTATCTTGCCATTATTTAACTTACTATCTATTAAAATTATTTGGCTCTTTTTCATGGATATTATATGGTATTAATCTTGTCTATATTATTGAGAAAATTATTTCTCACTCTATTGTGGTTTATACTTTTCTTAGATATCGATTTATCGAGTGACACTAGAACTTTAGCACAAAATAGATCTAGTTCCCATTCTGGGGATGGGTCTTCATCATCCATAATATATACATCATATGATGTGATAACATTGTTCATGTTGTACCAGTGTACTTTGTGTCCCTAGGGGAGCTTAAGTCCCACACATTCCTAGTGAGTGGAGTTGACCCTCCTACTCCTTCGTTTGCATGAAAAGAGGCCTAGTCACTGACACTAACCTTTTTGTGAACATAGGGAACTAACCTTTTTTGTCCTTTTATTATTTGGGGATTTTCTTTTTAGATAGTTATAGGATAGATGCCTTTTTTGATGTGATGTGAGTTGTATGACCATATTCTCCTATGATGGAACTCTTAAACTAGTTTGTATAGATTACAATGTATTTCCGTTATTGTCATATTCCGCTACACTATTAATTAGACTTTATTATGAAAGAATAATTAAAATAGAAAAAGAAAAAAAGGGGGCTAAAAATGGGTACTTAGAAGAGACGTTACATTCTAGGAATTCCAATAACTCTTCTTTCTTTCAACTATACATAAAGAATGCAATCCAAGTCTAAAAATGTATGCATAGATATCATGGAACATGTAATCATTCATAGAATATTTCTACCATTTAAGAAGTCATATGAAACATATATAGGCTTACCAAGTGAGTGGTTTAGTTTCACTCATTCTCTTTAGGGATTTTGGATTTGCCTTACCTATTTTCTTAAAGGCTTTTCACTAAGCCTTACTCTTGGGAGACTTTTAGCTTTGTCTTAACCATTGTTAGGGACTTTTGGCTCATCTCCACTCTAGCTAGGGGACTTTTGGCTTCACCACACTCAAGCAAACTAAAGCAATTTCATAAAGCATCATTTGAATGCATAACATAAACATCATAGTACCATGGCATTTAGACACTTGCTAAAACATTTTTCATGGCTCAAAGCATACATACACACATTAAAAGACAAGATAAACATCCACTCATGCATGAGAGAAAGAAGAGAGAGCTACCTTTGTTACAACAACACACTTTGATGCAACAAGTTAGGGTGATAACCTATGCCTCTAGGCAATGTAGACCCCATGAGGAAAATTATCCCACCCATGACCTAGAGTTAGCTATTGTGGTTTTTGCCTTTAAGATTTAGAGGCACTATCTTTATGGTGCCTAATTTGAGGTGTATAATGACCATAAGAGTTTAAAGTACTTATTTGATAAAAAGAACTGAATATAAGGCAAAGGAGATGGATGGAGTTCCTAAAAGATTATGATTTCTCCTTAAAGTATCATCTAGGGAAGGTGAATGTTGTCACCAATGCCTTGAGTAGGAGATCTATTCATATGGCAATGATGATGTTTAGGGAGCAAAGATTGATTGAAAAGTTAAGAGAACTGAACCTATCTATTTTAGTACATCTTAGTAGCCTACTTTTAGGAGAATTGATGATAGAAAATGACTTTAGGAAAAGAATTAAAGAGGCCCAAGAGTTAGATGAACATTTTGGAAGCATTAGAGAGCAATTAGGAAGTAGAGAAGTTAAGGATTTTAACCTATCAAATGATGATCTGGTGAGGTATCAGGGTAAAGTGTGTATACCCAATGATGAAGAGGTAAGAAAAGTGGTGTTGTTTAAAGCCCACAAGAGTAGGTACACCATTCATCTGGGCACCACTAAGATGCATAAGGACCTTAAGAAGAGTTTTTGGTGGCTTGAGATGAAGTTAAACATACCAAAGTCTATTGTAAGATGTCTAGTTTCCGAGAGGGTTAAGATTGAACACCAAAAACCTAAAGGATTCTTATGCCCTTTAGAGATTATAGAACAGAAATGGGATAATATATCCATAGATTTTATGATGGGTTTGCCTGGGACATCCTTGAGGTATAATGCTTTTTAGGGTGATTGTAAATAAATTGACAAAGTCTACCTACTTTCTACCTATTAAAGCCACTTATCCTTTAGATAGACTAGCATAATTATATGTTCATGAAATTGTGAGGTTACATGATGTCCCTAATAGTATTGTGTTAGATAAAGACCCCAGGTTCACATTGAAATTTTGGCTGTCTCTACAAGAAGCTTTAGACACTAGTTTTAACTTTAGCATTTCCTATTATCCTTAGTTAGATAGACAAATTGAGAGAACTATTCAGACTCTTAAGGATATGCTTAGAGCCAGTATGCTAGAATTGAAGGCGAACTGGGATGTGTACCTGCCCTTAGCTGAGTTTACCTACAATAGTAGTTATTATTCTAGTATCTAGATGGCACCGTTTGAGGCACTCTATGGGAGGAAGTGCAAATCACCTTTATGTTAGATAGAGCTTGGTGAGAGAAGTCTCTTAAGTTTAGACATAGTGGACTAAATCACTCATCAAATAAAACTTATTAGGAAGTTGTTAGCTGCCCAAAGTAGGCAAAAAAGCTATGTTGAGACCTTTAGAATATGAGGCGAGAAACCTCTTAAGGTCACTTTGGTGATAGGCATAAGATGGTCTATCAAGCTAAGGAAGCTTAGTTTTCGTTACCTTGGTCCTTTTCAAATCCTTGAGTAAATAGGACCCATAGCCTATATAATGGCTTTACCCCCAAATTTGGCCTAATTGTATGATGTGTTCCACGTATCCCAATAGGAAAAGTATCACTCAGACCTTTTACATGTCATTAAGCATGAGAATGTGCATCTACAAGATAACTTGTCTTATGTGGTTAAGCCAGAAAGGATAGTGGATTCGAAGGTCAAACAGTTGCATAATAAAGACATCCTCTTGGCAAAGGTGGTATAAGGGGTTTTACTCCGGAGGAAGCTACTTGGGAAATGGAAGAGACTATGAGGAAGGATTATCACTATTTAAGTAAGGTATATCTAATTTTAAGGATAAAATTCCTAAAAAGAAGGGAGAATATAACACCCCAAAATTTATTAAGAGTAATTATAGGAAATTAAAGAAGTATTATAAGGAATTTATGGAGAAATAAATTATTAAAGTGGATTTAAAATTCAATTTGATTAGAAATATAATCTAGGCCCATGAATAATTTAAACATGTCCAAAAAAAAGATTTATGGAGACCTAACTTCATTTTAAAAGGCTTAACCTAAGGAAACTCACTTAACATTGCCCCAACTTAATTCTTAGAAGCCTAAAACTCAAAAAATGGGCCTAAGTGAGACATGGACCCCTTTAACCTAGCCTAATAAACCAAATTTTGAACTCACTTGGAAGATGGGCTTGTGGGTTAACCAAAAACCCATCCAAAACCCTAAAAACCCTTTTGCCCTTACCCCATTTTGCAGAAACACAAGAAAACTCAAGAGGAAATTTAGAGGTCTAAAGGAGCTAGGTTTCTTCCACACATTCCTACCATTTCTCCTTTCTAGAGCAAGATTTAACCAAGGTAATCCATATGAAACTTGTTTCTCTCATTCTCCCCAACAATTTGACCTGAATAGCTTCTAGTTTAGTGGATTTTTATCTTCTTCCCAAATCTGAAATGGTTGTTTTGGTGGTTTCATGATTGATTTTAGAGGTTTAGGCTATAAGGGTTATTAGGTAAGCATTCTTCCCCCCATTTTAATGCATTTATTATTAGTTAGGGACACCAATAGCTGACTTATGATATGAACCTCATTTCTATGCAAAAATATCCATAATTTAAGGTGATATTTGAAGTTTCTAGCGTGGGGAAGATCAAATCCGAATTTAAAGTCTCTTGGTGGCTAGGTAAGTGTTTTTTAGGTAGCTTATCATGATTGATCCTATGGTGTCTGATTATGTTGTAATTAGCATCTAAGAATATTCTTTGATTTGATTTAAGACCTTTAGAATATGGAGATACACTTTTGGTTGCAGAATTTGGCTCAGTTAAGTGACGTAATTGGGGTTAATTTCCTAATTCCATGTATATGTTCATTTTAATTTGATAATTGATGCACATTTATGATTTTGAAATGCTAAATGATTGCTTAGCTACTTGAATTATTGTATTTGGATAATGCGTGAGTTCTTGGTGGAGCTATGGTGTAGTTGCCGCCCATATATTGTGCTTCGATCATGTACTGAGTTATGATCAAACTCTTGAATACATTGGCATGGTGGAAAGGCCTCTCCTGATATTTTTGGCCATTAACATGATGTATGTGATTGCTAGTATGGGATAGTAGTTATGGGTAGCCGTTGCAGTTTATTTATGGACAAGGATGCTGATGTTTTCGATAACTAAGTTTTGTAATGAACGGTAAATTTTGTAAAATGACAAAATAAGCTGTATAAAGGCAAGTCCCCTGTAATGAGCTAGATGATGTCCTAAAAAAATTAGGTAGTGTCCTGGGCTCCTAAAGATAATAATCCTGGGCTCAGACAAAAAGAAAAATGAAGCTAGGATGGTGAAATAAAATTGTGCCAAAAACTGATGAAATGTAGTGGGATTTTAATAAATATGTACAAATTCTGAAAAAACTCATAGAAGGGCTTTTTAAATGGAAAATTTGAGTTGCTCAGGGTTCTCAGAGGCCTTAAGAACCTTGAAAAATCCTGGGACAGTTAAAGCTCCTCTGGTGTACATTTTCCAACGTTGGTGAACTCGAACTTTGATGGATTTGTCTAGAAAGGTTTTAGTTCCAAATTAAGTGATTCCAAAGGCATTTTATTAAATTGGGAACCTAAATTTTATAATGAAAAATATGATTCTCAAAAAGGAACTAAAACAAAATTTTCATTATTAAAAGACAAAATTGGAATTTTTGGAAAAAGTTACTTCTTGAACCTTCCATACATTGTAAGCCCTTTCTCCCTTCTTATTTAGGTTGACTTTCCTCTGCCCAAAAATAGAAAAAAGACCAGCTCTCTTAGGCACACCAAGGAGGAGAAAAAAAGAAAAGAAAAAGCAAGAAAAAGGTAAGGAATTTCATGGATCTTCTTAGTTCTTCTTTAGTAAATTCATTCTCCTCCATTTTTCCTTCTTTCCCATGGAATTTTTGATGTATTTGGGACTATTTTGAGGTCAGACCAAAGAGGGAGATTTCGTGTTTGAAGACGATGAGCCAAGCAAGGGAAGAATCATTCAAGAAACCAAGGAAAAACAAGGTAAAATCTTATCTCCATGGTAGCTCCTCCTTGTTCCTCCTTCTTGCATGTTTGGCAAGCCTAGGGAGATCCAAGAGGGCTTGGATTTTGGGCAGAACTAAGGTTGAATCCTAGAAAATTGAGTGTAGAGAAAGAGAATATACAAAGAAAGTTAACAAAGAACTATTAGTTTTCAAGTTACCAAAGTGTAAGATTTTTGAAAGGTTTGTAAAATCTGTTTTGATACATGAATTTCCTCGGCTAAGTAAGTGTTTAATTGAGCTCCTAGACCTCTAGGAAGCCTCTCAAATGGCTCTTCCATCAAAGAAAAATCAAAAGCTCTATGAACCCTCTTCCTCCTCCATGCCTCGGCCAAGACTAGTTCAATAGGTTAGGAAGTATTTTAAATTGTTCTAGCCTCAGTTTGGGACTTCATATGATAGTAGAAGGTTGGAGGAATCCTTGGGAAAAATTTAGAAGCCTTGGGTTAAGAGATGGGGCAATGGCTTCCATAATGAAGCCTTATGTAGCAACACATATCTAGTCTCTTGTAAGTGAGTAGATGATGGCTCCAAGAACCTAGAATGAGGTCAAGAGGCCTAGAAATGAAAAAAGAATGAAGCCTAGAACTTGAATTACAAGGGTTGCTTCAATAGGCCACCAATGGAGCCATTATGTAACCTATGGAACCATTTACGCTTGTAAGAAAAAGTATAGTGTCTTAGCTTGTTTTAAGAGCTTAATTGTGTGCTATTTATGATGTTTAGGCCAAGAGAATTCCAATCCACCTAGGCGTACTTGTGAGACCAAAAAAGGGAAGGAAAAAGACTAAGCAAAGCTTATATAAATACTAAGGTAGCTCTCCACCTCATTCTCTTTGAATTCTTGGTTTTATATATGTCATTGTGTGCTTATGTGTGCTCTTGTGATTTGAGAACATGCCACTTGATGTCTTGAGATTGCATTGGTACCAATATGTTGTCTTGAATGTCATTGATTATGGAAAATGGCTTATAAGGGTGAGGTGATGCCACAAGTCCCTTAATAGAGGTGAGGAGATGCCAAAAGTCTCATGGCATGGGTGAGACAAGGTCAAAAGTCCCTTGAATGGGTGAAGCCAAGTCAAAAGTCCCTAGGCCAAGAGTGAGGTAAATCTAAAAGTCCTAGAAATGGGATGAGGCAAAACCAAAAGTCCCTTGAGCTCATTCTTGAATTGATGTGAAATGGTGGCATGAAAATGTGACCTTGTAGACTTTATAGTTGTATTACTTTCCATACTTGTGACTTGATGTGTATATGCCGTGAATGTGTGTATGAATGGGTGTGTGAGCTATTGAGATTCCATGAATCTCACTCCCCTTCCCTCCTTAATCTTAGTATGTCTAGGTGGCACTCATAAAGCAAGAAATGCAAGTCAAAGGTCTTGAGAAGCTTCACTTCATCTATTATGTAGTTGTAATTGTAAATGAATGTCAAAGTGAACTTGTGCATATTATTTTTGAGTTGTAAATCATTGAAAAAATGTAATATTATGTATGAATGATGTATGTACCATGTGTGGTACAAAATCAATAGAAATGAGAGAGCTTGACACTTGGTCCATGTTTCATGTGAATTTTTAAGATGTTTATGAATTGTATGAATTGAAAATAATTAGAGAATGTTATTGGAAAGTAATGGGGTCCACGAATCAAAATTTGAATTTTCAACCTCGACATAACGCAACTAAACTTATTTTTTTTAAGGGATTTTCTTGAATTTCTCTTGATAACATGTGAAATCCTCCTTGAATGAGTAAAATAATATTAGAAATCATATAGTGTGACATTTATTGGTATTAGAGCAAAGGTTCAAGTACTTTTGCTCAGTGTTTGGCTCTTAAGATTTGGTTTGTGGTTAGGTGTGAATTGCCTTGGAAGTGGTAGAACAACTATGTATTTATGCTCAAATTGTATTTGTGAGCTAAGATCAAGACTTTTTTTTAGTTAAGATGGTTGAAACTAGAAGAGACAGAGGCAGGGGTAGACCAGTTATGGGTTCGGAGGTTGAATCTGAGGACCCTTTGCGAGCTGTCATAGAACAACTGGATAGGCACGAGGATGTGATAACTCAATAGTGGCGAGTGTTACAATAGTAGTATGAGATGATTATGTGGCTGCAAGACTCTCTGATTAGGCAGGAAGAAGTTAAGAGAGAAAGTCCTCTACCTCTGCCTCAGCTTTCCACTTCTGGTGTTCCACCCCTACCTCCCTAAAAACCAGCTCATCAAGCTTCGCCATCAATTCAGAAACAACTGAATCAATTTAGAAAGAACAACCCGCCTATATTTGATGGGGAGTTAGATGCAAATAAGGCACAAGTTGGGTAATAGAGATAGAAAAGATTTTTATAATGATGGATTACACTTTAAAGAAAAAAGCTCAACTTACCACCTTCATGTTATAAAAAGAGGCAGACAGATGGTGGCGCAACTTGAAGTCTCTGATGGAGACTAAGAATTTACAAATCAACTAGGAGAATTTCCTGATAGAATTTTATAAGAAATATTTTCCCAGTTCAGTGAGGAAATAAAAAGAAATACAATTCATGGGGCTAAAGCAGACTGATGATATGATAGTAGATCATTACGTGGCCAAATTTATAGAGCTATCTCAGTACTCATCTTACCTTCAGAGATATGATGATGAGTCATAGAGGTGTGAACAATTTGAGATCAGATTGAAGCCCCGGATTAGCGCCAAGTCACTCCACAATGAATCAGGAACTTTAATAACCTTGTAGAGGTCAACAGGGTGATTAAAAATAATCTACAAGCTATCATGCCTACTGCTACAGTAACTAACTAGAAAGGGGTTCCAAAGTCAAAAAGGCCGAAACCAAATAAGGGTTTTAGTGCAACTACCAGTGTTAGAAAGAAAAGTAAGATGTAGTGGAACTAGTGGCCATCGAAAGGCAAAATGGTGCAGCCCCCTTGAACTCAATCATTCACACAGCAATCTATAGTGACATGTTACAAGTATGGGAAGTTAGGGCACATTGCCAGGAATTGTCCTTAGATAGATTTAGTGCCTCCTAGGTTGCAGACCCAAGGCAAGTTGTTCACCCTTTCTCAACAAGAAGCAAGTACGTCACCTAGTTTGATACGAGGTGCACTTATAGTGAATAGTTTCCTGTGATTGCCATGTTTGACTCGAGTGCTAGTCACTCGTTTATATCTTATGACTGTGTGAGACATTTGGGTTTCGCCATTAGTACTTTACCATTTGATTTGTCTCTTACCACACCCACTAGAGGCCACATTATTAATTCCCATGTAACACCATAACTTTAACACTCAACTCATGCAAGTCCCATGCCTCATCTCATGTAAATTCTGTGGGAAGCAACATAATGGCATAGGGAATCATAAATCAAAATGCCTTTCTCCACGGGAAAAATTTTTCTCTTAGAGTCTTATAGGTCATATGGACTCATCCTTCTCATTATCACATTTTAATACCTAAATACAACTCATAACAAGCTTAAGAGATGGTCCATACCTCGAGCAAAAGGGAGCAAATACACAAAATACACTAGTGCAGCCTCGGATCAAATTTCTAGATCTGTGCTTAAATTTTGAAAAATTATAATTAATTTTATAAAAATCAAAATTAGGCACACTATACCATTCTAGAAAGCTATAGATGTCTAATTTATCTAAAAATAAATCTAGACCAAACAGAGGTTGCTAGATACTGGAAATTGATGGAACAGTACCAAAGGTCAGCTGTCATCCCTAGTACTAATCTCCAACTTCAAAAATTCATATCTCCCTACTCAGAGGTCCAATTAGGGTGATCTCAGTGGACATGGAAAAATTATCATGTCTAGTTTATGCCTTTAAAATTTGTCCTATGAATGACATAGCCCAAATTTCTGACCATATGAACAGTACCTATATCAGTTCAACAGAAAAATAGCAACTTTGAAAATTCATAATTAATTTCACAGAGCTCCAAATATCTAGTCTTTAGCTTCCCAGAAAGATTTGGATAAGATCTACATGTGTGCCAAATTGCATGAACAAATTCGTCCATTCGGTCAGATTTTGACATTGGGTTGTGAAATGGTCATTTTTTAAGCTTTACAAAGGGTCCAAATGGTCCAAATTAAGCTCTAAGGCAACCATGACCACTTGAGCACATGGGAATGCACCAAAATGACATTCTAAACTTGTATCAAAGGTGCACAAACCCATATTTCTCAAACTCACTCATCCACCCCATGATATACACAAGAATGCATATATTTAGTCTTGCCATTCCATACCTAAACCATGCTATATCAAACATTTGGCATCAAATCTCATTCAAACATCATACATTTTGGTAATTACATATGCTCATATGATTAGATAACAATTTCATCATGAGATTACATCATATGCCATGTGTATGGCTACAAGAGAGACAAAACTAGGCATTTTCATACACTTTGATGTCAATCTCCTTCTTCTAGGCTTGGTGGCTTCTATTACCTTGCTCAATTTCTCTACTTAGCATGTTAAGACATTGGAGAGGAGGGGATGAGATTCAAAGAATTCCAATAGCTCATCTCCTATTCAATCACACATAAAGTATGCAATATAAGTCTTAAAAATGCATGCATAGGTATATCAACATACATGAGCATTCATAAAACATTCTTGGCATTTGAACGCATCATGTTTAGCATACATAGGCTTGCCAAGGGAGTGGATTAGCCTCACCCATTCACTTGTGGATTTTGGACTTGTCTCACCCATTTTCTCTAGGAGGTTTTGACTCAACCTTATTCTTAGGAGTCTACCTCACTCTTGGGAGACTTTACTTTGTCTCAATCAAGTTCTAGGGTTCTTGGCTGATCCTCACCATGGTTAGAGGGTTCTTGACTTCTCCACACTCAAACAAACCAAGACAAACACATAAAACATCATTTGTATGCATAAAACATCATCATGGTACTATTGAATAAGAGCTCATGCTAAAATACTTTTCATAGCTTAAAACATACTTACACACATTCAAAGACAATGTAAGCACACATTCATGCATGAGAGAAGGTGGAGAGAGCTACCTTGCTTGTATTTACATACTTTTTCCTTAAACCTTGAGCCCTCTCCCTTGACCTCACACACCTAAAAAGGTGGAGATCATTTCTCTTGGTCTAGACACATCATATGTAAGCTAATTATATTCTTGAATTACATTCTAAGGCCATACATTCACTAGAAAAGCTAGGTGACTCATAAGGCTCTTTTATGGTTTTGTAATGCACTTAATGAAGCAACCTTAAGAAAACATCATCTTAGCTCCATTCTATCTATTCATTCATGATTATTGACTCCATTTAAACCCCTTGGAGTCATCATACAATTAAATCAAGGAGCTTAGCTAGGTGTTGCTTCTTTAAGCCATAATATGGAACATACAAGGCCATCTCACTTTCTATGGTTTCTAAAATTTTTCCAAGGCTTCCTCTTATACTCTCCCATCATACATGACTCAAAAATAAGCTTAAAACAAATTGAAACTACCCCTAGGTGTGATTTCTACTCTAGGCCGAAGCATTTACTCTTCTTGACAACCTTGGAGTTTCTTTGCTCCCTTTGATGGGAGAATCATGTAGGAAGCTCTCTTGGTGTCTTAGGAACTCATATGAACACTTAAACATCATAAAATATGGCTAGGGTTCATAGTAGAGTTCAAGGTGCAATCAAAACCCTAAATTTCATAACTTGCATTCTAAAGCTCCCTTTTTCAATTTTAGTTGTATATTCTTAATCCTCACATGCCATAACCTTTGGTTCCATCAAGAACATATAAAGAAAGACTCTCCTCCTCACTTTCTCTCTCTAGACCAAAGCTTAAATGGCTTGGAAACATAAGATTTTGCAAATGTTTCAAGTGAAGTCTTACCTTAAAATAAAGCTCTCTTCACATATATTATTTTCTATCGATTATTTCTTGAAAAGAGTTCCTTTTTAGCTTGGGTTAGGCTTGAATCTTCAAGTTTTCAAGAAAAGAAAACCATCATTAGAGAGCTCTTAGAGAGAGGAATAACTTTCCTAACTGGCGTGGGATGTAACGTAGCTGTTTACTTACCTAAACATAAGCTTAAACTTCTTCTCTCTCTCCCCTCTTAATGTCACACCATTGCTACCCATTTTTCTGCAAATGGAAGATTGGAGAAAGTGATAAGGTGTAATCTTACTTAAGAAGCCTCTTTTACAATTTTTCAAAATGACCATTTTGCCTTACGCGCCTATTTGCTCCATTTAAGCTCATTTTAACTCATTTTTTAGAACTATCTTTTTCATCATAAATTTAGGTCTTCTAATTCATAAAATGACTTTAGTTTGATCAAAGTTTAGGTTAATCAATGTTGGAAAACATCCATCGGAGAGGCTTTAGCAGTCCCGGGGCTTCCTATGGTTTTCAGGGCCTCTGAGAACCCTGGAGAACTCAAAAATTTTATTTAAAAAGTCCTCTTATGAGAATTCCAAAATTTTCTCAAAATGACGAAATGCCCTTATGTTTCATCAACTTTTTGTTACATTTTGTTTCTTCATTCTAGCTCTATTTTTCTTTCTGTTTGAGCCTGAGATTCTCATTTTTAAGAGTATAGAATGCTTCCCAAATTTTTTGGAACCTTAACTAAGCCATTTTGCGAGATTTGCTTTTGTATTCGGTGAATTTCTTTCATTTACGGAGAAATCGTACATTACGTTTCTTGCATTTTCTCTCATTTTCAGAGAATTGAATATTACATCCCATGCTTGCTTGAACGTCACTGTATAGTTCAAACATTACTATACTACTATTGATTTAATTTGTATGCCCTTTCATGATATTTATTTAATTGTTGCTATGAACTAAATGACTGCTAATAATGCTGTTCTTGATTGTGAACACCGAGTTTGCTAAGTTGAAAAGGCAGACCGAGGAGTTGTTAGAAAAGGGTTTTATGCCCTAGTGTTTCACCCTGGGGAGCTCCAGTATTGTTTGTGAAAAAGAAAAATGGTAGCTTGAGATTATGTATAAAGTATAAAGAATTCAATAAGGTTACCATCAAGAATAAATATCCTCTTCCAAGAATAGATGACCTGTTAGATTAGCTAGCTAGGGCATCTATATTTTCTAAGATAATTCTTAGATCTGGGTACCACCAGCAGAGAGTAAGAGCTGAAGACGTCCTAAGGATGACCTTTAGGACTAGATATAGGCACTATGAGTTCCTTATGATGCCATTCGAACTGACGAAAGCACCTGTAGTGTTCATGGATTTTATGAATAGGGTATTCAGATCATATCTGAAGAAATTCATTTTAGTCTTTATTAATGATATCTTAGTATACTACAAATCTTTTGAGGAGTATGAGAGGCATTTGAGATTAGCCCTAAAGACTCTAAGAAGTAAGAGATTGTATGCCAAACTAAGTGAATGTGAGTTTTGGCTAATCGAGGTAAAATTCTTAGGTCATGTGATATCACGAGACAGGGTTGTGGTAGATCTCTATAAAGTTGAGGCTATGCTACTGTGGGACAAATCTAGGACTATCACTGAGGTTAGGAGTTTCCTTGGTTTGGCAGGATATTATAAATGATTTATTCAAGGCTTTTCTCATATGACCTTGCGACTTACGAGGCTAACTCAGAATGATATACTTTTCATGTGGGATGATAGATGTGAGAGGAGTTTCCAGGAATTGAAACTCTGATTGACCACTACCCTTGTACTAATTATTCCTGACCCTAGTATACCATTTGTGGTATGATGATGCCTCGAGGAAAGGGTTAGAATGTGTGCTGATGTAGTAGGGTATGATAGTGGCATATACCGCTAGGCAGTTGAGGCCTTATGAGGAGAACTATCCCACATATGACCTAGAGTTAGCTGTGGTCATTTTTGCTCTTAAGATTTGGAGACACTGAAAGGTCATGTTATGCAACTTCAAAATAAACTAGGTTGGAAAATATATAGCTAGTGGTACAACCTAGATCGTCTCTTTAGAAAATAAAGTTCAATGTTCGATTGGGTTTTCCAAGTGTAAAAGAACTATAAAAATTACCTAACTAAAAGGGGGTTTTGCCTAAATTTAACTAACTAAAGTTTAATTGAAATAAAATTTCTAATTACTACCTAATTGCATGAACTATGGGGTGAATGATAGACTTGTGACTACCCTTGGATTCATTCCTTGGTATCCACTATCATTATCCTAATTCAATTGTAATTAATTTTGGTATAAGAGTCTCTAATTGTGTTCATGGCAAATGATCTTGAATTACAATTCAAGATTCAAGAAATTAGCAATCTAATGATGAATTAAAACCTCAATCCCACACTACATCATTAATTCTTGCCTTTAGGAACAATGAACACTTCAATTTGATTGATTAATTAATCAATTAGCCTCTGAATTAATACCCTAGGATGTTTAATTAACCAACCAAACTTCAAGGAATCCTCAAATCAAACAATTAAGTACACAATCTCACTCATGCATTTCATTGAACGCCTTGATTACATACATGAGAAATTAGAGAATAATGAAAATCCAATACTTAATTAATTAATTAATCATTTAAAAAGTATCCTAATTAGTGTCTAACCAGCCACTAATTACAACTATACAATTCTTAATCAAATACATCTTAACCAAGCATGTACAAGAAAAAGGAAAAGTGTAGAAAATTAGGAAAATATTAGCCAAAATTTTGTTTATAATCCATGGATTCAAGCTTCTCTAAGAGGCTTTTTCCAAGCTAGCCACTTAAGAGAATTAGAGCTTCATTGGAAATAGAAGGATGGAGGAAAATGGGATGGAATGAAGCTACGGCATTATGAAGTAGAGTGAATATGATGAATGGGATAGCCTGTTATTTATATGGCTGAATAGAATATGACGTCAAAAATGAAAGGATGATGCCTCCCACGTGCTTCATTAATTTGTCACATGTTCTCCACAAGTCAGCCCCCAGCTTCTTCATTCTTTTTAACAAGCACGTGCCTTCCATTTTAGCTCCTTCATGTGCTTCTTACGTGCTGAAAATTTGTGGGCCCCAACGTGATGCTAATGTGCTAGAATATAATATAGAATTTTTCTATGCTTCTTACTTCTGTTCACATCCCTGAAGCTGCTTCTAAGAACCTAGAACTCTCCTTCACTTCTTATTTTATCCACCCAGCTCAAGACTACTATTTCTCTTCTTTCTCAGCACGTTCTGCTCCTTGCCAGAACTTCACATAAATCACATCCTGGTTTATTTGTGTTGGAGTTCTCCCCAACCCATGGTAGCTTCTTATTTCATTTCCCACGTGATCTTCTTCTCCATGTCAACTCGTAGTTCCTTCTCTTCATTGCGTGACATTTGATGCTCTCATTTCTCTTCATTCCCACGTCAAAGTCTTGCTAACCCATGGCTGCTTCTTCATGTTAACCTCCTCCTAGCTTCATCTCCTAGTTAAAATTGTAGTTTCTTGCTCCATCCATGTGTGTTAGTGTAATATCCGATTCTTCAAAAATGAAAGAAAACATGAGAAACGTAACATATGATTTCTTCATAAACATACAAAATTCATTAGATATAAAGGAAGTCCCTCGAAATGCTTAGTTAAAATCCCAGAAAATTTAGGAAGCATTCTAGACTCCTAAAATGAGAATCTCAAGCTCAGACAAAAAAAAAATAGAGCTAAAATGAAGAAATGAAATGTAACGACAGGTTGACAAAAAGTAAAGTCCCACATCGGATAGGAAGGTCCTGGGCTAAGGCCTTATAAGTGGGGGTGAAGCTCTCCCCACCAACGGCGCGCTTTTCCCTTGAGCGAAGGATGGGTAACCAAGCCCTCGAAGCTCGGGAGAGGACAAAAACCTTGGGAGCGCGTGCTTACACTGCGACCAAGGAACAATACCGTTGGAGGCTCTGTAAGTGTGTAACGGTATTGTTCCTTGGTCGCAGTGCAAACACGCACTCCCAAGGTTTTTGTCCTCTCCCGAGCTTCGAGGGCTTGGTTACCCATCCTTCGCTCAAGGGAAAAGCATGCCATTGGTGGGGAGAGCTTCGCCCCTACTTATAAGGCCTTAGCTTAGGACCTTCCTATCCAATGTGGGACTTTACATTCCACCCCCCTTTGGGGCCAACCCATCCTCAGGTTGCACATGTGGCTAGGCTGGCTCTGATACCAACACACTTACAGAGTCTCTAACGGTATTGTTCCTTGGTCGCAGTGCAAGCACGCGCTCCTAAGGTTTTTGTCCTCTCCCGAGCTTCGAGGGCTTGGTTACCCATCCTTCGCTCAAGGGAAAAGCGCGGCGTTGGTGGGGAGAGCTTTGCCCCTACTTATAAGGCCTTAGCCCAGGACCTTCCTATCCGATGTGGGACTTTACACAAAACGTAAGGGTATTTTTGTCATTTTCAATAAATTTTGGAATTCTATAGGAGGGATTTTTAAATGAAATTTTTGGGTTCTCCAGGGTTCTCAGAGGCCCTAAAAACCATGGGAAGCCTCGGGACAGCTAAAGCCCCTCCAGTGGACGTTTTCTAATATCAGTTGATCTGAACTTTAACTAGTTCATTTGGGAAGATTTTAAATCTAATTTAGTTGAAACCAAAGGCATTTTATTAATTAGAGGACCTAAATTTTATGATGGAAAAGATAGCTATCAAAAAGGAATTAAAATGAGCCTAAAATGAGCAAACAGGCGCATAGGGGCAAAATGGTCATTTTGAAAAATTATAAAAGAGGCTTTTTAAGTAAGATTACACCTCATCACCTTCTCCAAGCTTCCATTTGCATAAAAATGGGCAGCAATGGGGTGACATTAAGAGGGGAGAGAGAGAAGTTTAAGCTTCCATTTTGGTAAGTAAATGGCCCTGTTTCATCCCGTGCCAGTTAGGAAAGTTATTCCTCTCTCTAAGAGCTCTCTAATGTTGGTCTTCTTTTCTTGAAAACTTGAAGATTCAAGTCTAACCCAAGCCAAAAAGGAAGTATTTTCAAGAAATCAATCGGTGGAAAATAATCTACACGAAGAGAGCTCCGGTTTAAGGTAAGACTTCACTTGAAATACTTGCAAAATCTTGTGTTTCTGAGCCATTTAAGCTTAGGCCTAGAGAGAGAAAGTAAGGATAAGATTTTTTTTTTGTGTTCTTGATGGAACCAAAGGTTATAGAGTGTGAGGATTAAGAATATATAACTAGAATTGAAAAGGGAGCTTTAGAATGCAAGTTATGGAATTTAGGGATTTGGTTGCACCTAAGCTAAGATGAAGCTTCCTAGTAGTAATTTAAGTTTTCTAAGAGTATATATGAGTTCTGAAAACACCAAGAGAGCCTCCCACATGCTTCTCCCATCAAAGAAATTAAAACAACTCCATTGGTGCCATATGGAGGTATAGCCTCGACCAAGGAGGGTTCATGCACCTAGGGAGTGTTTTAATTCCTTCCAAGCTTAGTTTTGCATCATGAATGATGGGAGAGTATGAGAGAAAGCCTTAAAAAAATTTTAGAAGCCATAGAGAGTGAGATGGCCTTATATGTTCCATATTATGGCTTAAAAAAGTAACACCTAGCTAGCCTCCTAGAATTAATTGTGTGATGACTCCAAGAGATTTAAATGGAGTCAAGAATCGTAAATAAATGGAGGGAATGGAACCAAGAATATATTTTCTTAAGCTTACTTCATTAAGTGCATTATGGAACCATAAAAGAGCTTTATAAGTCACCTAGCTTTTCAGTGAATATATGGCCTTAGAATTTAATTCAAGAGTATAATTGGCTTTCATATGATATGTCTAGGGCAAGAGAAATGATCTCCACCTCCTTGGGTGTGTGAGGTGTAACACCATAATTTCTAACTCATCTCATGCCTTTAAATGACTCATTTCCAAGAATCATGAAAATTCTCAAAGAAAAAGGCATTAAAAATATTGATTATTTTAGCGTTGCGTCGCATATAAAAATTTATACATCATATTTTCATATTTAATTACATGAATACAACTCATTTTCATCATCAAAAGTAGCCTACATCTCATGGAACTCAAAGAGAAGCATGAAATATACATATTCATTTTTTGCCAGATTTTCCTCTTTTTTGTCACAAATTTTGGAAAATCATAACTAATTCTAGAAAAATCAAAATCATGCATTCATGCCCATTCTGGAAAGTTACTTTAAGTTAAAAATATGTTTAGACCATAAAATCCACACAAAGGATATTTGACATTCAAAAAGGTCTAGAGGTCAGGCTGTCCACTGGTGCTATCACAGAATTTTATAGCAAACTTCAAAAATGTCCAATTAATTACACAAAAATCCAATCCATAATGATACTAATCTAGAAAGCTATGGATCTTAGCTAGAGGGAAAAATAACTTCAGACCATATCAAGTATGTCCAGATCTTAAAACTCAATCAAACAGTAACTGAGGTCAGTTGAAGTTCTTAATACTGGATAGATTCTTTGAAAATTCATATCTCCCTCTCTAGACATCCAAATGGGGTGCTTCTAGTTGACACAAGTCACTCAGAATGTCTAGTTTCTTTATATAAAATTTTGGGACAATTGGACATCATTTGAGCTTGTGTGATAGATTCTATTTTCGGACCTGAGTGAATAGTGACATGACCAAAACCAAAATTTTTGCCAACTTTGAAAATTCATCAAATATTCTCTAGACATCTGAAAATTCTATTCTTTAGCTTCCCAAAAAGCTCTTAATAAGTTCTAATTTCATACCAAATCTCAAATCAAGAAGAGCTCATTTGGACAAAAAGTGATGTAGGGTTCCATTATAGTAAATTTTGGCTCTATATGGGATACCAAAATGTCCAAATGGCTTTTCTTGGGGTTTGGCACCTCTTGGGCAACTCTAAGAGTATAATTAGGACTTGTGTGAGCTGTCTAAATGGTCCCAACCCTTATGCATCTCATTTTGGCTATCTCACCCACACTTATACACAATTCCATAATACCATTAACGAAGCTAATTTGCCATCATATACTCAAATCAAATTCTAATAGTCACATAACATATTCTCTCATTCATACATGACACATTATTATAATTACATATGTTTATAACATCATAATACATATGCATCCATTAATTACATCGTTTGCCAATTGTATGGCCTTAAAGTAGCAAAATTCATGTTCTTGGATGTCATACTCTCATCTTTAAGGTGGTTGACTTCATTTCCTTGTCCACTTGGTCCATCTAGCATGTTAGATCATTGGAGAGGAAGGGATGAGATTCAAAGAATCCCAATAGCTCATCTCTCATTCAATCATACATAATGGATGCACAACAAGTCTTACAAATGCATGCATGGCATGTGGACATGTACAATCATTCAAGGAGCATTCTTAGCATTTGAAAAAGTCACACATAGCATACAAAGGCTTGCCAAGCAAGTGGATTGGCCTCACCAATTTCTTGTGGATGTTGGACTTGCCTCACCCATTCTTTAAGAGATTCTTAGACTCAACCATGCTCTTGGAAGTCCATCTCACTTTTAGGAAACTCTTTACTTTGTCTCAACCAATCTTAAGGGTTCTTAGCTCATCTTCACCATGGCTAAGGGTTCTTGGCCTCACCATACTCAAGCAAACCCAAGCACACATCATAAACATCATATGAAAGCATATTGTAACATCATGGCACCATGGAATCAAAGTCATGCTAGAACACTTTTTATGGCTTAAAAATACACATGCATACATTCAAAGACAAGTAAAGCAAACAATCATGCATGAGAGAAGGAGGAGTGAGCTACCTTGGATACAATTACACATTTTTTCTCTTGAATCCAAGCTTCCTCTTTCGGCCACACATACACAAAAGTGTGGGGATGATTTCTCTTGGCCTAAACACAATTTATGGAAGCCAATTAGGTTCATGGAATTAATTCTAAGGCCATACAACTTGCTTAGACACTAGCTTGATCTATAAACCTCATTATGGTTCCATAATTGCACCTAATGAAGCAACACCCCTCAAATAAAGTCTAGGGTCCATTTTCTCCTTTCAAATATGATTCTTGACTCTTTTTAAGCCTCTTGGAGTCATCACACAATCAAAACAAAGAGTCTAACTACATGTTGCTTCTTTAGGTCATATTATGGAACATAAAGCACTAACTCACTTTCTATGGTTTCCAAATTTTTTTCAAGGCTTCCCCTTATATTTATTCATCATAGATGACTTAAAAATGGGTTTAGAAAAATTTAAAACTCTCCCTGGCTACCCTAACCTCCTTAGGCTGAGACCATGAAGCTTAATGGACTTCATGAACTTTGCTTTGTTTTCTCAAAAGGAGATGCATGTGAAGAGCCTCTTAGGGATCTTAGGAACTCAATTAAACTCTTATTTAAGCATAGGAATCATTGTACAAAATCAATTTTACAAGGTGCACATAAAACTCTAGAAATTACATCTTGAAATTCCATGGTTTTTTGTTAATTCCCTTTACATATTCTTAATCTCCACACCCTTTTTCCTTAGAATCACCCTTGGTTCTACCTAAAAATAAAACCCTTCTAGGGTTTCTTGAGTGGGGCAAAATGGTAGAGGAAGGGAAGGAAGAGATATCAACCATGGAAGAAGAAATTACCTTATTTTCTTGTTTTTTCTCACTTGAATCTTGCTTTCTCTAGGCTCCTCTTTTCAAATCAAAATTTCCCCTCAATATCTCCCTTAAACCAGATTTGTAAACTCCATTTTAGTAAAGGAAACAAAGGCGAATGGAGGAGAGGAGGTTTGAATGGAAGAAAGCATGAAAAACTACCAAGAAACTATACCTTAACCTTTGATTTCTCCTTCTTCTTATCTCCCTTTGGTGTGCCTAAACCCTAGCTTTCTTCTCTGAAATTGGGCAGAAACAATTGTGTCTAAATGAGTAAGGAGGGGTGGCACCATCTATTTATAGGTGGAAGAAAATAGCTTTTTCAAAAATTTTTGTTTTGCCCTTCATTTTTGGCATTTTCCTTTCTCCTTCATTTTAGCTCCTTTTTTAGAACGGCCTCCTCCATTATAAAATTTAGGTTCCTAATTTAGTGAATTACCTTTGGAATCACTCAAATCAGAGCTAAAACCTTTCTGAACAGATCCATCAAAGTTCGGGGTACACTGACGTTGGAAAACATCCATCGGAGGGGATTTAACTATTCTGGGGCTTCTCATAGTTTTCAGGGCCTTTGAAAACCCTGGAGAACTCAAAAATTTTATTCAAAAAACCCTCCTATGTGAATTCTAAAATTTGCTCAAAATTATGAAAATATCATTACGTTTCGTAAAATTTTTGTCAAAATATGTGTCTTCATTCTAGCTCTGTTTTTCCTTTCATTTGAGCCTAGAATTCTCATTTTCAGGGGTCTAGAATGTTACTCAAATTTTTTGGAACCTTAACTAATTCATTTAAGAGGACTTGCTTTGAAAACACGCCCGTTATGAAAAGTATTTTAGCATGAGCTTTTATTCCATGTACCATGATGATGTTTTATACATTTAAATGATGTTTTATGTGCTTGCCTTGATAAGCGAAGAACCCTTAAAGTTAGTTGAGACAAAGTAAAGAGTTTCCCAAAAATGAGGTTAACTCCTAAGAGTAAGGTTGAGTTAAAAACCTCTTAAAGAAATGGGTGAGGCAAGTCCAAAATCCACAAGTGAATAGGTGAGGCTAATCCATTAACTTGGCAAGCCTATATATGCTATGTATGATTTTTTCAAATGCCAAGAATGTTTCTTGAATGCTCACATATGTTAATATGTCTATGCATGCATTTTTAAGGCTTGTATTGTATATTTTATGTGTGATTAAAAAGGAGATGAGCTATTGGGATTCTTTGAATCTCATTCTCTCCTTTCCAATGTTCTAACATGCTAGATGGACCAAAAGAAGAAGGAAATAGGAGCCAACCACTTGAAAGATAAGAGTATGCCATCAAAGTGCATGGATTTTATTTTTTTACGGCTATATAAGCGGCAAATATTGTAACCCATTATTGTATATGTCCTATGATGTTATGAACATGTATAATTATGCTAATGTATCATGTATAAATGCGATTTAAGGTTACATGTATGGAAATGCACATCTTGGACATATAATGGCAAAACTAGCATTATGAAAATGCATGTATAAATGGAAGTGGAATGGCCAAATTAAGATATATGAGAATTAGAATCACTTGGGCAGTTCATGCAAGTCATATTCATGCTTTTAAACTTGCCCAAGAGGTGTCAAACATCCAGAGAAGCCATTTGGATACATTTAATATCTCATATGGAGCAAAATTGACCATATTGGAAACCTATACCACTTTTTATCCAACTGAGTTCTTCTTGGTCTAATATTTGGCATGCATTTAGAACTTGTTGAAATATTTTTGGAAAGCTAAAGTTTATAATTTTTGGAGGTCTATGGAATATTTAATGAATTTTTAAAGTTGAAAATTTTTTTGAAATTGGTTTAGTGTACTGTTCACTCTGGCCCAAAACAAACTATATCGCTCATAGGGCAAATGATGTCCAATTGGCACAAAATTTTATAGGGAGAAACTAGACATTCCTAGTGACTTGTGCCAACTAAAATCACCTCATTTGGATGTCTAGAGAGGGAGATATAAATTTTTAATTTTTCTGCCTAGTATCAAGTGTCCAACCAGACCTATGTTACTATTTGATTAGTTTTCAAGGACCAGATATACCTGGACTGGTCTGAAGTTATTTTTATCCTCTAGCTAACATCTATAGCATTCCAAATTGGTATCATTTGCATGGTTTGGAGTATTTTAAAATTAATTGGATATTTTTGAAGTTCATAGCAGAAACTTGTATCAGTACCAGTAGCCAGTCTGACCTCTGCCCTTTTTGAATGTCAAACATCCTCTGTGTGATGTTTCATGACCTAGACATAGTCTTAGCATAAAGGAAACATCTGTATCTTTCTAAAATGGTAAAAAATGCATGATTTTAAGTTTTTTAAAATTAGTTATGAATTTCCAAATTTTGTGACAGAAGTGGCAAAATTCTAGCTGAAATTGCATTCATGAATATTATGTGTTCCCCTGCTTTCCATGAGTTGTAGGCCACTTTTAGGGATGGAAATGAGTTTCATCTATGTAGTTAAATATGAGAATATGATACATCAGCTCACATGATCCACGAGACACAAAATGAAAATTTTATACGCGACGTAACGCTAAGAAATGTATTATTTAATGCTATTTTTCTTGCCTCTTTTATGAGTAGTTTGATATGAGGCATAGAGATAGTATGAAATAAGCTAAGAACTTATGGTGTTATATTTAGCTTATTCATTTAACTAACCTATGGCTTTTCTCCACGATGAGCCGGTAAGAGACGTGCAAGTGTAAGTATGTGCATGTGAGTGAACTACGTGTAATGTGTTTGTGCACTGCAGTGGTTGTGTGCTTGGTGGAAGCCCATGGCTGTGAGTTGCATGTGTGCATGATCCATGCTTGCATGTCTATTTGGGGAAATGGAAAAGCTACCTACATGTTGATGTAAGAGAACTGGAGCTATGTGGATGTGTTTGAAGTGTACGAAGCTACCTAGAGGGTGTGTGAATGATGCATGTGGCTTGCTTTTAAGTGTTGTACAAGTGTGTGAGCCATTAAAAAGTTGTGCATGCCAATGTTAGCTTCTCTCTTCCTTCCCATGTATATCTTCCAGCCACGTATGTCCTATCTTGCTACATGGACGAGTATGTGTTGTCCCATAAGTGGAGAAACCCTTGGCAACTTCTTGTTCTTGCTTCATCTTTCCATCAAACTTGTGGCTTTATGTTTGATGACTTGTGCCTCCCAAAGAGCTTTCCACATGCCATCAATTCATCTTCATTTTAAATCTTTTTCCCATTAAAGTCTGCATAAGAAAATAAAATAAAATGAAGTAGAATAAAATAAAAAATATTAAGAAAGAAGAATTCACAAAGGAAATATTTCAATGAAATTTATACATTGAAATTCAAAAATTTGCAAATAAATTTATAAAGTGAAAATAATGGCCAATAAACTCAATTATCCACTTAATAATGTCCATTAAACCTTATCTATTTGACGATTGTGTCACACAATCTCAAATAAAACTAGGTAGAAAAATAAATTTATAGGTAATGATATAACCTAGGTCATTTCCCAAGGAGTTTTTGCCTTAATTTGTTTGTGAAAGAGTATTCCAGGTATCACTAAATGAAAATTGTTTAGGGGATTTTGAAATACTAAAATTTAATTGAACTAAATTTGAAATGACAAGAATCAAAAGCTTAAGACTAAATAAAGCAAATAATTTAGAAAATGTGGTAGCTAACTTTTAGATGGACTCCCTAAAATTCAATATCCTTGCTCTCTTTTTAGTGTACCAAATTTGGATGTAAATTCTTGCTCATTAGTGTATTCTTCATAAGAACTCTTGAATGACCATCCAAGATTCAATTCACTAACTATTAAGGATTTTGCAACCACAAGAAACCTTAAAAAATTAATCAATTGAGTTAGGAACAAGAACACATTATAACCAATCCTAAATGCTCATAAAAACCTACTACACAATCCACTTAAAATGCTAATTAACTAATTAGATTAATGAATTCCTCAAACAATCAATTGTATAAAAATTCCAACCACTTAATTCAATAACCATTGCATTAATTAGCTTTATAATCAAAAGGAAATTAAGAGTAAATTGCACAGCCACTAAGTCTAGATTTTTCACAAACATGTAGAGATCACAATTAATATCCAAATGTCAAATTACAATCAATCTATGATTCAAATCAATCCAATAATTTTCAACAATTAAATTCCTAAATTAATGAGCTAAACTTAGTCAAATTAATAAGAGAATCAATGCTGAAATTAAAAGATAAAGGAGGAAAAATTTATCCAATTTGGAGAAGTAATTTGGAGCTCAAATCTGCATCTAGGAATATCCACTCTTCAGCTAGCCACTAAGGAAAATTCAAGCTACCATGGAGGAATTTCGATGGTAAGAGCTGTAGCCATGGAGAAATTGATGGATGAACTTCTCTCATTCACCTCTGGAGCTTACAATGCCTTCCATCATCTCCTTGCATTTTTTCATTCATTTCCCCTTAGCTTGCATTATCCCTTCACGTTGTACGTGTTTTCTCCATCACTTACTCTCTAACCCTCCACTCATGCTGCTCATGTGTGTTCATTTAATTTTATGTGTTTTTTTATGTGTGCATGACTCCTTCTTTAATTCTCATGTCAGCCCTTGCTCATTTGCTGCTTCATTCACTTATGGCTTGCTTTCATGTGTTGCATTTCATTTATCTCTCACGTGATTCATTACAAATTAGCCATAACTCATTTTTTATGCCTCACGTGGTTTCTTTCTTTGCCACAAGTTTCCATATTAGCTACATTTTAGCTCTAAAAACCTGTAGCTTAAGTGAGAGTTGCCCAGGTTAATTCCCTTATGCTTCATTTAATTTTATCTTCTGTTCCATGTTCTGCTTGTAACAAAATTCTAGCTTCTTCTCTTTACACGAGCTGCCTCATGGCTTTTTCTTCACTCATATCACGTTCTCCAACTTATACTTCATTAAAACTCACGTGCTTTTCTTCCAGCAAATCTCCATGTTAAAGTCTACTCAGTTGGCTCTCTTCTCATGTGTTGTTTCCATGTAAACTTCTTCTCTATTTCAGCTACTTTTCTCCATTTCTACTGTTGTAATTTCCTTCAAAACCCGTGGCTTTCTCCATCTCACAAGAACATGTAGTAGTTGCTTCTTCCTTCATATTCTTCACGTCAAGCCCATTCTTCAGCTACCTCTTCTCTTGCTAAAACACGTAAGTTGCCCCATAGAAATCCATGTTAACTTCTCCTTTCTTTCTTCGTGGATCCCCCTTGTTCTTTCATGTTAGCTCCACGTGGTTGTTGCTTCAACGTTCAATTTAGCTCTCATTCCACATTTCTTCTTCAACTTGAGCTACATGCTTCATGTTTTACTCTTCCAGCCAAGCACGAAGCTTCTCCTCCTCTTTCCTGCTCAACTTGTAGCTTGCATGTGTGTATTTCTTCTTCTTTCATGTTGCTTCTTCTTTAAACCCAAAGACTGCATCCCTTATTTTTGCTCCTTACTTCTCCTTCTTTAAACCCAACTCATGGCTTTTCTTGCAAGCTTTTTCTCTTTTTCCAAGTCTCCAAAACAGAGGCTGCTTCTTCCTCCTCTTCTCCACGTTAGCTTCAGCTCTCATCACACCATCCCACATGGCTTTTCTTGCTAAAACCCATAGCTATGCATGTGTATGTATATGAAAAGGATGTGTGTGCATGTGAGTGTATGTGGCATGCTTGCTACATGAAAGAGTATATGATGTACCATGAGTGGAATTAAAATTGTCATTTATCATTAATTATTAAAGAGCTTAAGTTAGGAGAATTAAAATATATAAAAATTACTTTCATCAAATTCCCCCACACTTTAACTTTTGCACTCCTGGGCAAAACTCAAAATCAAAGGAAAAGCTAATGGCATTGCAAGTGGAAAAATGAAAATGAAAATGAAAAAGGAAAGGCAAAATCACAAGTTAAGGAATGATCAAAACTTTTCAACACTTCAACGGCCAAAGCTATCTCATTTGCATCAAGAAAGCAAATTCCATGGCAATTTTATTTGAAAAAAATGAATTGAAATGTGTAGCCTCGCACATGGATTAGTGTTTACTCTCAACCTTCAAGTGTTTAGGCAATTTGTATCACTCAAGTTCCACCTATCAATGTTCACTACCATAAGCTTGTCAAGTTCTAAGTGTCCACCACCCATGCCAAATGCAAGACACCAATCAAAGGACTTTATTCAAGGTTGTAATAGGGCTAGGAAAATAAATGAATGGATACACAAGAAAAGACAAACAAATGGATACCTTAGAACCTCAAGAGTAGTCAATAGAGCTTATGATAGGGAAGCATGTACATTCAAGGCCTTATTTCCAACAAGTATAGGCAACTACAAACAAAATTTAGATTGCTCTTTCTTTTGATTTTCATTCTTTTACTTTCTTTTGAATTCATTATTTTTCTTTTGCTTTTCTTTCTTTTCTTTTCTTTAACTTTGAACATTTTCTTCAACTTTGATTATCAATGGGCTAAATGGATGCAAAGCATACATTCTCTCATCTTAATTAGATGTAATGCTCTTTAAAGTCCCTAAAGCATCTTTAAACAAGGTGGGAAACATTTTTTACTTTCCATGGCTATGGGCTCAACAAGAAGATAAAATCAAGTCCAAAGTGACTAAACAATGGATAAAGTGCATGTCAAGGTTGGCTTTTTGGCTCACTAGCTATAAAAAGAAAGGAATGCCTTATCATTTTCATGCATGCAAATGCAAATGTGGTCTCAACAAAGAATCAAGACAAGTTTTAGAGTGAAAGCAAAGATAGATGAATACACACTAGAAATGAATAGATAAAGCTCAAATCCTCACCGACTAATGGCTATCAATTAATTCATTAAAATTAAATTCATTGCCACTTCACTTGAATCAAACCACAAGATCCATCGCTTATCATGTCTAAATGAATCCAAGCTATAATCATCTCAACTTACAACTTTCATAGAAAATTAAAAAAAAAAGCACACTATTTTTTAAAAAATTTTCTCAAAAATTTTTAGAAGATGAAATGGAATGAAATAGCTCTCCCACCCACACTTAAATATTGCATTGTCCTCAATACCAACACAGGATCCAGTCAACAGATAAACAACACAATATATAAAGAGTGGAAAGAAAAGGTATACAATCGAATGAAGTTGAAAATGGAGATTCCAAAGATGGCTCAGATTCTATGTAGCTGGCTAGCAATTTATTTCCTACAAAACAGAAACAAAGCAAACAGTAATGTAGAAAAGAATAGAAAACTAGGTCCTAAATTAAAAAGAACTCTATCAGAGACTAACTAATCATAAGTATCAAAAGCCAAAATTAAAACTACTTTATTCCTTTTTAATTCAACAAATTTAAGTCTAACTACTTTAAAGCATTTTGATTGATCATTCAGTGTTGATTCATGGACTTTCTCAACCATCAGTAGTTTAGGAAAGTTAGATTCAGCATATTCAAAAGCAATAAAAGAAGAAAAGATAAATTTAGGACATTCAAAACTAAAGAAAGAAAATTTGAAATTAAGACTCTCTAGATATCTATCTAAGCCAATGAAATCAACTAGAATCTTATCAGTAAGAGTCACTGCCATTAACAGAAAAATTAAATTTCAACTTCTCACAGTCTTTCAAGTTAGAGTTCTTTAAGGTTTCCGGTAGTTGCTTTATCTCAATTGGGAGAGTCTGCTGATTGTTGGGAATTAGCTCACTAACTTCATGAATTTGTTCAGGACTCTCAGCAAAAGAAACAATATCTTCCCTAACCAAAGAGACATTAGTAGGCTCACAAGATTCTAAACAATGGTCAACAACAAAATCCAATCTCTTATTAGTGTCAACAACAACATAAGGATCAACAAAATTTTCAATATCAGCACTATCTCTATGCATGCTCTCATCAATACTAGTATGATCAGTAGAATCAGTCTTATCAATAGTTTCAGTGTAAACAAAGGAATCCATGGATTCAACAAACTTATCAGACTTTAAAAACTCATTAATCTCAATACCTATAGGACATGTATGCATGTCATTACATAAGCATCTCAAATTAGTGTTTGACTCATCAATAACAAGTTGTTCAACAATTGTATCATCCATATCATTATCACATGCTACATTCACTATTTCATCAGTCATATCATCACATGCTAATGAGGAATCATAATGATCAAAATATGTGAGGAACTTACTAGTCTCAATGAAAGCATTAATCTGGAAGCATCTATCACATATAGTGGATCCAGCACAAACACAATTAAGAGATGCATCATCAATGGGCTTATCAACTAATCCCACACTAGGAATAGAATAATCATCACATTCTAGGTCACCCTCACAGTTATCTAATACCCTAGACTCAATAGGATTATCATCAACTGGTTCAGAAATGAGTTCATCACTATGGTCACAACTAAGTGTAGAAATACCAAGTGCATCAGTACACAAGGACTCATTAACATTAACAATTATATCATCTTTGCTCAATGCATTACCATAATCAATCAAATCAGGAGATTCAACAATAGTTTCCTTATCTACTTCATCATCATCAAGCAATTCATGATCAACAACATCATGTGCATTAGTGGTCACAATGTTATCATGAAAACTAAAGTCAGTTCCAACAAATTGTAAAGTATTAGAAGATGGAAGGATATTACCTAATGAATAAGACTCTTCCTCCTCTATATATTCTCTTATGATTTGCTCTTCTCTCAATTCAGTAGAACTTGAGGTGGATTGATTCATTTGAGCTCCCAAATCCTTCATAAGGTTATCCATCATTTGTTGGTTTTGAAGTTGCAACTGTTCAGTTTCCCATTAGAATTGAAGATTATAAGCTTCTAGTTGCTACCTCATCCTTTCTTCCTAACTTGGTTCTCACTGGGGCTCTTATTGCATGTATCCCTCATGATAGTTGTAAGGATAATATTCTAGTTCTTGCATATTATAATTGTGGTATGGCTCATAATGATGGTGGTAAGGTTAGTAGCATTGTTGTTAAACTTATTAGTATTGTTGGCATTGTTGTACTTGTCTGCATTACTCAAGAATGCCATGAAGCATTGATATAGCTTCATCCATCTTCTGGAAAATCCTATCATTTGCACAAGAATCATAGATACCTTGATTAGAAAAAATAATATGGATCTATTTCAAACAAAGAAAATGAGAAGTTTAATCACCTTCAACACAAAACAAATCATTAATAAACTATAACTAAAATTAACTCTAAATTATGAAAATTAAATTCAAATGAAGCTAAGGACTATCTAACAATAAAAAATACTACACAAGAAAGGTTAATCATACAAAATCAACTCACAAAAAATAAAGAAATTAAATCCAGAAAAATTGAAAAATTCTTAAAAAAATTCGAGAAAATACTAAAAAATTAGAAAAAGTGCCTTAAACGTTAGAATTTGGCCAAAAAATGGTGCACCTAATAGATTTGCCATTAATTTTGCTCAATACACCTAAAAACCTCAAAAAACAAAGTTTAAGAATTTTTTGGGCACATCAAACAAAAAATTCTAGCAAGCAGGATAGTTGATACACAACACCGAAATGCCCAAAAACCAAGCTTAAAACAGAATAAAAACCAAACAAAAAGAGGGCTAAAACACTTAGAAAACTTTTTCAAACAATTGAGAATCTAATTTCCCACGCAACAGTGCCAAATTTTGAAAGGTCATGTCGCGCAACCTCAAAATAAACTAGGTTAGAAAATATATAGCTAGTGGTGCAATCTAGATCGTCTCCTTAGGAAATGGAGTTCAATGTTCAATTAGGTTTTCTAAGTGTAAAAGAACTCTAAAAATTACCTAATTAAAAAGGGGTTTTGCCTAAATTTAACTAACATTTAATTAAAATAAAATTTTTAATCACTACTTAATTGCATGAACTATAGGGTGAATGATAAACTTGTGACTAGCTTTGGATTCATCCCTTGGTATCCACTATCCTTATCCTAATTTAATTGTAATTAATTTTGGTCTAAGAGTCCTTAATTATGTTTATGGCAAATGATCTTGAATTACCATTCAAGATTTAAGAAATTAACAATCTAATGTTAAATTGAAACCTCAATCCCACACTACATCATTAATTCTTGCCTTTAGGAACAATGAACACTTTAATTTGATTGATTAATTAATCAATTAGCCTCTAAATTAACACCCTAGGATGTTTAATTAACTAACCAAATTCCAAGGAATCCTTAAATTAAACAATTAAGCACACAATCTCAATCATACATTTCATCGAACACCTTGATTACATACATGAGAAATTGGAGAATAATAAAAATCTAGTACTTAATCAATTAATCATTCAAAAAGTATCCTAATTAGTATTTAACCAGCCACTAATTACAACTACACCATTCTTAATCAAATACATCTTAACCAAGCATGTAAAAGAAAAAGGAAAAGTGTAGAAAATTAGGAAAATCTTAGCCAAAATTCTGTTTATAATCCATAGATTAAAGCTTCTCCAAGAGTCTTCTTCCAAGCTAGCCACTCAAGAGAATTAGAGCTTCATTTGAAATGGAGGGATGGAGGAAAATGGGATGGAATGAAGCTACAACATTGTGAAGTGGAGTAAATACGAATGAATGGAATAGCCTGTTATTTCGATGGCTGAATGGAACATGACGTTGAAAATGAATGGATGATGCCTTCCACGTGCTTCATTAATTTGTCACATGTTCTCCATAAGTTAGCCATAGCTTCTTCATTCTTTTTAACAAGCACATGCCTTCCATTTTAGCTCCTTTATGTTCTTCTTACATGCTGAAAATTTGTGGGCCCCAATGTAATATCCGATTCTCTGAAAATGAGAGAAAACATGAGAAAAGTAACATACGGTTTCTCCATAAATGAACAAAGTTCACTGGATACAAAAGGACATCACCTGAAAAGACTTATGTAAGGTCCTAAAAAATTTGGGAAGCATTTTAGACTACTAAAAATGAGAATTTCAGGCTCAGATGGAAAGAAAAATGAGCTAAAATAAAGAAACAAATTTGAACAAAAGGTTGATGAAACGTAAAGGCATTTTCGTCATTTTGAGTAAAATTTGTAATTCACACAGGAGGGCTTTCTAAATGAAAATTTTGAGTTCTTTAGGGTTCTCAAAGGCCCTAAAATCCATAGGAAGCCCTGGGATAGTTAAAACCCTTCCGGTGGTTATTTTCCAACGTCGGTGTGCCCCAACTTTGACAAATTTGTTTGGGAAGGTTTTAGCTCTAATTTAAGTGATTCCAAAGGCATTTTCCAAAATTTTATAATGGAAAATATGGTTCTAAAAAAGGAGCTAAAACAAATTAGAAACAAAAATGCTAAGAACAAAGGGTAAAATGAGAATTTTTGAAAAGTCTTTCTTTTTCCCACTTATATATAAGGGGTGCCCCACCTCCTCATTCATTCAGCCCATCATGTTTGTACCCTAAACTAGAGAAATACCCTAAGGAGAGAGGTACACAAGAGGAAGAGGAAGAGGAAGAGGAGGAGAAATCAAAAGCAAAAGGTATGGAGTTTTGATTATTTTTCATGCTCTTTCCTTGGCAAACCTCTTCTTCTCCATTTCCCTTTCTTTCCTATGATTATATTGAAGTATATGAATCTGTTTTAAGGGAAGAAAAAAGGGGAAAATTCGGATTTAAAGAGAGGAGGCCAAAGATGGAAAGATTCAAGCAAGAAAACAAAGAAAAAAAAGGTAATTTCTCTTTCCATGATAGCTACCCCTTGCTCCTCTTCTCTCATTGGTTTGCCCCACTCAAGAAGCTATGGGAGGGCTTGGATTTTTGGCAAAACTAAGGGTGAATCTTAGGAAAAAGAGTGTGGGGAATAAGAATATGAAAAGGGAATTAACAAATAACCATAGAAATTTAATATAGCAAATTTAGGGTTTCATGTGTTCCTTGTAAAATCTGACTTGATACCTTAATTTCTATGCTTAAATGAAAGTTTAAATGAGCTCTGAAGATCCCTAGAAGTCTCCCCATGGGCTTCCCCTATCAAGAAAATAAAGCAAAGTCCATGGATGCCATATTGCTTCCTAGTCTCAGCCTAAGAGGGTTAGCACACCTAGGGAGAGTTTTAAATTTTTTCAATCTTATTTTTGAGTCATGTATGATGAATGAAAATGTGGGGAAGCCTTGGGAAAAATTTAAAAGGCTTAGAGAATGAATTGGTGTCTTATGTTTCATAATATGACCTAAAGAAGCAGTATGTAGTTAGGCTCTTTGTTTTAATTGTGTGATGACTTCAAGAGGGTTAAAAGGAGTTAAGAATCATATATGAGAAGAAAGAATGGAGCTTAGAACTTATTTGATGGGTGTTACTTCATTAGGTGCACTCTTGGAACCATAAAGGGGTTAATAGACTAAGTTAGTGTTTAAAGAAGATGTGTGGCCTTAGAATTAATTCCATGAACCTAATTGGCTTCCATAAATTGTGTTTAGGCCAAGAGAAACTAATCCCATACCTTTGTGTGTGTGAGGCCAAGGAAGGGAGAGCAAATTAAAGGAGGAAAGTGTGTGGTTGCATCCAAGGTTGCTCACTCCTCCTTCTCTCATGTATGAATGTATACTTGGCTTATCTTTGAATGTGTGTATGTGTATTTTAAGCTATGAAAAGTGTTCTAACATGAGCTTTTATTCCATGGTGCCAAGATGATGTATTATGTCTTCAAATGAAATACATTATATGAGACATGGAGATAGCATGAGGTAAGCTAGAAAGTTATAGTGTTACACCCAACGTGATGCTGACGTGCTAGAATATAATATAGAATTTGTCTATGCTTCTTGCTTCTATTCACATCCCTTGAACTGCTTCTAAAAACCCAGAACTCTCCTTCACTTCTTGTTTCATCCACCCAACTCAAGAGTACTATTTCTCTTCTTTCTCAGCATGTTTTGCTCCTTATTGGAACTTCACGTAAATCATGTCTTGGTTTGTTTGTGTTAAAGTTCTCCCTAGCTTATGGTAGCTTCTTATTTCATTTTCCATATGATCTCCTTCTCCATGTCAACCCGTAGTTCCTTCTCTTCTTTGTGTGACATTCGATGCTCTCATTTCTCTTCATTCCCACGTCAAAGTCTTGCTAACCCATGGCTGCTTCTTCATGTTAACCTTATCTTAGCTTTATCTCCTAGCCAAAACCATAGTTTCTTGTTCCATCCATGTGTGTTAGCTTCTTCATTTAACTAACTTGTGGCTTCTCTCCATGATGAGCCCGTAAGAGACATGCAAGTATAAGTATGTGCATGTGAGTGAACTACATGTAATGTGTGTTCGTACACTGCAATGGTTGTGTGGTTGGTGGAAGCCTATAGTTGTAAGCTAAATGTGTACATGACCCATGCTTGCATTTCAACGTGAGGAAATGGAAAAGCTGCTTACGTGTTGATACAAGAGAACTAGAGCTACATGGACATATTTGAAGTGTACGAAGCTACCTAGAGGGTGCGTGAATGATGCATGCGGCTTGCTTTTAAGTGCTATACAAGTGTGTGAGCCATGAAAAAGTTATGCATGCCAACGTTAGCTTCTCTCTTCCTTCCCATGTATGTCCTATCTTGCTATGTGGAGGAGTATATGCTATCCCATAAGTGGAGAAACCCTTGGCAACTTCTTGTTCTTGCTTCACTCTTCCATCAAACTCATGGCTTTGTGTTTGATTACTTGTGTCTCCCAAAGAGCCTTCCATATGCCATCAATTCTTCTTCATTTTAAATCATTTTCCCATTAAAATTTGCATAAGAAAATGAGTAGAATAAAACAAAACAAAATATTAAAAAAGAAGAATTCACAAAGGAAATATTTCAATGAAATTTATGCATTAAAATTCAAAAATTTGCAAATAAATTTCTAAAGTGCAAATAATGGCCAATAAACTCAATTATCCACCTAATAAAGTCCATTAAAAATTATTTAATTATTAAAGTGCTTAAGTTAGGAGAATTAAAAAATATAAAAATTGCCTTCATTAGACATTTTTTGTATGGTGTGAGCATAAAAATTCACAGTGACCACAAAAGTCTGAAATACCTAGTTGACCAAAAGGAACTCAATATGAGACAAAGGAGATGGATGGAAATTTTGAAAGATTATGATTATACAATGAAATATAATCCAGGTAAGGCCAATGTGGTGGCCGATGCCTTGAGTAGGAAATCCATCCACACAGCCCATATGATGATTAGGGAGTAGGAACTCCTAGAAAAGTTTCAAAATTTGAGCCTCTCTTGCTAGGTGATGTCGAATAGACTATATTTGAGCAACACTTGGATTGCAAATGAATTGAGAACCCAGATCTTAGATGCCTAGAGAGAGCATGGATTCTTGAGACAAATTAGAAGTAAGATTACCTAGGGTGGAACCTCATATTTCGAGATATCTGAGAGTGGTGTGATAGTATACCAGAATATGATTTATAAGCATAGTGGTAATGAACTGAGAGAGAGAATCCTAAAAGAGGCACATAAGAGTAAATATGCTATCCACCCAGGTGCCACCAAGATGTATCAAGATTTGAAAAGAAGATTCGAATAGCGAAGAATGAAAAATGATAACGCAGAGTATATGATGAGGTGTCTTATGTGCCAGAGGCTTAGGATAGAACACCAAAGACTCACTAGGTTGTTTCCATGCCTAGATATCTCAAAGTAGAAATGGGATAGCATAGCTATGGACTTTATTATGGGGTTACCCAAAACATCCCTCTGGTGAAAGTGGTCTGGAAGGGTCTAACATCTGAGGAGGAAACCTGGGAACTGGAAGATTAAATGAGATAGAAATATTTAGAGCTATTTCTCTAAAGTACGTATTTGGGCAGTGTCCTAGGCTCCTAAAAATAATAGTCCTAGGCTCAAACAAAAAGAAAAATGACAGTAGGACAGTGAAATAAAATTGTGACAAAAGACAAAACTTAGTGGCATTTTTGTAAATATATGAAAATTTTGGAAAAACCCATAGGAAGATTTTTTAAATGAAAAATTTGAGTTGCCCAGGGTTCTCAGAGGCCTTAAAAATCGTGGAAAATCCTGGGATAGTTAAAACCCCTCCGATGTACATTTTCTAACGTCGGTGAACTCGAACTTTGACAAATTTGTTCAAGAAGGTTTTAGCTTCAAATTGAGTGATTCCAAAGGCATTTTATTAAATTGGCAACCTAAATTTTATAATGGAAATTATGGCTCTGAAAAAGGAGCTAAAATGAAGCTAAAACAAAATTACCATTACCAACAGATGACATTAGAATTTTTGGAAAATGTTGCTTCTTGAACCTTTCACACTCTTCAAGCCCCTTCTCCCCTCTTATTTAGGCTAACTTTCCTCTGCCCAAAAATAGAAAAAAGACTAGCTCTCTTAGGAAAACCAAGGAGGAGAAAAAAGGAGAAGAACAAGCAAGAAAAAGGTAAGGAATTTCATGGATCTTCTAGGTTCCTCTTTAGTAAATTCATTCTCCTCCATTTTCTCTTCTTTCGCATGGAATTTTTGATGTATTTGGGACTATTTTAATGTTAAAACAAGGAGGGAAATTTTGTGTTTGAAGAGGAGGAGGCAAGCAAGGGAAGAATCATCTAAGAAACCAAGAAAAAACACTATAAAATCTTATCTCCAAGGTAACTCCTCCTTGTTCCTCCTTCTTGCATGTTTGGCCAGCCTAGGGAGATCCAAGAGGACTTGGATTTTTGGGAGAACCAAGGGTGAATCCTAGGAAATTGAGTATGGAGAAAGAGAATATGCAAAGAAAGTTAACAAAGAACCATTAGTTTTCAAGTTAGCAAAGTGTAGGATTTTTGAAGGGTTTGTAAAATCTATTTTGATACATTAATTTCCTTGACTAAGTAAGTGTTTAATTGAGCTCCTAAGACCTCTAGGAAGCCTCTCAAATGGCTCTTCCATCAAGGAAAAATCAAAAGCTCCATGAACCCTCTTCCTCCTCCATGCCTTAACCAAGACTAGTTCAATAGGTTAGAAAGTGTTTTAAATTGTTCTAGCCTTGTTTTGGGACTTCATATGATAGTAGAAGGTTGGAGGAACCCATGAAAAAAATTTAGAAGCCTTAGGTTAGGAGATGGGGCAATGGCTTACATAATGAAGCCTTATGAAGCAACACATGTCTAGACTCTTGTAAGTAAGTAGATAATGGCTCCAAGAACCTAGAATGAGGTCAAGAGGCCTAGAAATGGAAAGAGAATGAAGCCTAGAACTTGAATTACAAGGGTTGCTTCAATAGGCCACTAATGGAACCATTATGTAACCTATGGAACCATTTATGCTTGAAAGAAAAAGTACAGTGTCTTGCCTTGTTTCAAGAGTATAATTATGTGCTATATATGATGTTTAGGCTAAGAGAATTCCAATCCTCCTTGGTGTACTTATGGGACCGAAATAGGGAAGGAAAAATACTAAGTAAAGCTTGTATAAATACTAAGGTAGCTCTCTATCTCATTCTCTTTGCATTCTTGGTTGTATATATGTCATTTTGTGCTTGTGTGTGCTTGTGTGTGCTCTTGTGATTTGAGAATATGCCACTTGATGTTTTGAGATTGCATTGGTACTAATGTGTTGTCTTGAATGTCATTGATTGTGGAAAATAGCTCAAAAGGGTGAGGTGATGCCAAAAGTTTCTTAATGGAGGTGAAGAGATGCCAAAAGTCTCATCGCATAGGTGAGACAAGGTCAAAAGTCCCTTGAATGGGTAAGGCTAAGTCAAAAGTCCCTAAACCAAGAGTGAGGCAAATCCAAAAGTCTTAGAAATGAGGTGAGGCAAAACCAAAAGTCCCTAGAGCTCATTCTTCAATTGATGTGAAATGGTGACATGAAAATGTGACCTTGTAGACTTTAGACTTGTATTACTTTCCATACTTACACCTTGATGTGTATATGCCATGAATGTGTATGTGAATGGGTATGTGAGCTATTGAAATTCCATGAATCTCACTCCTCTTCCCTCTTTAATCTTAATATGTCTAGGTGGCACTCATGAAGTAATAAATGCAAGCCAAGGGTCTTGAGAAGCTTCACTTCATCTATTATGTAGTTGTAATTGCAAATGAATGTCAAAGTGAACGTGCACATATTATTTTTGAGTTGTAAATCATTGAACAAATGTAATATTATGTATGAATGATGTATGGACCATGTGTGGCACAAAATCAATGCAAATGAGAGAGCTTAACACTTGGTGGCATGTATATGTTAGTGTATTCTTATATGTGGAATGGCCAAAATGAGATGCATGAGGTTTGGGACCATTTTGGCAGCTCATATAAGTTGTATTCACACTTTCAAACTTGCCTAAGAGGTGTCAAACACCAAAGAGAGTCATATAGACCAAGTTGATACCTTATGTGGTGCAAAAATGACCATAGTGGTGAGCTATGGCACAAATGGTCCAAATGAGCTCTTCTTGGTCTAAAATTTGGCATGCATTTAGGTCTTTTTAATAGATTTTTGGGAAGCTAAGGTAGTTAATATTTAGAGATTTGTGAAATTTTTGGCAAATTTTTGAAATTGGCTGAAATTTTAGAATTTGCTACTGGTATTGTTCATATAGTCCAAATTTTGATCTCTATCATTCATAAGGAAACAATGTTCAATACTGTGAAATCTTAAAGGGTAAAACTAGACCTTTCTAGTAACCTGTACTAACTAGAAGCACCTCATTTGAATATCTAGAGAGGGAGATATGAATTTTTAAATTTTTTGTTCTGTTCCAAGCACCCAGTCAAACTTCCATCACTATTCCATCAATTTTTTGGGTCTAGATGCTCTTGGATCAATCTAAAACTATTTTTTCCTTATATCTAACACCCACATCTTTCTAAGTTGGTATAGTTTGCATGAATTAGATTTTTGTGGAATTAATTATGAATTTTCAAATTTTATATCAGTAAGCTATATTAGTAATTCTAGATAGCCCAACCTTTGTGCCTTTTCTATTGTCAAACATTATTTAGATGATATTTTCATAGCTTGAAACTATTTTTATTATAAATTTAACATCTAGGGTTTCTAAAAAGCTATGTTTTGCTTGATTTTTATTTTTCTAAATTTAGTTATGATTTTTCAAAGTTGCCTAAGAAATCTACCACCATGGAACCCGAGGCAAAACGTGAGAATTTGTGATTTTTGGCTCTTGGTCCATAGTTCATGTGAAGTTTTGAGATGTTTATGAATTGTATGAATGGAAAATAATTAGAGAATATTGTTGGAAAGTTTCAAGGAATTTGATAACCATGAATTTGTATATATTCTATTCCCCTTAACTTAAGCATTTTAATGATCAAATACGGCTTTAGGGATTTACTTAGGTGGATAATTGATTGTAGTAGCCATTTTTGTACATTAGGAATTAAACTACAAAATGATTGATTTTAATGCACAAATCCATTTAAATGAATTTTTGTTGAATCCTCCTACTTCATCTTTTCCTTTACTTTTGTGCAGAATTTAGGCATTTGAATTTAAACATTGGGGAGAAGAGGAAGTTCAGAACATGGCAGAGCAACTCACATAATAACACACAAGGCTTCATGTGGCATGCATTCACTTTCATGAACTCAAGTCCTTCCTTCCCCTCACTTGAACACACTTACACTTAATCATTCATCCATTCTTCATGTTAATTCACTTCAACCACGTTAACACACTCATGCAAGGGGTAGCACGTGGTCATCACATTCTCACCAAGTCACTCGTAGGAAGCCATGGATCCATTCCATTCATCTCACGTCATTCACAATCTTGAACACTTCATATAACTTACTCATTTAGCACATTTATTCATCCATGTAGCATATGACTAGCTCACTTTCACACTTCCACACGAGCCACCCACTCATACACTAGCAGCCTATACACATGCATAGTCACGGGTTAGCTCACAAACCCTCACAGCATCCTTACATGTTTCATGTAGCATATAGATCAACATACATACATTCACTTACACACACATAAAAACTTGGAAAGGATGTAACTAGCCACGAGTTCTAGTAAGGAATGAGTTGAAAATGAAGTAGCAATATGGGAATGAATTAAAAAGAAAGGGAGGCTGGGTTGAAGAAGCTAACATGGAGAAGGAGAGGAAAAACATGTTAGGAAGCTACGGGTTCTAGAGAAAAAGCTCAAGTTCTGTTTGAGGAAATGAAGAGCGAAGCAAATCACAACTCAAGCACATTAACATGCTTTGAACAACGTATGAAGCAATCACATGGGGTAAAGCAATGCAATGTCACGTAAGCCACGAGCTGGAGCTAGAGAACAGAGCATGAGCGGAGCCATGTCTTCACGCTGCACCTCATCATGTCAAACACACCTACGGGGCAACATGAATGGAAATGGAAGAAAATACATAAAAGAAGTAAACAAACACATGGAGAACATGAAGAAGCTATGTGGAAAAGCTGATAAATAGAGAAAAACCCATGGGAAAGAGTTTGCATGGAGAAAACACGAAGAGAAAGAACCACGAGTTGGATTGGAAGAGATGATGTGGTTTAATAATATACTCGGGCAAGCCCCAAGGATGTGAATAGAAGCAGGGCTTGAAAATATGCATGGGCAGAATTTAGGGCTAACGTGGAAGGAGAAGTAATCATATAAATCATGAGAAGAAGCTACACAGGGAAAATCATTGAAGTTGGGAGATGGCTGAAGACAAACACATAGATTGCTATGAGTTGGAACAAGTTGAACACATGGAAAGCATGGACTGAAAGTAACATAATGAAGCACGTGAGGAAAAGGCTGGGATTAAAAAAGAGAAATGGACAAATGATTGAGCTATGGGCCAACTTGTAAACACATGAAGAATGATTAAATGAGGAACATGTGAGGGGAATTAAATAAGCTTCAGCAAGAGACAAAGGCTTGATCTGATCCATCCATCTACGCATCATTCACGTATCCAGATTCACCTCCCTCCATTCATGATACACACTTCATCTTATCCATTCATTCCGAGCACAAAGACATCTTATTCATCACACGGGTCCAAGAACACGTGAGAAAAGAAAATGGAAGGCACGTGAGGTGATTAAAAAAATTCACTAGGCAGAAAAAAAGTAACGCGAGCTGGAAAAGGAGGCGCGAAATGCTACAGAGAGATGCAGGAAGCTCCAGAACGTGAACAAGAGAAATCATCCATTGTCTTCTCACATGGCCGTAGTTGCTTCCATCAAATTCTCTCTATCCATGGTAGCTTAATTTCCTCTTGGTGGCTAGCTAAAGAGTGGATATTCCTAGATGCAAATTTGAGCTCCAAATTCTTTCTCCAATTTGGATAAATTCTTCCCCCTTTATCTTTTAATTTTAGCAGTAATTCTCTTATTAGTTTGACTAGGTTTAGTTCATTAATTTAGCAATTTAATTGCTAGAAATTACTGGATTGATTTGAATTATAAATTGGTTGTAATTTGACATTTGGATATTAATTATGATCTTTACATGTTTGTGAAAAACCAAACTTATTGGCTGTGCAATTTACTCTTAAATTTTTCTTGATTATAGGCCAAATAATGCAATGGTTATTGGATTAAGTGGCTGAAATTTTTATGCAATTGATTGTTTGAGGAATTCATTAATCTAATTGGTTAATTAGCATTTTAAGTAGATTGTGCAGCAAATTTTTATGAGCATTTAGGATTGGTTTTAGTGTGTTCTTGTTCCTAACTCAATTGATTAATTCTTCAAGGTTTCTTGTGGTTACAAAATCATTGAATTATTGGTGAATTAAGTCTTGGATGGTAATTCAAGAGTTCTTATGGAGAATACACTAATGAGTAAGAATTTAAATCCAATTTTGGTACATTAAAAAGAGAGCAAGGATAATTAAATTCTAGGGAGTCCATCTAAAGGCTAGCTACCATGTTTTCTTAATTATTTACTTTGCTTAATCTTAAGTTTTTGATTCTTGCCAATTCAAATTTAGTTCAAGTAAATTTTAGTAATTCAAATTCCCCTAAACAATCTTCGATTAGTGATACTTGGAATATTTTTTCACAAACAATTAGAGGCAAAAACTCCTTGGGAAATGACCTAGGTTGCACCATTACTTACAAATTTATTTTTCTACCTAGTTTTATTTAAGATTGCGCGACACAATCGTCAGTCCATAAATCAAAATTTGAATTTTCAACCTCGACGTAATGCAAGCTCATTATTTTTAAGGGATTTTCTTGAATTTCTCTTGATAATATGTGAAATCCCCCTTGAATGAGTAAAATAATATTAAAAATAATATGGTGTGACATTTATTGGTATCAGAGCAAAGGTTCAGGCACTTTTATTCAATGTTTAGGTCTTGAGTGACGTATTTAGTTTGTGGTTGAGTGTGAATTGCCTTTGAAATGGTAAAACAACTATGTATTTATGCTCAAATTGTATTTGTGAGCTAAGATCGAGACTCTTTTTCAATCAAGATGGTTAAAACTAGAAGAGGTCGAGGCAGGGGCAGACTAGTTATGGGTTTAGAGGTTAAATCCGAGGACCTTTTGTGAGCTATCATGGAATGGCTCGATAGATATAAGGATGTTATAGCTCAATAGCAGTGGGTGTTACAACAACAAGATGAGATGATTATGCAACTACAGGACTACCTGGCTAGGTAGGAAGAAGCCAGGAGAGATGCCCCTCTACCTTAGCCTCAACCTTTCACTTTTGGTGTTTCACCCCCACCTCCCTAAAAACCAGCTCAGGCGCTCTGCCATTAATTCAGAAATAGCTGAATCAATTTAAAAAGAAAAACCTGCCTATATTTGATAGGGAGTTAGATGCAAATAAGGCATAGGCCTCGGTAATGGAGATAGAAAAGATTTTTATGGTGATGGATTGCACTTCAAAGCAGAAAGCTCAGCATGCCACCTTCATATTACAGAAAGAGGCAGATAGGTGGTGGCGTAACACAAAATCTCTTATGGAGACTAAGAATTTACAAATTAATTGGGAGAATTTCCTGGTAGAATTCTATAAGAAATATTTTCTAGTTCAGTGAGGAAATAAAAGGAAATATAGTTTATGGGGATGAAGCAGACTAATGATATGATGGTAGATCAGTACGTGGCTAAATTTATAGAGCTGTCTCGGTACTCATCTTACCTCATGAGATATAATGATGAGTCATGCAGGTGTGAGTAATTTAAGACCAGATTGAAGCCCCTGATTAGCAACTGGGTCACTCCACAGCGAATCAGGAACTTTAATAACCTTATAGAGGTCAGCAAGGTGACTGAAAATAATCTGCGAGCTATCATGCCTACTGCTACAGTAACTAACCAGAAAGGGGCTCCAGAGTCAAAGAGGCCAAGACTAGAGGAGGGTTCCAGTGCAACACCTAGTGTTAGAAAGAAAAGTAAGATGCAGTGGAACCAGAGGCCACCAAAAGGCAAAATGGTGCAGCACCCTCTAACTCAATCATTCACACAGCAATCTATATTGACATGTTACAAGTGTAGGAAGATGGGGCACATTGCTAGGAATTGCCCCCAGATAGATTCAGTGCCTCCTAGGCTACAGACCCAGGGTAGGGTGTTCACCCTTTCTCAACAGGAAGCCAATGTGTCAACCAGTTTGATCCGAGGTGTGCTTATAGTGAATAGTTTTCCTATGATTACCATGTTTGACTTGGGTACTAGTCACTCATTTATATCCTATGACTGTGTGAGATGTTTGGATCTGGCCATTAGTACTTTACCATTTGATTTGTGTAATATTTGGTTATCCAAAAATGAGAGAAAATGCGAGAAACATAACGTATGGTTTCTTTGTAAACATACAAAAGTTACTAGATACAAAAGGAAATCCCTCGAAATGACTTAATTAAGGTCCCAAAAAATTTAGAAAGCATTCTAGACTCACAAAAATGAGAATCCTAGGCTCAGAAGAAAAGAAAAATGGAGCTAGAATGAAGAAATAGAATGTGACGGGAAGTTGACGAAACATAAAGGGCATTTTTGTCATTTTGAGCAAAGGTCCCAACGTTGGTGTACCTGAACTTTGATGGATTTGTTTAAGAAGGTTTTAGCTCTGATTTGAGTGATTCCAAAGGCATTTTACTAAATTGGAAACCTAAATTTTATAATGGGAAAGATGGTTCTAAAAAAGGAGCTAAAACAAATTAGAAACAAAAATGCCAAAAACAAAGAGCAAAATGAGAAATTTTGAAAAGTCTTCCTTCCTCCACTTATATATATAGGGTGCCCCACTCTCCCATTCATTTAGCCTTATATGTTTATGCCCTAAACCAGAGAGGAAACCCTAGGAGAGTGGTGCACAAGAGGAAGAGGAAGAGGAGGAGAAATCAAAGCTTGAAGGTACAGAAATTTAGTAGTTTTTCATGCTCTTTTCTTTCCAAACCTCTTCTCTTCCATTCTTCTTTATTTCCTATGATTATAATGAAGTATATAAATTTGTTTTAAAGGAGAAATTAAAGGGAAAATTTGGATTTGAAGAGAGGATGTAACACCATAACTTCTAGCTCATCATATCATATATATACATGCCTCACACCATTATATTCATGAAGATATAAGGCAAAAGAGGAAAAATAGTGACTTTCTTTGCGTTGAGTCATACTTAAAAATTCTATTCAGTGTCACGTGGACCGTGTGAGCTCATGCTATATATTCTCATATTTAAATACATCAATACAACTCATTTCCATCTCAAAATCATGCCCACAACTCATAGAAACCGAAATGGAGCTCAAAATAATCAAGTATAATTTAGGCCAGATTTGGCCTCTTTTCTGGTCAAAATTTGAAAAATCATAACTAATTTTAGAAAAATTGAAATCATATAATCCTAGTCATTTTAGGAAGCTATAGATGTATAATTCATACTAAAAATACTCTCAGACCATAACATTTATCACAAAGGGCGTTTGACATCCAAAATAGTCTAAAGGTCAGACTAAATTCTGGAACTATCACAGAATTCTGCAAAACAATTTGAAAATGTCCAATTAATTTCAAAAAACTCCAATCCATGAAAATGATAGCAATATGAAAATATATGGATGTTAAATAGAGAGGAAAAGTATCTCCAGATCAGTTCATCAAGCCCAGACTTCAGAATTCAATGGAACAGTACCTCTGGTCAGGCAAAATTACTGATACTGGATAGAAACTTCAAAAATTCATATCTCCCTATCTAGACCTCCAAATAAGGTGCTTCTAGTTGGTATGAGTCACTTTGAATTTCTAGTTTTTGTGTATAAAATTTCGTGGCAATTGGACCTCATTTGGGCCTTGTGTGACAGAAAACAATTTCGGACCAAATGAATAATGTAGCAACCAGACACCATGAAAATTGCCAACTTTGAAAAATCATCAAATATTTTGTAGACCTTTGAAAATTATGATCTTTAGCTTCCCAAAAATCTCTTAATGAGACCTAATTTCATGCCAAAATTTAGATCAAGAATAATTTATTTGGCTAAAAAGTGATATAGAGTTCCATTATGATCAAATTTGGCTCCATATAGGGTACCAAATTTGCCAAATGGCTTTCCCTTGGTTGTGGCACCTTTTGGGCAAGTCTAAAAGCACATTTAAGACTTGTGTGAGCTGCCCAAATGATCCCAAACCTTATGCATCTCATTTTCACCATTCAACCCACACTTATGTACATTTCCATTAAACTTCCACATCGAACACTTTGGCATTACATACTCAAAGTAAATGCTAGAGGTCATACACCATATTCATATATCTAAACATCACATAATAGCATATTTATACATGTCTCAAGGGTAATAGACCATTTACAACATCATATACATCCTATGGTACAATCATGGTCTTAAAGTGGCAAAAGCTAAATATATGGTTGTCAATCTCCTTCCTTTAGTATTGTTGGCTCCCATTAGCATATCCACTTAGTTCACCTAGCATTTTAAAGCATTGGAGAGGAGGGGATGAGATTTAAAGAATCCCAATAGCTCATCTCTCATTCAATCATACATAATAGATGCAAACAAGTCTCATAAATGCATGTAAGGTCATGTTGACATGTGCAACCATTCAAGAAGCATTTTCATCTCTTGAGAATATCATACATAACATGCAAAGGCTTGCTAAGCAAGTGGATTGGCCTCATCCAATTTCTTGTGGATGTTGGACTTGCCTCACCCATTCTTTAAGACATTCTTAGACTCAACCATGCATGAAAGAAGGTGGAGAGAGCTACCTTGCTTACATTTATACACTTTTTCCTTAAGCCTTGAGTCCTCTCCCTTGACCTCACACACTCAAGAGGGTGGAGATCATTTCTCTTAGCCTAGACACATCATATGGAAGCTAATTACACTCTTGAAACAAGCTAGGACATTAAACTTATATTTAAGAACATACTTGGTTACATAAATGGCCTATTGAAGCAACCATCATGATTCAAGTTCTTAGTTCTATTCTCTTCTCATTCCTAGGCCTCTTGACCTCATTTAAGGTCCTTGGAGCCATTACATATTCATTTACAAAAGCCTAGATACAAGTTGCTTCATAAGGTCACATTATGGAAGCCATTACCTCATCTCCCAATCCATGGCTTCTAAATTTTTCCCAAGGGTTCCTCCCACCTTCTACTATCATATGAAGTCCCAAACCAAGGCTAGAATAAATTAAAACAACCCCTAGCCTATTCCTCTAGTCTTGGCCGAAAGTGATACACCATTTGGAGCCCATGGAGTTTTTGATTTTTTGTTGATGGGAGAGACACTTAGGAGGCTTCCTAGGGGTCTTAGAAACTCAAATAAACCTTTACACATGCAAGAAAATTCATGGATTAAATCAGTTTTTACAAAGTGTCCAAGAGCTTTACACTTTCCTAACTTGATTTTCATTAGCTTTTCTTCTAATTTCCTTGCATCTACTAACTCCTTATGGTCTAAAACCCACAATTCTTTCTTATTTTTGGACAAAAATCCTCCCCCCAAGATGGTTCTGTTCTGGCAGAACTCCACACACAAAGGGCAAGAAAAAGGAAGCAACCAAGATAGAAAAATCACCTTGATTCCAAGCTTATCTCAAGAGCTCTCTTCCTTGCTTCAACCCTCTCCTTGAACTTCAAAATTTCTCCCTCTATTCTGGGCTTAAAATAGAACCAAACATCTCACTAAATCCATAGGAAGAGAGGAAGAAAGGAGGTGAAGAAGTTTTCTAAAGGGAAGAGCAAAAGTTTCCACGAATTCATACCTTTCTCTGGCTTTTCTTCTTCCTTCTTCTTCCTCACTTGGGCATTCTTCTCCTTAGCTTTCTTCTCTAGTTTGAACATTGCAACAAGTCGGTCAAGAAGGGCTAAGGATAGGACGCCACATATAAAGGGAATTAAAGGAGAATTGTTCCAAAAAAATGACGATTTCATCCCTTGCACGTGGCATTTTCGTTTAAGGCTCATTTTAGCTCCTTTTTGAGAACCGTCTTTTCCATTATAAAATTTAGGTCTTCAATCTTATAAAATTCCTTTGGAATCACTCAATTTGGAGCTAAAACCTTCCCGAACAATCTAGTCAAAGTTTGGGCTCACCGCCGTTAAAAAATGTATACTGGAGGGGCTTTAACTGTCCTAGGGCTTCCCATGATTTTTAGGGCCTTTGAGAACCCCGAAGAACTTAAAACTTTCATTTAAAAAGCCCTCCTGTGAGTTTTTCAAAAAGTACTCATATTTATGAAAATGCCATTGGCCTTTCGACAAATTTTTTGAATCACTCCGGCCTTGATTTCTGGTTAACTCAAGGCTCAAATCCTCATTTTCTATTATTTAGAATTTTATTCTAATTTTAGTTGGCCCCAATTCCTTCTATTTCGAGGACTTTCATTTATATTTAGTCCATTTCTGACATTTACAGAGAAACCGAACATCTCATTTCTCACGTTTACAGAGGAACCGGATGTTATAGAGGAGGTCAAGGAAAGTGAGAATCAAGCAAGAAAATATGTAAAAATATGGTAAATCTTCCATCCCATGGTAGCTACTTCCTCCCCCTTCTTTTCCTTATGTTGCCCCATGTAGGTAGATGTAAGAAGGCTGGAATTTTGAGGAGAACCAAGGGTGAATTCCATGAATTTAAGGGAGGAGAGTAAGAATATGCAAAGAAATTCAAGAAAAAGTCATGGATTTTCAAGGTGGCAAACCTAAGGTTTCATGGGTTCCCTTAAAAATTTGATTTGATATAATTATTCCTATGCCTAAATGAATGCTTGAATGAGTTCCTAAGATCCCTAGGAGTCTCCCCATATGCATCTTCCAAGTAGAAAACAAAGCAAACTCCATAGAGGCCAAAAGGAGGCATAGGCTCAGTCAAAAGGGGTTGAGATATCTAGAGAGAGTTTTAAGTTTTTCCAAACCCATTTTTGAGTCATATATGATGAATGAATATGAAAGTAAGCTTTGGAAAAATTTTAGAAACCATAGATAGTGAGATGGCCTTATATGTTCCATATTATGGCTTAAAGAAGCAACACCTAGCTAGGCTCCAAGAATTGATTGTGTGATGACTCCAAGAGGTTTAAATGGAGTCAAGAATCATAAATAGATGAAGAGAATGGAGCCAAGATAATGTTTTTCCAAGGGTTGCTTCATTAACTGCATTATGGAACCATAAAAGAGCTTTATGAGTCATCTAGCTTTTCTAGTGATTGTGTGGCCTTAGAATTTGATTCAAAAGTATAATTGGCTTCCATATGATGTGTCTAGGCCAAGAGAAATGATTTCCACCTCCTTGTGAGTGTGTGGCCATGGGAGAGGAACCAAGTCTAAGGAAGAAAGTATGCAAATGTGACAAAGGTAGCTCTCTCTACCTTCTCTCATGCATGGATGTGTGCTTACATTGTCTTTGAATGTGTGTATATATGTTTTGAGTAATGAAAGGTATTTTAGCATGAGCCTTTATTCCATGGTACTATGATCATATTTTATGTATTCAAATAATATTTTATGTGATTGCCTTGGTTTGCTTGAGTGTGGAGAAGCCAAGAACCCTCTAGCCACAATGAAGATGAGCCAAGAACCCTTAAAGTTGGTTGAGACAAAGTAAAGAGTTTCTCAAAAGTGAGGTTGACTCCCAAGAGTAAGGTTGAGTCAAAAACCTCTTAAAGAAATGGGTGAAACAAGTCCAAAATCCACAAGTGAATGAGTGAGGCTAATCCACTTACTTGGCAAGTCTATGTATGCTATGTATGATTTGTTCAAATGCTAAGAATGTTTCTCGAATGCTCACATATGTTAACATGTTCATGCATGCATTTTCAAGGCTTGCATTGCATACTTTATGTGTGATTGAAAGGAAGATGAGCTATTAATTCTTTGAATCTCATTCTCTCCTCTCCAATGTTCTAACATGCTAGGTGGACCAAAAGAACAAGTAATGGGAGCCAACACCTTGGAAGATAAGAGATTGACAACAAAGTGTATGAATCTTGCTTCTTTAAGGCCATATGAGTAACAAGTGTTGTAAATTATTGCTATATATGTCTTATGAGATTATGAACATGTATAATTATGCTAATGTATCATGTACAATTGAGATTGAATGTTGTATGAATGGTATGGTGCAATTTGAGTACAGAATGGTTAAACTAGCTTTATGGAAATGCATGTATGAATGGAAGAGGAATGGTTAAATTGAGATGTATGAGGTTTGGACCACTTGGATAGTTCATACAAGTCATATTCATGCTTTTTAACTTGCCTAAGAGATGCCAAACATCAAGGGAAGTTATTTAGACACTTTGGTATCTTATACGGAGTAAGAATTGACTATATTGGAAACCTATACCACTTTTTGTCCAAATGAGTTCTTCTTGATCTGAGATTTGTCATGAAATTAGAGCTTGATGAGAGCTTTCTAGAAAGTTAAAGTGCAGAATTTTTGGAGGCCTATGGAATATTTAATGAATTTTCAAAGTTGGGAAAAATTCTAATTTTGGTTCATGGCACTGTTCATACTAGTCCGAAAATGAATTCTATCATTCAGGGGGGGCAAATGATGTCCAATTGCCACAAAATTTTATAAAGAGAAACTAGATATTCCTGGTGACATGTGTCAACTAGAAGCACCTCATTTGGATGTCTAGAGAGGGAAATATAAATTTTTGAAGTTTCTATCCAGTATCAGGCATCCAGACTAACCTAGGTTATTGTTTGATTGGTTTTCGATGCTTAGATGTGCCTAAACTAGTCTAAAGTTATTTTTTTCCCTCTACCTAACATTTGTAGCTTTCCATATTAGTATCTTTTGTATAGATTGAAATTTTTTAGAATTAATTGGACATTTTCGAAGTTTATAGTAGAAACTTATGACAGTACCAGTAACTAGTATGATCTCTACACATTTCCTAATGTCAAACATCTTTTATGTTATGTTTCATGGTTTGGAAATATTTATAGCATAAAGTAGACATGTGTAGATTTTCATAATGGCAAAGAATGCACAATTTTGATTTTTTTAAAATTAGTTATGATTTTTCAAAGTTTATGACAGAAATAGGAAAATTCTGGCCGAGGCAACTATCATGAATTCCATGTATTCTCTTGCCTTGCACGAGTTCTAGGCCACTTTTAGTGATGGAAATGAGTTGTATCCATGTAATTAAATATGAGAATGTGATACATGAGTCCATATGGCCCACGAGACTCCACAAGAAAAATTTTATCTATGGCAAATTCCATGTACATTCATTGTTCTCATACTACCTTTCTTGCTTCATTATGAAATGCATATAATAAGACTTAGAAATGACATAAGGCAAGCTAGATAAATATGGTATTACAATTTGTCTATCACTCCACCCACTGGAGGCCATGTTACTTCCCATGCTTGCTTTAATGTCATTGTATAGTCTAACCACTGTTATACTACTATTGATTTGATTTGTACGCCCTTTCATGATAATGATTTGATTGTTGCTATGAATTGGATGACTACTAATAATGTTATTCTTGATTGTAAACATCGAGTTTGCTAAGTTGAAAAGGCAGATAGAGGAGTAGTTAAAAAAAGGCTCATACACCCTAGTGTTTCACCTTGGGGAGCTTCAGTATTATTTGTGAAAAAGAAAGATGATAGCTTGAGATTATGTATAAAGTATAGAGAATTAAATAAGGTTATCGTCAAGAATAGATATCCTCTCCCAAGAATAGATGACCAATTAGATCAAATAGCTGGGGCATCTGTATTTTCTAAGATAGATCTTAGATCTGAGTACCACTAGCTAAGAGTGAGAGTTGAAGACATCCTAAGGATGGCCTTCAGGACTAGATATGGGCACTATGAGTTCCTTGTAATGCAGTTCGGGCTGACGAATGCACCTGCAGTGTTCATGGATTATATGAACAGGGTATTCAGACTGTATCTGGATAAATTTGTTGTGGTCTCTATTGATGATATCTTAGTGTACTCCAAATCTTTTGAGGTGCATGAGAGGCATTTGAGATTAGCTTTAAAGACTCTGAGAAGTAAGAGATTGTATGCCAAACTAAGTGAATGTGAGTTTTGGCTAATCGACGTGAAATTCTTAGGTCATGTGATATCACGAGAAGGGTCACCATAGATTCCCTATAAAGTTGAGGCTGTGTTACAGTGGGACAGACCTAGGACTATCACCAAGGTTAGGAGTTTCCTTGGTTTGGCAAGATATTACAGACAATTTATTCAAGGCTTTTCTCAGATGACCTTGACACTTACAAGGCTGACTCAGAATGATATACTTTTTGTGTAAGATGATAGATATGAGAGGAGTTTTTAGGAGTTAAACTTCTGATTGATCACTAGTCCTGTACTGATTATTCCTAACCTTAGTATACCATTTGTGGTATAGTGATGCCTCGAGAAAAGGGTTAAGATATGTGCTGATGTAGCAGGGTAGGCTAGTGGTGTATGCCTCTAGGTAGTTAAGGCCTTATAAGGAGAATTATCCCATTATATGACCTAGAGTTAGCCGCGATCATTTTTGCTCTTAAGATTTGGAGACACTATTTGTATGGTATGAGCATAGAAATTCACAATGACCACAAAAGTCTAGAATACCTATTTGACCAAAAGGAACTCAATATGAGACAAAGGAGATGGATGAAAATTTTGAAAGATTATGATTACACATTGAAATATCATCCAAGTAAGGCCAATGTGGTGGCTGATGCCTTAAGTAGAAAATCCATCCACGCAGCCCATATGATGATTAGCGAGCAGGAACTTATAGAAAAGTTTAGAAATTTGAACCTCTCTTGCTAGGTGGTGTCGAGTATACTATATTTGAGTAAGACCCAGATTGTTAATGAATTGAGAACCTAGATCTTAGATGCCCAGAGAGAGAATGGATTCCTGAGACAAATCAGAAGTGAGATTACCTAAGGTAGGACCTCAGATTTTGAGATATCTGAGGGTGGTGTGATAGTATACCAGAATAGAATTTGTGTGCCTAGTAGTAATGAACTGAGAGAGAGAATCCTAAAAGATGCACATAAGAGTAAATATACTATCCACCCAAGTACCACCAAGATGTATCAAGATTTGCAAAGAATATTCTAGTAGCCAGGAATGAAAAATGATGTCGCAGAGTATGTGACGAGGTGTCTTGTATGCCAGAGGGTTAGGATAGAACACCAAGGACCCTCTAGGTTATTGCCACGCCTAGATATCCTGGAGTGGAAATGGAATAGCATAGTTATGGACTTTATTATGGGGTTACCCAGGACATCCCTCTGGTGAATGTGGTTTGGAGGGGTCTAACATCTGAGGAGGAAACCTAGGAAATGGAAGATGAAATGAGAAGAAATATCTAGAACTATTTCTCTAAAGTACGTATTTAAATCTTGAGGACGAAATTTATTTTAAGGGGGTGGAAAATGTAACGAATGGTAAATTCCATAAAACGATGAAATGAGCCGTATAAAGGCAAGTCTCTTGTAATGAGCTAGATGATATCCCAAAAAATTTGGATAGTGTTCTAGGCTCCTAAAAATAATAATCCTAGGCTCAAACAAAAAGAAAAATAGAGCTAGGATGGTGAAATAAAATTATGATGAAAATTGACGAAACATAATAGGATTTTCATAAATATGTGCAAATTCTGGAAAAACCTACAAGAGGGCTTTTTAAATGGAAAATTTGAGTTGCCCAAGGTTCTTAGATGCCCTGAAAGCCATGGGAAATCCTAAGATAGTTAAAGTCCCTCCAGTGTATGTTTTCCAACGTCGGTGAACTTGAACTTTAACGAATTTGTTCGAGAAGATTTTACCTCCAAATTGAGTAATTCCAAAGGCATTTTATTAAATTAGGAACCTAAATTTTGTAATGGAAAAGATAATTTTAAAAAAGGAGCTAAAATGAAGCTAAAAAGAAATTACCATTACGAAAGGACGAAATTGAAATTTTTGGAAAAAAGTTGCTTCCTAAACCTTCCACACACTTTAAGCCCTTTCTCCCTCTTATTTAGGTCGACTTTCCTCTACCCAAAAATAGAAAAAAGACTAGCTCTCTTAGGCACACCAAGGAGGAGAAAAAAGGAGAAGAAAAAGCAGGAAAAAGGTAAGGAATTTCATGAATCTTCTTGGTTCCTCTTTAGTAAATTCATTCTCCTCCATTTTCCCTTCTTTCACATGGAATTTTTTATGTATTTGGGACTATTTTGAGGTCAAACCAAGGAAGGAAATTTTGTGTTTGAAGAGGAGGAGGCAAGCAAGGGAAGAATCATCCAAGAAACCAAGGAAAAATAAGGTAAGATCTTATCTCCAAGGCAGCTCCTCCTTGTTCCTCCTTCTTGCATGTTCAGAACCTAGGGAGATCCAAGAGGGCTTGGATTTTGGGCAGAAGCAAGGGTGAATCCTAAGAAAATGAGTTTAGAGAAAGAGAATATACAAAGAAAATTAACAAAAAACTATTAGTTTTCAAGTTAGCAAAGCGTAGGATTTTTGAAGGCTTTATAAAATCTATTTTGATACATGAATTTCCTTGGTTAAGTAAGTGTTTAATTGAGCTCCTAAGACCTCTAAGAAGCCTCCCAAATGGTCTTCCACCAAGAAAAAATTAAAAGCTCCATGAACCCTCTTCCTCCTCTATGCCTCTGCCAAGACTAGTTTAATAGGTTAGGTAGTGTTTTAAATTATTCTAGCCTTGGTTTGGGACTTCATATGATGGTAGAAGGTTGGAGGAACCCTTGGAAAAAATTTAGAAGCGTTGGGTTAGGAGATGGGGCAATTGCTTCCATAATAGAGCCTTATGAAGCAACACATGTCTAAACTCTTGTAAGTGAGTAGATGATGGCTTCAAGAACCTGAAATGAGGTCAAGAGGCCTATAAATGAAAATAAAATGAAGCCTAGAACTTGAATTACAAGGGTTACTTCAATAGGCCACCAATGGAGCCATTATGTAACTTATGGAACCATTTATGCTTGTAGGAAAAAGTATAGTCTCTTGGCTTGTTTCAAGCGCATAATTGTGTGCTATTTATAATGTTTAGGCCAAGAGAATTCCAATCCATCTAGGTGTTCTTGTGGGACCAAAAAAGGGAAGGAAAAAGACTAAGCAAAGCTTGCATAAATGCTAAGGTAGCTCTCTGTAACATTCGGTTTTTTGAAAACGAGAGAAAATACAAGAAACGTAACATACAGTTTCTCCATAAATGAACAAAATTCACTCGATACAAAAGCAAATCCCTTGAAATGACTTAGTTAAGGTCCCAAAAAATTTGAAAAGCATTCTAGACTCCTAAAATGAGAATCCCAGGCCCAGAAGGAAAGAAAAATGGAGCTAGAATGAAGAAATGAATTTGAATGAAAGGTTAACAAAACATAAGGGTATTTTTTCATTTTGAGTAAATTTAGGAATTCTCACATGATGGCTTTTTAAATGAAAATTTTGAGTTCCTCAGGGTTCTCAAAGGCCCTGAAAACAATGGGAAGCCCCGAGACAGTTAAAACACCTCCTGTAGACGTTTTCCAATGTCAATGTGGCAGAACTTTGACAGATTCGTTCGGAAAGATTTTAGCTTCGATTCGAGTGATTCCAAAGGTAGTTTACTAAATTGAGAATCTAAATTTTATAATGGAAAAGATGGTTATCAAAAAGGAGCTAAAACGAATTAAAAAAGAAAATGCTAAGAATGAAGGGAAAAATTGAAATTTTTGAAAAGTCTTCCTTAAACCTCCCTATATGTGACACCTTGACCTCTAGCTCATACCCAACGTGCCCTCTGGCCCATATGGCAATGCGGAACTCATAAGGGAGACACTTTCTCTACCTTATGCTTACTCTCTCTATGGCACTATGTGTGGGTAGAGCTCCACTTAGAAGTAATATGGACCGATTGAGCTCTCTCTATGCTCCCTCATGCTCAATTACACTATTGAGACTTATTTCAATCCCAACTATATGCTTCAAACTCATGGAAAGCAAAAAGGGATTGGAGACATGCATTTTCGCTATGGGCAGATTTTGCTTCATTTCTGGGCTAACTTTGAAAATACATAACTAAATGCAGAAAAATATTATCTGCATGATCTGGGTCATTCTAGAAAGCTTGAGACGTCTACTTTATGCTAAAAATAAGTAGAAGTCTCAATCTCTCACATACTCTGCGTTTGACATCGAAATAGTTCACTGGTCAGAGGGGGCTTCTTTGCTGTCACAGTTTACTGATATGGACTTTGAAAATGTCTAACTAATTCCAAAAAAATCCAATGCTCATAAACTCTATCTCTATGGAAAGATGTGGATGTTAGTTAGAGGATAAAAATATCTCCAGATCAGTCCACCAAGCCAATTCCCCGGAAACCGATGAAACAGTACCTCGGGTCTGGTTGGGGGTCTGATTCTGGGCAGGAACTTCGAAATTGCATAACTTCCTCTCTGGACCTCTAAATGAGGTGCTTCCAGTTCCTACAAGTCACTGTGACCATCTAGTTTCTGTGTATAAAATTTCGTAGCCATTGGACTACGTTTGCCCCTCGGATGACATGATTTCAAAACTGACCAAATGAACAGTGATTTTCAAAATCCGAATTTCTGATGTCAACTTTGGATGCTCATAGAAAATGCTATAGACCTCTAAATGACATGAACTCTAGCTTCCCAGAAAGCTCTAAACATAATCTAGCTACATGTCAAATCTCATAGCAAGAAGAGGTCATATGGCTATTCTATGACATCATGTGCAAAAGGCCCTTTCTTGGCCAAAAGTGTGGCTAATGGGGTCCAATCTTAAGTTTTCTACTTCTATGACCCTTTGAGCACATGAGAAAGCATCTTTAGGAGCTATCAATCATGCCTCAAGTATCTAATAACTTAGATTGGGGAAACTCACTACCCCATGCCCACTTATGCACCCATATATACTAGGCTACTATTGCTCATTTCTCATTCAAGTATAGCTTTTTATTCATCATAAATCTCATTCTCATACATTCATCATTAATACATGCATTGTCTTACACCTTTGTACATGCTACATCAGATACATCATTTACATTTCACATCTCATGTACAATTCTCATATACAATGTATTACAAAAGGTCTCTACATTCTTCTTCATCTCTATCCCTAGCCTCATGCTTGGTGGTGGTTGCTCCCATCTCTAATCTCACTTGGGCCACCTGGCATGGTTGGACGGTAGAGAGGGAGGGTGAGATTCGGAGAATCTCAGTAGTTCAATTCTCATTCAAACATACATATATTGCATGCAACAAGTCTCATTATGCATGTATGGCATGTTAGCATATAAAACATGATGACAAACATTTAAAACATGCGAAATGGCCATGGATAACATTCATGAGCTCGCTGAGTGCTTGGATCGGCCTCACCCCTTCCCTTATGGCTTTTGGATTTGCCTTCCCATACTTTAGAGGTATTTAGACTCACCCTTACTCTTTGGGAGTCAACCTCATTTTGGGAGACATGGCTCAACCAACTTAGGGCTTCGGCTCATCCTCACCTCGGCTATAGGGTTATTGGCTTTTCCATTTCCTCAAGCAAACCAATCAAGCATTTAAAACATCATCTCAATCATATCACATAATCATGCTAACACACTTCTCATAGCTCATATCATTCATACACACAAACAAGACAATGTAAACACACAATTATGCATGAGAGAAAGTGGAGAGAACTACCTTTGTTGGCTATTTCCTACTTGCTCTGTCAATGGTCTCCTCCCTTGTTGGTTTCACAATAACTTCTAGATGGGAGAGTTCCTCTTGAGCCTAACCACACAGAAGCATGGAATCAATACTTCAATACTCAATTCTTAAGCCAGGGATCACTTCTAATCAGCTCTACTGGGCTTCTCACTCTAGGTTTCTTCCTCACTCTAGGGTCCATTAGCTATCCTCTCTCTTTTCTCACCTCTCAAGCTCTTAAGAAAGGGAAAAGCAAGATAGAGAAGACTATATACTTCTAATCTCTCTCAAGAATGGTTTCCCACTCTCTCTCCTCTGAACCAGACTCAAGACCTAGCCATTTTCGACCATTGAAACCGTAGGAAAGAGGGGAAAGGGGAGAAGGGCAAAATACTAAGAGGAAGTCATGAGAATCCTTACCTTTCTTGTGCTTTCCTCTTCTCTTCAGCTTCTCTCTCTCTCCTCCGCCCTTTTCTCTCTCCTAAGACGAGTTTGAGTCGGTTAGAAGAAGAAAGAAGAGATTTGGAAGTCTTTAAAAAGTCAAATTCTCTTTTTCTCGCTTTTCTGGACCGCTCTCGCTACAGCGAGTTAGTGCCCTCGCTACGGCGAGCTCGTGTCTGCTCCAGACCTCTGCCTTCGCTATGGCGTCGCTACGGCGAGATCGTGTCTATTCTCGACCTTCGCTATGGCGTCGCTATGGCGAGATCGTGTCTGTTCCAGACCTCTGCCTTCGCTATGGCGTCGCTACAGCGAGCAACTCACTGGTTTTTATATGGAATGCCACACTTGCTATCGCTATGAACATCTTCGCGATTGCGAGGAGGCATTCTCGCTATGGCGATGCCATTTCTCGCTATGGCGAGAAGACTTAGAAAATTCTCAACTCTTCGAAAATTTTCCAGCTTTCTCTTTTCTTTTTCTTTTCTCATTTCTTTTCTATTTTCTTTTTCTGGGTTGTTACACTATATATATGAGGCGCCCCACCTCCTCACTTTATTTAGCCACACTTGTTTCTACCCTAAACCAGAGAGAAACCCTAAGGATGAGGCACACAAGAGGAGGCAAGAAGAAAGGGAAAAGCAAGGCAAGAAAGGTATGAAAATCTTGGTTTTTCAAGCTCTTTCCTTCACCAAACTTCTTCTCCTTCTTTTCCTCTTTCTTTCCATGGTTTTATTAAGGTTTTTAATGCTGTTTTGAGGTCAAACCAAGAGGGGAAAATTCGGATTTGAAGAGAGGAGACCAAGGAAAGTGAGAAACAAGTAAGAAAAGCCATGGTAACAAGGTAAAACTTCCATCCTATGGTAGCTACTCCTCCCCCCTTCTTCTCCCTATTTCACCCCAATGTATGTAGATGCAAGAGGGCTGGAATTTTGAGGAGAACCAAGGGTAAATTCTATGAATTTAAGGGAGAAGAGTAAGAATATGCAAAGAAATTCAAGAAAAGGCCATGGATTTTCAAAGTGGCAAACCTAGGGTTTCATGGGTTCCCTTGAAAATATGATTTGATGTAATTACTCTTAGGCCTAAATGAATGTTTAAATGAGTTTCTAAGATCCCTAGAAGTCTCCCCATATGCATGTTCCATGTATAAAACAAAAGCAAACTTTCATGGAGGCTAAAGGGTTTATAGTCTCGGCCAAAGGGGGTTGGGACACCTAGGGAGAGTTTTAAATTGTTCCAAGCCCATTTTTTAGTCATATATTATGAATGAAAATGAAGGGAAACCTTGGGAAAAATTTAGGAGGCCTAGAGAATGAATTGATGTCTTAGATTCCATAATATGACCTAAAGAAGCAACATGTAGTTAGGCTCTTTGTTTTAATTGTATGATAACTCCAAGAGGCTTAAAAGGAGTCAAGAATCATATATGAAAGGAAAGAATGGAGCCTAGAACTTATTTAATGGGTGTTGCTTCATTAGGTGCATTCTTAGAACCATAAAGGGGTTAATAGATTAAGTTAGTGTTTAAGGAAGACGTATGGCCTTAGAATTAACTCCATGAACCTAATTGGCTTCCATAAATTGCATTTAGGCCAAGAGAAATGATCTCCACCTTCTTGGGTGTGTGAGGTCGAGGGAGGAGACTCAAAGCTCAAGCAAAAAGTGTGTAAATGCAAGCAAGGTAGCTCTCTCCACCTTCTTTCATACATGGATGTGTGCTTACATTGTTTTTGAATGTGTGTATATATGTTTTGAGCTATGAAAAGTATTTTAGCATGAGCTTTTATCCCATGGTACCATGATGATGTTTTATATATTTAAATAATATTTTATGTGCTTGCCTTGGTCTGCTTGAGTGTGGAAAAGCCAAGAACCCTCTGGGCATGGTGAGGATGAGCTAAGAACCTTTAAAGTTAGTTGAGACAAAATAAAAGAGTCTCCCAAAAGTAAGGTTGACTCCTAAGAGTAAGGTTGAGTCAAAAACCTTTTAAAGAAATGGGTGAGGCAAGTCCAAAATCCACAAGTAAATGGGTGAGGCCAATCTACTTACTTGGAAAGCCTATGTATGCTATGTATGACTTGTTCAAATGCCAGGAATGTTTCTTGAATGCTCACATATGTTAATATGTCCATGCATGCATTTTCAAGGCTTGTATTGCATACTTTATATGTGATTGAAAGGGAGATAAGCTATTAGGATTCTTGAATCTCATTCACTCCTCTCCAATATTCTAACATGCTAGGTGGTCTAAGAGAACAAGGAAATGGGAGCCAACCATTCGAAAGATGAGAGCATGACATCAATGTGTATAGATTTTATTTCTTTAAGGCCATATGAGTGGCAAATGTTGTAATCTATTGTTGTATATGTCCCATAATGTTATGAACATGTATAATTATGCTAATGTATTATGTACAAATGAGATTTAAAGTTATATGTATAAAAATGTGCATTTTGGACATGTAATGGCTAGACTAGCTTTATCGAAATGTGTGTGTGGCATGGGGTGAGAGTATGAGTTTCTAAATTCTAGGTTTGTGCACCTTTGAGACAATTTAAAAATGTCATTTTGGTGCAATCCCATGTGTTCAAGTGGCCACACAAGCTTGGGAAACAAATTTGGACACTTTGAGGCTAGCTAAGACCATGAAATTGACCAAACTGGAACCCTATTGCACAAACTAACCAAAGGGATGAATCTTCCTATGAAATTTTGTAGACATGTAGAAATCATTGAGAACTTTTTGGGAAGCTAAAGTGCAGAAAAATCAGAGCTCTATAGAATTAATTATGAATTTTCAAAGTTGGGAAATTTTCTGGTTTTGGTCAGTGCACTATTTATGTGGTCAATTGTGTTTATGTCATCTAATAGCCAAATGTTGTCCAATGCTTGTAAAATTTTACAAGCATAAACTAAAGGTTATAAGCTTTCTGTGGCCACCAAGATCACCTAATTTAGAGATCTGAGCATAGAGTTATAATTTTTTAAAGTTTCATATCAGTACTAGTAATGCCATTAGACCTTTAGTATTGTTCCATCATAATTCAGTTCCAAAATGGACTTGGCGTGATCTATGGTTATTTTTCCCTTAAATTTAACATCTTTAGATTCTCATATTGATTGAAATTTCATAATTTGGACTTTTGTAGAATTAGTTATGAATTTTCAAATTTTATGATAGTAAGTTGTGATAGTAGCCCAGGCAGCTGCGACCTTAAGTGGTTTTTGAATGTTAAACGTCTTTCTACTTGGTGTTTCATGACCTAGGCATATTTTTAGCATAAAGTAGACATCTGTAGCTTTTCTAGAATGGTAAAGAATACATGATTTTAATTTTTTTTTAAATTAGTTATGATTTTTCAAAATTTGTGACAGAAAGTATGAAATTCTAGCCGAGGCTACCTCATGGAATTTTGCGTGTCTCTTGCCTTGCATGAGTTCTAGGCCACTTTTGGTGATGGAATTGAGTTATATCTATGTAATTAAATATGAGAATGTGATACATGAACTCAAATGGCCCACGGAACATTGTATGAAAAATTTACCTGTGACGTAATGCAATTTAATTGTATTTTCCATGACTTTTTCTTGAGAAATTCATGCACTTCATGGAAAATAAGCCTACATATGATATGAAACGAGTCATAGAATCATGGTGTTATACTCTTCCCCTCATTCTCTTTGCATTCTTGATTGTATATATGTCATTGTGTGCTTGTGTGTGCTCTTACGATTTGAGAACATACTTGATGTCTTGAGATTGCATTAGTACCAATGTGTTGTCTTGAATGTCATTGATTGTGGAAAATGGCTCAAAAGGATGAGGTGATGCTAAAAGTCCCTTAATGGAGGTGAGGAGATGCCAAAAGTCTCATAGCATGAGTGAGACAAGGTCAAAAGTCTTTTGAATGGGTGAGGCCAAGTCAAAAGTCCCTAGGGCAAGAGTGAGGCAAATCCAAAAGTCTTAGAAATGGGGTGAAGCAAAATCAAAAGTCCCTAGAGCTCATTCTTGAATTGATGTGAAATGGTGGCATGAAAATGTGACCATGTAGACTTCATACTTGTATTACTTTCCATACTTGTGCCTTGATGTGTATATGCCATAAATGTGTTTGTGAGCTATTGAGATTCCATGAATCTCACTCCCCTTCCCTCTTTAATCTTAATATGTCTAGGTGGCACTTATGAAGCAATAAATGCAAGCCAAGGGTCTTAAGAAGCTTCCCTTCATCTATTATGTAGTTGTTGTAATTGCAAAAGAATGTCAAAGTGAACTTGTACATATTATTTTTGAGTTGTAAATCATTTAACAAATGTAATATTATGTATGAATGATGTATGGACCATGTGTGTCACAAAATCAATGCAAATGAGAGAGCTTGACACTTGGTGGCATGTATGTGTTAGTGTATTCTTAGATGTGGAATGACCAAAATGAGATGCATGAGGTTTGAGACCATTTAGGTAGCTCATATAAGTTGTATTCATGTTTTCAAACTGGGGCAAAAGGTGCCAAATACCAAAGAGAATCATATGGACCAAGTTGATACCTTATGTGGTGCAAAAATGACTATAATAGTGAGTTGTAGCACAAATGGTCCAAACAAGCTCTTCTTGGTCTAAAATTTGGCATGCATCTAGGTCTTGTTAAAATCTTTTTGGAAAGCTAAAGTAGGTAATATTTGGTGATCTATGGAATTTTTGGCAAAATTTTGAATTTCACTGAAATTTTAGAATTTGCTACTGGTATTGTTCATATAGTCTGAATTTTGATCTCTATCATTCATAGGGCAAATGATGTCCAATTACTGTGAAATTTTACAGGAAGACATTAGACCTTCCTAATTACCTATGCCAGAGCATCTCATTTGGATGTCTAGAGAGGGAGATATGAAGTTTTGAAGTTTCTATTCTATTCTAGCACCCAATCAGACCTCCATCACAGTTATATCGATTTTTAGAGTTTGGATGCTCATGGATCAATCTAGAACCATTTTTCCCTCTATCTAACATCCACACCTTTCTAAATTGGTACATTTTGCATAAATTGGATTTTTTTAGAATTAATTATGAATTTTCAAAATTTATACCAATAAGTTATATTAGTAATTCTGGACAGCTCGACCTTTATGCCTTTTCTATTGTCAAACATGGTGCAAATGAGATTTTCATGACTTGGGACTATTTTTAGGTAAATTTAACATCTAGGGATTTCCAAAAAGCTATGGTTTGCTTGATTTTAATTTTTTTAGATTTAGTTATCATTTTTCAAAGTTGCCACAAAAATTTGCCACCATGGAACTCTAGGCAAAATGTGAGAATTTGTGATTTTTAGCTCTTGGTCCATGGTTCATGTGAAGTTTTGAGATGCTTATGAATTGTATGAATGAAAAATAATTAGAAAATGTTGTTGGAAAGTTCTAAGATCTACAAATCGAAATTTGAATTTTCAACCCCGACATAACGCAACTAAACTTATTATTTTTATGGGATTTTCTTGAATTTCTCTTGATCACATGTGAAATCTCCCTTGATTGAGTAAAATAATATTAGAAATAATATGGTGTGACAAGTTTCATATGCATTTACTCTAATTAAATTATACATATACATGAAATTTCTCTTTGGTTACTAAGATTCATATCTCACCTCATTTTATGGGCTAATAATTTTCAAGCAAAGGGTCCTCAGGTAAGGAAAAGGGAAATAAGTGGATGAATATCCATGAGCTGAAGCCTTGTGTGGAAACTTTATACTTGGGTTAACTTGACTTAGAGCAAATGCTAATTTTTGTGATTTATTTTGTATAGCATCATCATGTACTCATATTGCCAAGTGTAGGTATATTTTGTAATCAAGGATGTAACTAATAGGAGAACAGACCTTTTAGTAGTAGAACAAGATGTATGTATTCATTTATAATCTGATATGGAACTTTGCTAATATAGAAGTATAACTTGTCACTTGAGAGTATAATCATGTGTTACCCTGAATGATGATCTTGGATAGCATTATATGGAACCTCTATTGGAATACATATTTGAATGATGTTATTAAGACTTGTGTATCTTTATCCTCATAATATATTCATGTGCTGGTATGTATGGTGGTAATCAATTATCTTGAATTCCCTTTAAGCCTACAATTAGTGTGGGTTAATAATTAGGGCATTTAGGAGCTATAAGGTCTAAAGAAATCATGACTGATGGTTAGGGAGGCCCTATAATTCACCTAGAGTGATGGGTTTATGGTTAGTAAGTGAGAAAGTAATAGCATAAGATTAGAGGGGCTTTAAGTCATGGCCAAGACTATATAAATCATGACTAGGACCATTATAAAACCATGGTTCACCACAGCATAATGTACCTTGTGGCAGCTTAAGGAAAGAATTTCGCCTAAGGAGGGTTCTAGAAAGCAACTTCGCCATGATGCAAGTAAGACCTACCACTGTGAAAATCAAGAAGATTAGCAATAATGTCTAGTAGCCTACATCACCACAGTGCAAGGAGAGCTCGCCACAGTGTGGATAGGGAAATTTTGAATCGTAAGTGTAACACCATACTTCTATGACTCAATTCATACAATTCTCATGCCTCATTTTATGTTTATTCTATGGAAACAATATAATGGCATAGGGAGTTATGAATAAAAATACATTTTTCTACAGGTAAAATTTTTCTTTCGGAGTCCCGTAGGCCATATGAAAGCATCTATCACTTTCTCATACCTAAACACATGAATATAACTCATTTCCATCATCAAATTTGGCCTACAACTCATGGAAAGCAAAGGAGCATATGAAATCCGTGTTTGCATTTTCGGCCAGGATTTCCTCTTTCCTATCACAAAATTTGGAAAATCATAACTAAATCTAGAAAAATCAAAAACATGAAATCTTGGTCATTATGGAAAGCTTGGGATGTCTAATTCATGATACAAATATGTACAAATCATAACATTCCACACACAGAGCGTTTGACATGCAAAATAGTCCGGAGGTCGGACTGGGTTCTGATGCTGTCACAGTTTACTGATATGAACTTCAAAAATATCCAATTAATTCCAAGAAAATCCAATCCATGAAAAAGATACCAATATGTAAATCTGTGGATGTTAAATAGAGGTAAAAAAGATCTCCAGATCAGTTCATGGAGCCCAGATCTCAGAAATTGATGGAACAGTACTTCTGGTCGGGCTAGGATATTGATACTGGACAGAAACTTCAAAAATTCATATCTCCCTCTATAGACCTCCAAATTAGGTGCTTCCAGTTTTCATGAGTCTCTGTGATTATCTAGTTTCTCTGTACAAAATGTTGTGGCAATTGGACATCATTTGAAGTTCGGGTGACAAAAAACAATTTCGGACCAAATGAATAGTGCAGCAAACCAGAAACATGAATTTTGCCAACTTTGAAAAATCCTAAAATATTCTGTAGATCTCCAAAAATTATGATCTTTAGCTTCCCAGAAAGCTCTCAATGATACCTAATTGCATGCCAAATATCAGATCAAGACTAACTCATTTGACCAAAAAGTAACATAGGATTCCATTATGGTCAAATTTGGCTCCATATGAGGTACCAAATTTACCAAATGGCCTTCCCTTGGTTGTGGCACCTTTTGGGCAAGTCTAAAAGCACATTTGAGACTTGTGTAAGCTGCACAAATGGTCCCAAATCTCATATATCTTATTTTGGCCATTCAACCCACACTTATGCATACATTCATCAAAATCCCATATTGCACACCTTGGCCTTCCATACTCAAAATAAGTGCTATAGGTCATATATCATTTTCATACATCTAAACATCACATAATAGTATATTTACACATGTCTTATGGTTCATGGTACATATATAACATTATATACATTATGAACTATCATTATGGTTTCAAAATGGCTAAAATAACACATAGGCTTGTCAATCCTTGCTCTTCATGGTTGTTGGCTCCCTTCACCATAAGTACTTGGTCCACCTAGCATGTTAGATCATTGGAGAGGAGGGGATGAGATTCAAAGAATCCCAATAGCTCATCTCCGATTCAATCACACATAATATGTGCAAAGCAAGCTTTACAAATGCATGCATGGAGAAAATAAAAGTCATAGATAAAAGCAATCTTGGCATGTGAATCAATCATATAAGACATTCAAGAGCTCACTAAGTGTTTGGATTGGCCTCACACTTCTCCTCATAGATTTTGGACTTGCTTCACCCATTCTTGAGCATTTTGGACTCAACCATACTCTTGGAAGCCCACTTTGCTTTTGGGAGACTCTTTGCTTTGTCTCAACCAAGCTCGAGGGTTCTTGGCTCATCCTCACCCAAGGGAAGAGTTCTTGGCCTTTCCACACTCAAGCAAACTCATACAAACATTTAAAACATAACATGGCATCAAGACTCATGGCATGTAAAGGCATGTTAGCATACTTTTCATGGCTTGAAAACACATATACACACATTCTAAAACAAGCCAAACACACATTCATGCATGAGAGAAGATGGAGAGAGCTACCTTACACAATTTCACACACTTTTTCCTTAGCTTTCAAACCTCCTCTTTCGGCCACACACCCACAATTTGGTGGATATGGTTTCTCTTGGGCTAGATACAATTTATGGGAGCCAATTAAGTTTATGAAACAAACTCTAAGGTCATACAACTTGCTTAGATACTAGATTGCTCTATAGGCTCCATTATGGTCCATAAATGCACCTAATGAAGCAACACCCCTCAAACAATTTCTAGGCTCCATTCTTTCCTCTCAAATATGATTCTTGACTCCTTTTAAGCCTCTTGGAGTCATCACACAATTAAAACAAAGAGCCTAACATCATGTTGCTTCTTTAGGTCATAATATGGAACCTAAGGCACCAAATCACTTTCTATGAGTTCTAAATTTTTTCTAAGACCTCCCCTTATTTTCATTCATCAAATATGACTCAAGAATGGCCTTAGAAAAATTTAAAACTCTCCCTAGCTAGGAGAACCCATCTAGGCCAAGGCTATGAAGCATATTGGGTTCCATAGAGCTTTCTTTGTTTTCTCAAGGGAAGAAGCATATGGGGAGCCTCTTAGGGATCTTGGGAGCTCATTTAAACTCTTACTTAGGCCTAGGAATCATCATACAAAATCAGATTTTACAAGGTGCAATTGAAACCCTAGAACTTGCATCTTGAAATCTAATGGTTATTTTGTTGTTTTCTTTGCATATTCTTATTCCTCTCCATCAAATACCTAAGAATCATGCTTGGTTGGTCTTGGTAATCAGATCGTCCTAGGGTTCTTAGTCTAGGTCGAAATGGAGAAGAAGTGGGGTGAAAGGTATCAACCATAGGATGCATTTTTACCTTGTTTCCTTGCTTAGTTTGGCTTGAATCTTGATTTTTCCAAGCTCCACTCTTCAAATCCGAACTTTCCCTTGAATATCTCCCTTGAATCAGATTTATAAACCTCATTTTAATCCAAGGAAAGAAAGGAGAATGAAGGAGAGGTGATGGAGGTGGAGAAAAGCAAAGAAAATTGCCATGAAAACATACCTTAAGCTTGGCTTTCTTCCTCCTTCTTCTTCCTCTCTTGGGCGCCTCTCCCTTAGGGTTCTTCTTCTGATTTGGGGCTGGAAAATCTGAAGTGAAATGAGGGCAAGTGTGAGCCGCCACCTATATATAGCTATGGTAAAAGGACTTTTTCAAAAATTCCCATTTTGCCCTTCATACTTTGCATTTTTGTTTCTCCTTCTTTTTAGCTCCTTTTTTAGAACCGTCTTTTCCATTACAAAATTTAGGTCCTCAATTAGGTAAAATGCCTTTGGAATCACTCAAATTGGAGCTAAAACCTTCCCAAACAGATTCGTCAAAGTTCGGGCACACCGACATGGGAAAACGTCCACTGAAGGGGATTTAACTGTCCCAGGGCTTCCCATGGTTTTTTAGGGTCTCTGAGAACCCCGAAGAACTCAAAATTTTCATTTAAAAAGCCCTCCTGTGTGAATTCCAAAAATTGCTTGAAATTACGAAAATGCCATTATGTTTCGTAGGCTTTTCATGAGAAATTGGTTCTTCATTCTAGCTCCATTTTTCGTTTTGTCTGAGCCTGGGATTCTCATATTTAGGAGTCTAGAATGCTTCCCAAATTTTTTAGGACCTTAACTCCATCATCTTAAGGGACTTCCTTTTGTATCCGGTAAGTTTTGTTCGTTAATGGAGAAACTGTACGTGCCATTTCTCACGTTTCCTCTGGTTTTCAGGGAATCGGATGATACAGTAAGGTCCAGAGGTAATCTTGCTCTTACCATAGTGTAGAAGTCTTAGACTATGGCACAGATTATATACTTTTGGTTTTGAACTCTAGTAACCACTCAAGTCACGATGCGGTTAAACCAAGTCACAGCGCAAGTCCAAAAACTTAGTTTTTAGGTTATAGTAGCCAACTTAGCTATGGTAGGAATGTCTAAGTCGTGGTCTAAGATACTAAACTCTTATTTTTAGCCTCAAAAACCTAATTTTCTTGAGGGTAATGGTATGTAATGACTTGGAGATAGTTATAAGAGGGTTTTATGAGTATAGAATCAGTGATAAAATGAATCAAAGATTTTATTTGGTAACTTAAATCACTTGTAGGCTTAAATTACTTTGTTCTCTGATTAATAATCCCCAATAATAATAAGGTTCAAATTTCCTCACTATTTTCCCTAAATAGCTATTTGTACTAACATTATACCTTGAGTTATGATTAGTTACTATGCAATTAAACTTAATCACTATAAAAAAGGAGTTAGGGTTGTTACAATTTCCCCTTGAATCTAGCCTTGGCCGAAATATCACATCACATAACATAGTCTAACTTGCTTTCTTTTGTAATTAATGGAAAATAATGTTAGATATATAATCCTTGTATGCTAAAACCCTTGGTTCCATTAAGAACACATGAAAAAACTCTCCTTCTCACTTTCTCTCTCTAGACTGAAATTATCATAAGCTAGAAACACAAGGATTTGTAATTGTTTCAAATAAAATCTTACCTTAAATTGAAGCTCTCTTCATGTAGATTAATTTTCATCGATTGGTTTCTTGAAAAGAGTTCCTTTTTGGCTTGGGTCATACTTGAATCTTCAAGTTTTCAAGAAAATAAAACCACCATTAAAGAGCTCTTAAAGAGAGGAACAACTTTCATAATTGGCACGAGGTGAAACGAGGCCGTTTGCTTACCTAAACGAGGGCTTAAACTTTTTCTCTCGTCCTTCCTTTAATGTGATGCCATGGCTGGTTTAAAATTCTAAAAATGGAAGCTTGGAGAAGATGATAAGGTGTATCTTATTTAAGAAGCCTCTTTTATAATTTTTCTAAATGACCATATTGCCCTTACGCGCTCATTTGCTCCGTTTGCACTCATTTTTCAGGCTTTTCATGATCTGATTGCTCCTTACAAATTTTTGGGTGCTCTTTCAAATAAAAACATTAATTTAGGGTCTGAATGGCTTAAAATGGTGAAAATAGCTTTACCTAAAATTTTAGCACTGCTGACCCTTTCAGCACCTCTGAAGGGCCTTAGTTGATTATGACTATTCCTATAGTTTTCAGGACTTCTAAAAATCTTGATGACCTTAATTTTAGACTTTAAAATTTTTCCTTGAGTTTTCTAAAATTTACAATGTTGCCACTTATAAGCCATTTTTCTTCATTTGCTGTTTAATCTTTGTTTTCTTTCCATGTATGATTTCCTATCCTTGTTTCTTGATGTGCTGATTAATATTTTACCCTTATTTAGCCTTAATTCAATTTACGTTAGGGTCCTCTTTTATTAACATATTGGTCCCAGTTCAATTGAAAAGCTAGTTGTTACATTGAATATGCCATATATATATATGTTTGAATGATGAATGAGCTATTGGGATTCTTTAAATCTCACTTTTCCCCTATTTTTCCTAACCATGCCTAGGTAATTCTCAATAGTGGAAAGATAGTGAGCAAAGAGCCTAAAAAGAACTATTTTGGCACTATTTTTAAGTTTTAATGCATATTCGTGCCTATATGGTGATGTATATGTATATTTTCATATATGACCATTCCCACACATTCAAAAGTATGAAACTATGATGTACAATTCATTTTTGGATGTAAATATATAAAATTGTATCATTTGACCCTTTGAGTTCCACATCATATACGTATATAATGGCAAGTGAGAATGTGAATTTGAGTTGCATGGCTTTAGGACATGTTGGACCAATCATATATGATGCATTTACCGTAATGTCCGATTTTCGTAAAAACGACGGAAACGAATATGTTTTAAGAGTAAGTCCTCTAAAATGAATTTGTTAAGACCTAAAAAAATTAGAATAATAATCTAGACATTAAGTAATGGAAATAGGAGGCCAGAGGTACTCTGAAACTAGAGCCAAAATAATTAGATAGAATTGAACAAAATAGTTGTGAAATGGAATGATATTTTTGTAATTTTGGGCAATTTTTAGAATACTCATAGGAGGACTTTTTAAATGAAAATTTTGAGTTCTCTAGGTTCTCATAAGCCCTAAAAATCATGGGAAGCCCCGGGATAGTTAAAACTCCTTCGGTGTACGTTTTTTCTAATTATAGTTGACCCAAACTTTGACCCTTTCTTTCAGGAAGGTTTTAGCTCCAAATTAAGTGATGGAAAAGATAGCTCTCAAAATGGAGCTAAAACGAACCTAAAACAAAAGGCCAAGAAACAAGACATAATAGGAATTTTTAATGAACAAATCTTTAATTCTTCCTCTTATATTTGGATGCCTCATTCTTCACCTCCCTAAATTAACTTTACTTCTGCCAAAAATAGAGAGGGAGACCTAGAAGGAAAAGTACACAAGAGAAGAGGAAAAAGGGGAAGAAAAACTAAGTGAAAGGTATGAAAATTCATGAATTTTCTTGGTCTTCTGTTTAGTAAACTTGCTCTCCTACTTCTTTCTATAGTTATATTAAAGTATTTGGTTCTATTTTGAGCTTAGACCAGAAGGGAGGAGTATGAATTTAAGGAAGAGAGTCCAAGCAAAAGAAGAAGCATCCAAAGGAAGTTAGGAAATCAAGGTAGTTTGGTTGTTTTCAAGCTTGCTCTTCCTTGCGCTTGTTCTTGTGTGTTTCGACCAAGATAGGGATAGCTAAGAGGGATTGTATTTTGAACCAAACCAAGGATGAATCTTAGGAAATAAAGTATGGGAAGCAAGAATGTGCAAAGAGAACAAACAAACAACTATGAATTTGCAAGATAGAAAATCTAAGGATTTGAGAACATAACCAAAAATCTGATTTTATCTAAGAGTCCCTAAGCTAATGTAAATGTTTGTATGATCTCCTAAGACCCTAAAGAGCCTCCCACATGCATCTCCCATCAAAGAAAGCAAAATAACTCCATCGGTGTTCAAAGGAGGCATAGGCTCGGCCAAGAAGAGATGTGACACCTAGTGTAATACCACAATTTCTATCTCATCTTATGCCTTTTAATAACTCAAGTTCATGAATCATGTGAGTTACCAATGAAAAAGATAATAAAAATAATAAATATTTTTACGTCGCGTCATGTATAAAAATTTCATTTAGTGTCACATGGACCGTGTGAGCTTATACAACACATTCTCATATTTATTTACATGAATACAACTCATTTGGATCATAAAATGTGGCCTACAACTCATGGAACTCGAAAGGAAGCTTAAAATATGCATAATAAATTTCAGCCAGAATTTGATCCTTTTTTATCCAAATTTTGGAAAATCATAACTAATTCTAGAAAAATCAAAATTATGCATTCTTGGTCATTCTGGAACAAAAAATATGTCTACTCTATACGAAAAATATTTCCAGACCATAACATCCATTACAGAGGACGTTTGACATTTGAAAAGGTACAGAGGTCAAACTACCCACTGATGCTATCACAGATTTCTGCAACAAACTTTGAAAAAGTATAATTAATTCTAAAAAAATCAAATCCATATAAATCATACCAATTTGGAAATATATGGATGTCAGTTAGAGGAATAAAATAACTCCAGACCAGCTCAGGCACGCCCAGACCTCGAAATCTAATCAAACAGTAACTGAGGTCGGGTGAAATTACTGATATTGTATAGATTCTTTAAAAATTCATATCTCCTTCTCTAGACCTCCAAATGAGTGCTTCTAGTTAGTACAAATCATTGGGAATGTTTAATTTTTTTGTATAAAATTTCATGGCAATTGGACATCATTTGAGCCTTGTGTGATAGATTTCATTTTTAGATCAGTATGAACAGTGACATGACCAAAACCAGAAAAAATTGCCAACTTTGAAAATTCATCAAATATTCTGTAGACCTCCAAAAATTATGTTCTTTAACTTCCCAAAAAGCTCTTAACAAGCTCTAATTGCAATTTTAGATTAAGAAGAACTCATTTGGACAAAAAGTGGCATAGAGTTCTAAATTGGCAAGTTTTGGCTCTATATGGGATGTCAAATTGTCCAAATGGCTTTCCTTGGGGTTTGGCACCTCTTAGGCAAGTCTAAAAGCATAATTGGAACTTGTGTGAACTGGGTAAATGGGCCTAAACCTCATGCATCTTATTTTGGCCATTTCATCCACACATATGCACATTTCCATTAAACCATTCATGAAACTAAATTGCCATCATATACTCAATTCACATTCTAGTGGCTACATAACATATCCTCTCATTCATACATGGCATAAAATCATAATTACACATGTTTAAGAGGTCATAGACCATATATATCATGGGATTACATTCTTTGACATAATTATGGCCTTAAAGAACAAAAAACTATGCATTAGGTTATCAAGCTCTCTTCTTCAAGGTGGTTGGCTTCCATTACCTTGTCCACTTGGTCCACCTAGCATATTAGGTCATTAAAGAGGAGGGAATGAGATTTAAAAAATCTCAATAGCTCATCTCCCATTCAATCATACATAATGGATGCAAAGCAAGTCTTGAAAATGCATGCATGGATATAATTGATGTCATGGATATTCAAGAAACAAGCTTAGCATGTAAATAAGTCATACAAGACATTTAAGAGCTTACCAAGTAGATGGATTGGCCTCACCCTTTTCCTTATGGATTTTGGACTTGCCTCACCCATTCTTTAAAAGATTCTTGGACTCAACTATGTACTTAGGAGCCCACTTTGCTTTTAGGAGACTCTTTGCTTTGTCTCAACCAATCTTAAGAGTTTTTAGCTCATCCTCACTATGGTTAAGAGTTCTTGACCTCTCCACACTCAAGCAAACTCATACAAACATCATAGCATTACTTAAAAACATAATATGAATTCATGGCATGTAAAATCATGTTAGCATACTTTTCATGGCTTAAAAATACACATACACATATTCTAAAATAAGCTAAATATACATCCATGCATGAGAGAAGGTAAAGAGAGCTACCTTGCACATAATCACACACTCAATTCTTTTCTTTCAAATATGATTCTTGACTCCTTTTAGGCCTCTTGGAGTCATCACATAATTAAAACAAAGAGCCTAACTACATGTTACTTCTTTAGGTCATAATATGGAACCTAAAGCACCAACTCACTTTCTATAAGTTCTAAATTTTTCTCAAGGCCTCCCCTCAATTTTATTCATCATATATGACTCAAGAATGGGCTTAGAAAATTTTAAAACTTTCCCTAGCTACCCTTTCCTTGCTTGGCCGAGACTATGGAGCTTATTGGCATTCATAAAGCTTTCTTTGTTTTCTCAAGGAAAGAAGCATATGGGGAGCCTTTTAGGGATCTTGGGAGCTCATTTAAACTCTTATTTAGGCCTAGGAATCATCATACAAAATCAGATTTTACAAGGTGTACACAAAACCCTAAAATTTGCATCTTGAAATCTAATGGTTTTTTGTTAATTTCCTTTCCATATTCTTAATCTCAACACCCTTTTTCCTTAGATTCATCCTTGGTTCTGCCTAAAAATCAACTCCTCCTATGGTTCCTAGGGTTAGGAAAAATGGAGAAGGAGGGAGGATCAAGATATCAACCGTAGGAAGAGAAATTACCTAGTTTCCTTGCTTATTCTTGCTTAAATATTGCTTTCTCCAAGCTCCTCTCTTCAAATCCAAAAATTCCCTTGAGTTTCTCCCTTGAATTAGATTTATAAACTCTATTTTAATCAAAGAAAATAAAGGAGAATAAAGGAGAGGAGGTGTGGATGAAAGAAAGCATGAAAAACTACCATGGAAACATACCTTTAAGCTTGAATTCTTCTTTCTTCTTCTTCCTCTCTTGTGCACCCAAAACCCTATCTCTCTCTTCTGAAATTAGGCAGAAATTTTTATTCTAAATGAGGGAGAAAGTGGGGCGCCACTTATATATAGGAGTAGGAAAGTGACTTTTTCAAAAATTTCTATTTTACCCATCGTCCTTTGCATTTTCGTCTCTCTTTTATTTAGCTCCTTTTTGAGAACCATCTTTTCCATTATAAAATTTAGGTCCCCAATTTAGTAAAATGCCTTTGGAATCACTCAAATCAGAGTTAAAACCTTCCTGAACAAATCTGTCAAAGTTCAGGTACACTGACATTGGAAAACATCCACCGGAGGGGATTTAACTGTCCCATGGCTTCTCATGGTTTTTAGGGCCTCTGAGAACTTCGGAGAACTCAAAAATTTCATTTAAAAAGCCTTCCTATGTGAATTCCAAAATTTGCTCAAAATTACGAAAATGCCATTACGTTTCATAAGATTTTCATCAAAATTTGTTTCTTCATTGTAACTCTATTTTTCCTTCCATTTGAGGCTAGAATTCTCATTTTTAAGAGTCTAGAATATTACTCAAATTTTTTAGGACCTTAGCTAATTCATTTCAAGGGACTTGCTTTAAAAGTGCGCCTATTTCTGTCGTTTAACGAAAACCAGACGTTACACCTAAGGAGTGTTTCAATTTCTTCCAAGCTTGATTTTGCATCATGTATGATAGATGAGTATGAGAGGAAGCCTTGGGAAAAACTTAGAAAGCCTAAAAAGTGTGATGGAGGTATAGGTTCCATATTGTAGCATAATGAAGCAACATATAGTTAGGCTCCTTCAAATGAACATGTGATTGCTCCAAGGAGTCTAAATGGAGTCAAGAGTCATAGATTAAGGGAGAGAATGGAGCCAAGATATATTTTCCTAAGGTTGCTTCATTAGGTTCCTTATGGAACTATATGAGCCATCTAGCTTTTCTAGTGTATGTGTGACATTAGAATTGGTTCCAAGAGCATAACTAGATCCCATTTAATGTGATTAGGCCAAAGAAATCAAGCCCTACCTCCTTGTGAGTGTTTGGTCGAGGGAAAGGAAGAATTTCCAAGGAAGAAAGTGTGTTTTTGCAATCAAGGTAGCTCTCTCTCCTTTCTCTCATTCATCTTTGGATGTTTTCTTGTCTTTGAATGTGTGTGTGTATGTTTAAACCATGAAAAATGTTTCTAGCAAGCATTTATATGCTATGGTATGATGATGCTTGGTTTATATGCTTGAATGATGTTTTTATGATTGTGTTTGACTTGCTTGAGTGTGGTGAGGCCAAAAGTCCCTTAGTAAGGGTGAGGATGAGTCAAAAGTCCTTAAGGTTGGGTGAGACAAAGCCAAAAGTCTCTAGAAAGAGTGAGACTTAGTCAAAAGTCCCTTGAAAGTAGGTGAGGCAAGTCCAAAAGTCCCAAAGAAAATGGGTGAGGCTAAACCATGGTCTTGGCAAGCCTATTCATGATATGTCTTCTTGAATGTTAAACATGTTCCATGTATGTTTATGGATTCCAAGATAGCCATGCATGCATTTTTAGACTTGAAATAGCATCCTTTATATGTGTTTGAAAGGGAAAAGGGCTATTGGGATTCTCAGAATCTCACTTTTCCCTCCCCATTATCTAACATGTCTAGGTGGACCAAGTGAGCAAAGGAATGGAAGCCGCCAAGCTTAAAGGAAGAGAATTGACATGGAAATGTGTTTTGTATTCACTTTGTAACCATTTTAATGGCATATGATGTAATCTTATGATGAATGTGATGCAAACCCTTTTTAACATGTGTAATTATAAGGATACTTGATGTATATATGAGAATTGATACTATTTGAATGATATAGCAAGTTTTTGACAATGAATGGTAAGAATTGCTTATGTATGCTTTGCGTACATCATCAAGTAGGAGAGTGAATTTGTGAGATATGAGTTTGTGGACCATTTATAAATGTTTAATAGGTTATTTTGATGCTTTTCCACGTGCCCAAGTGGCCCTAAGAAAGCTAGAAGCTAAATGGCACCATTTGTTACCCTTTAAAAAGCCAAATTGTGACATTTTGGTACCCTATAGTACAAACTGGATAAAATGGACGAATTTCCTCATTAAATTTGAAAAACATATAGATCCTATCCAGAGATTTTTGGGAAGCTAAAGATCATATTATTTGGAGCTCTGTAGAATTAATTATGAATTTTTAAAGTTACCCAAAAGCTGTTGAACTTATATGGTTACTGTTCATATGGTCAGTTTCTTCTTCTATGTCATTTGATGGCCAAATGGTGTCTAATGCTCATAAAATTTTACAAACATAAACTAGACATAATAAGATTTCTATGGCCACTAAGATCACCTTAATTGGATGTTTAAGTAGAGAGATATGAAGTTTTGAAATTTGGAGTTAGTACTAGTAACATAACAATGCCTTTGGCATTGTTCCATCAATTTTCAGTAGTTAAATGTTCTTGTTTTGGTTTGGAATTATTTTTATTAACAACTATAGCTTTCCAGAATGGTATAGTGTACTTGATTTTGATTTTTCTAGATTTAATTATGATTTTTCAAACTTGGCACTAAAAATCTAGCAATAGAACTAGAGGCTGGTTGTGTGATTTTATGTATGTATGATCTAAATTTAGGATTCTTGTGACATTTTAAGATGGTTGTGAGTTGTATGAATGTATTTTAATTGGAGAATGATATGGGTGAGTTAATATGGTCCACGGAATGCAAAATGAAAAATTTAAATGCTACGCAACATAAAAATATCCTATTATTGTATGAGTTTTTCTTGAAAAGTTGCTATCCTAAGGGAATATGACTAAAACAGAGATGAGGAAAGACTAGATGAATATGGTGTTACATTTATCATTTAAAATGTGCTCAAATGGAAACATGGAATAATATGGCTCAATTAGAACTATTTGGAACCAAATTTTGCATTCTTTGAGCCATAAAATGTCCACAAACCATTGACAGACCAAATGGATATTAGGTTAAAACTTGGCAATCATTTAGAGCACATCTAGAGCTTTCCATAGAGCTAAAGAACATAATTTTTAGAGCTCTGTAGAATTTGTTATAAAATTTTTAAATTGATTATTTTTTGTAGAATTTGTAACTTATTGTTCATATGGTTTAGCTATTATTTTTGTACTTTTTTGGGGACAAATGAACTTGTTTTGACTTGAAAATTTTACAGTAGATAGTTCTCATTGTCATCTTTTTGTAGCCACTAGGTTTCTGCAAATTGGAGTTATGTAGCTCAAGGTATGATTTTTCAAATTTTGGTCCCTAGTATGTGCTCAAGGTGTGAAATTGTGTATATGAAGCAAGCTTCAAATTTTGTGCTTCTTTTTGTGATATCCTAATTATAATAAATTTTTTTGGCATGAATTTGGAGAATAAAGTGATGAAATCATTTATTTGTGAACAATTAGACCATGTAAGGCTTCAATGATGGTTATTTCTGTTGCTAAAAGTGTGAAATTAGATAATTGTAGTTTTGTGACAAAAATGGTATGAGATTTTTGTGTAATCCATAATGGTATGAAATCATGCTAGTTAGAAACCTTCTCCTCTATGAGCTATTTCCATTGATGGTTTTGGTTTCTTGAAATAGTATTTTGGTGGTCAAACATTTAAAGAAAGGAGGAAATTTTGAGTAACTAATTACACGACAAAAATCCCTTTGGTTTAACCAACATATAGAGATCCTAGAGGGAATTCAATTTTGGTTAAAACTTGGTAGGAATAAGGGTTTTGATGTATAGAGAATTAGATTATGCAAAGAAAATCAAGTAAGAAGTTACAGGATTCAAATTAAGGCACCTAGGGTTTTTGTTACACCTTGGAAGTTTTAGAAACCTGGGAAGATGTTTTAAGATGACTTGGACTGAACTTGAACTAGAAAAGAGCCAAGGATAATCCATATTCATTAAATTCTCCAAGGAAAGATGACAAAACTTCTTTAGCACACATGAGAGCATAAGTTCAACCAAGACATAGTTACGGTACCTAGGGAGTTTTTTCATTGATTCTAAGGTCATAAGTGGTATAGATATGAATTATAAACACTAATATAACCATTGGATTGGAATTTAGAAGCTTTTATTTTGAAAGGTGAACTTTTAGGATTCCTAAAGGGCTTAAAGAAGTAAGTTGGTCTTAAACTTGTTTAATCATGCGTGTGATGGTTCCAATGAGTACCATTAAAGTTATATGACTTATATCAAGTAAGATTTTGGAGCTAAGAAAATGAAATATAAGAGTTGTCTCTTAAGGGACCTAAATTGGGCTAAAGAAGCATATTGAGTTCTAATAAGTTAAAGTGTTAACAACAAGAGTTAGAATGGATCCTAATGAGTTATTTTGCATTGCCAATTGACGTATGTTGTCATACCTAGCTATTTCACTCATACACATATTAGTCATGGGCATTTTTTCCATAATTGCACAATATTCACTATGCTTGTAGTAGAAAAATTGGTCCATTTACAAGTCATATGAGGTTATAGAGGTCCAAATTTGATTCTTTCTTTTCCTTTATTCATTTTTAACATAAACAATTCTATTTAGATACATTTTATCATGATTAGCTTGTAGGACACCCTATGTAACATCTGGTTCCTCTGTAAATGCGAGAAACGTAATGTTTGGTTTCTCCATAAACGTATAAAACTCATTAGATATAAAAGGAAGTCCCCTAAATATAATGATTTGAGTTCTAATAAAATTTGAGTAATAATTTAGACCTCAAATAATGAGGATTTAAGGACATAGGTGCCCTAAAAATAGAGCCAGAATAACCAAACAAAATTTAACAAAGATGCAGTGCCATTTTCATAATTTCAGGCACTTTTTAGAAAATTCAAATGAGGGATTTTTAAATGAGACAAATGAGTTTCTCGGGGTTCTCAGACACCTTAAAAACTATAGGAACCCCCAAAATAGTTAAAATCCTTCCGGTTTATGTTTTAAAATGATGGTGGACTCAAACTTTGACCTTTTCATTTAGGAAGACTTTAGATCCAATTTGAGTGATTCCAAAGGCAATTTATAGGTTAGAGGACCTAACTTTTTTGATGGAAAATATGGTTTTCAAAAAAGAGTTTAAATGGGCCTTGAGAGAAGAAGCCAAGAACAAAAGGAAAAATTGGCATTTTAAAATATCTTAATTGGTTCCCTAGCTATATATATAAGGCGTCCCACTTCTCCCTCCCACTTAGCCAACTTATTTTTTGTCCAAACTAGAAGGAGACCAGCTGAAGAAGGGCACATAAGAAGGAGCTCAAGGGAAAAGAAAAACTAAGCAAAAAGGTGAGAAAATCCTTGAAATTTCATGCTCCACCCTTTAACAAACTTGTTCTCCCCCTTCTCCTATTTCTTTCCATGGTTTTGGTGCATGATTTGGATCTATTTTGAGTCATGTTCAGAGGGAGAAAGTTCAAAATTCCAAGGAAAAGCCACAGCCAAGGAGAAAGCTCTTGAAAAGCTAAAGAACCAAGGTACTTTCCTAGTTTTCCTTGCTTTTTCTTCCTTATTCTTCAAGAGGTGAATTTTGGCCCTATATAGAATAACCAAGAGGGAGCAAAATATGACCTAAACCAAGCTTGAAACCTAGGTTTTTGAGTGTGAGAAATAAGTATGTGCAAAGAAATTCCAAAAAAGAGCATTGGAAAATAAGTTTATAAAACTTAGGGTTTTTATTGTAGTTTGGTATGTATGAAGCTTTCTAGTGGTATTTTTAATTGTCTAAGAGTGTATATGGATTCTTGAGACATCTAGAAAGCCTCATATGTGCCATTTTCTCCAAAAAAAAGACTTGCAAAATCCATGGATGCTGACGATTATGTCGTGCAATCTCAAATAAAACTAGGTAGAGAAATAAATTTTGTAGATAATGGTGTAACCTAAGTCATTTCCCAAGGGGTTTGTGCCTCAATTTGTTTATGAAAGAGTATTCTAAGTATTACTAAATAAAATTTGTTTAGGGGATTTTGAACTAAAATTGAGATGACAAGAATAAAAAACTTAAGACTAAGTGAAGTGAAAATTAAGAAATGTGGTAGCTAGCCTTTAGATGGACTCCCTAGAATTCAATTATCCTTGCTCCCTTTTTAGTGTACCAAATTTGGATTTAAATTCTTGCTCATTAATGTATTCTCCATAAAAACTCTTGAATGACCATCCAAGCTTCAATTCACTAATTATTCAAGGATTTTGCAACCACAAGAAACCTTGAAAAAGTAATCAATTGAATTAAGAACAAGAACACACTATAACCAATCCTAATTGCTCAATAAAATCTACTGCACAATCCACTTAAGATGCTAATTAACCAATTAGATTAATGAATTCCTCAAATAATTAATTGCACAAAAATTCCAGCTACTTAATCCAACAATTGTTGCATCAATTGGCCTATAATCAAGAGGAAATTAAAAGTAATTTGCACAGCCACTAATTCTGGATTTTTTACAAATATGTAATGATCACAATTAACATTCCAAAGATTAATAAGTCCACAAATCAAATCATTTCAATAATTTTCAGCAATTAAATTCCTAAATTAATAAGCTAAACCTAGTCAATTTAACAAAGGAAATAATGTTGAAATTAAAAGATTGAGTAAAGAAATTTTTATCCAATTTGGTAAGGAAATGTGGAGCTCAAATCTGCATATGGGAGTCTCCAATCTTTAGCTAGCCACCAAGGATGATTCAAGCTGCCATGGAGAATTTAAATGGAAGAAAATCGATGGAATGAGCTGTAACCATGGAGAAATTGATGAATGATCCTCCTTCATTCGCCTCTCTAGAGCTCAGCATTTTTACGTCTTGTTTTTGCGTTGTTCTTTCTCCTAGCTTGCTCATGTTCTTTTTCTCGCATTGATCTCCAGCTCACTTCA